>KK120498.1:92122-125915 GCA_000611955.2 Stegodyphus mimosarum | reverse complement strand
GTATGCTATTTCAAACAATAGCAGAAACTTCCATCTGAAAAACTTTCAGTTGCATAGTCTAAAGTAACTTGCATGCACTTAATTAACAGACGATTGCATATTATTCATATTTTTTTAAAATAAAACTAGAAATAATTTTTTTTGTGAAAGTTGAAGTTAACTATTATTTAAAACTCTTAATATTTTTATAAATGTTTTTATTGTCCTAATACCTTAATTAGATTAATTACATTTCCTAAATTTTTAGCCAATTAGCTCCCAAGTATTTATAAGCTTCTTAAAACTAAAAAGTTGTAGTAAGTATTCTGTTTGTTTATCAACAATCATGAACATATTAATGTAAATTTTCTAGCAGTGGTGCGATTATTGGCAGCAACTACTAACCTATATTTTCAAATTTAAGATATTCTGATATTCCCCAAGACTTCCTACTGCTTGAAAGCAGATAAATCATTTCCTGTTCCTACCTAATCATTTAAATTAGATCTTTCTACAAATACTTTTGTTTCCAAATTATTAATTGATTCACACTTTGATGAAAACCGAAATTTCACTTAAAATGCTTCATAGATATCACAGCATTCATAATCAATTCTGAAAGTGAATGGATCAAAGGAATTTTTGAAAGTGATAATCAATTACAACTTTGAACATAAAGTGGAACAGCCTGCAAATTTTGATAATCAATCTAATGGGAATATGATTTAATTCAGCATTTATTTAAGAATATTTATTCTCAAAGGTTCTCCTTTCCAACTAGCAAAATGTCACAAATTCTAAATAGATACCATTCCTTTAGAACAGTAACTTATTTTTTATTTTTTGAAGGTGAGATTTCACAAAATAAAGCAATGAACAAATAAAGTCTTTATATATACTAATAGATCCTGTTTTATAAGAGATAGACAAGAAACTGTATTTTTCCTTTAGATTTTAAAAATTCTATATTAAATCTATAATTTGATATAATTTTTGTTTTGTTCAAAATTTATATATGTATAACTTACACTACTTTGGCTTTATTATCACTTTTACTTTTATCAACTTCTACCAAAATGCAAATTAAATTAGTTAAAGTATAAACAAACTCAGAGTTCTTGAATTCTGACATAAAACATTTGGAGATGACACAGGCTGATCATCACTTTGCTTAGCTTCCCTGCTGGCTAAATTTACTTCACCAGCTTAAGCTTCAGATAGCAATTATTGGTTTGCAAACACTTAAGGACAAGCCAAGGTTTAGTCAAACATGTTGATTTAAGTATTTTGCAATCAATTCGGTTTACAAATGCATTGTGATTTTTCCATAAGTAAGCCAGTTATGTTTCGTAAAAATTTTGAGTTTTTGTATTGGTGAAGTGGATGTGTCATTAAACAGTTATTTTAAACATCTATTTCAGTTGTAGTACTTTCAAATAGTCAGCAGATGACATGCTAAGTGATCCAGTAGTCTTTACAGTTACTTGAGATGATTCTAGTAATTTAAAGTAATAAAATAACCACAAAAGTTGCAATAATAAAATTATGAAATAATTATAAGACTGCCAAAAGAGACAGACCTGGAGGTTATAACCTTCAGGCAGGCTCTTACGTTGGTCAAGATGGCTGTACTCATTGAGGGACATCCTGAAAAATGTTTATCGGAGGAACAGGCTACTGACCTTGAACTTCTGATAATGCTGACTACTTTAGGTATTCTCAATACTAAAGAATTACACCTCAGCTTTATTAAGGGGCTGTTAGACTTTATAAACAAAGTGGGCTACCCAAACAAATGGAGCTAAGAAGCATTGGGTTCGGTGCATTTGGCACAAAATGTTATTTAGCAGAGATGCCTGATACCTGACAAACTCAACCTCACAAAGAAGAAGAGGAGGAAATAATTATACGGACAAGTATTGAATAATGAGTAGGGATTTTACATTTAATTTTCTGAAATAGTGTAAGCAAATGGTATTTTAAAAGATGAAAAAGAGAATTCATATGGAAAAAGGAAAGACTGGAACTGAAAAATTTCATTCAATTCACTGCTTATCAAAATATTCAACTAATTTGCAAGTTTTTGTTATGACAGAACATTAACAGCTTTTAACTATATTTTTATATTTATCATTTCTACCTTTTATTTTTCAGACATCTTTGTATAGGCTTTACCACTTAAAATCTATGAAAATTAAAATAAAAAAAAACTAAATGCATAATTGCATTGAAATTAAAACTTAAAAAAAAAAAATAAATGCTACTAAATAATGCAATAACACTGAAAACAGAAAATTGCTTTGGTACCACCAGAACACTGATTTATTATATTTTAACATCTCTAGAACAGGATATAAGAAAATCAGGATAAACAGTTTAGAAATAGAATGAATCATTCAAACAGCATTATAACTGCCAAACCAAGCATATATAATACATTACATTATACAGACAAAGGATAGTATTGATGATTTCATAATGATTTAAATACTATTTTTCATAATAATAATACTTTCATTATTACAGTAGAAAGTGGAAATGAAATTTTTACTTTAGTACATAAAATAATTTAGTTTGATAGTGAAATTACATATTTTAGCCATCACATCACCTTAATACATATTTAATAGCTTAGTCAAATTAGGAAGAGAATAATATTATAATTATTAATATCAGTGTTCATTTATGTTCTCAGAAATACCAGCCACTTTTACAGTGATTTAGTGCTCACCGTTTTGGGACAGGGAGACCTTTTACAGTGATCTTCTTAGAGAGACTACTGTCACAAAAGAATTCATTGAAAAAATTGATCAAAAACTAATATTTATTTTTTCCATCAAAATGCAATACTTATCAAAAGGACTGTAAAATTTTAATTAAATTTGTAGAGACATTAAGATTTTTTTGGGGGGGAGGAAGCATGAGATGATAAAAATGAGCAATGCCCTCTCCGGGACTCGAAACTTGGACTTCTTGAATACGTGCCGAGTGTGCAGACCATTTCACCACGAAGGCATGCTAAGGAGAAATACCTTATAAATTGTTTATGTATATGGTTAATTTGCTCAGTTTAACTCAAGTACAATTATGTGACAAAACAGTGAGACTCAAATAACGTTTCCATTCTCATATAGTAGTTTTATGAACATTTAGCAAGAACATTCTCATGATTGATTTAAATTATTTTGGGCAAACTGTGATAAAAATGTGTTTATATTTCAAATCAGATCCTTTATTGTATTACTATATGACTATGCTTTATTATATTATATGAAGCATCTCTTTCAAAAGTAAAATCACAAAACTCTAGAAAAAATAAGTGCACTATACTTCAGCAACACTTTTTTGATATATTTTTCTAAATGTCTTTGATTCTTCAAGTTATAAATGCATGGGAGTTTCTTAGTGAAAAAAGTTCTTCAGTTGTTACCAAAAAGTCAGTTTGAAAAAATGGCAATCAAGAAATGAAAGAAAAGAAAGCAAACTCAGCAATAATTAAATGAAACAACAGTCAGTAGTTAAGCAAAGAAAAGACTGTGTTCCATAATTATGCAATTATCAAATAGCTAGAGAAAGTTAAACTTGGATTAGCCTGAAGGATCTCTGGTCATACAAAAACAAACAAGCATTAACTCATTTCCTGTTAGTTTCTGCTTTAAATACATCACATTACAACACCAGAACGAATTAAGCTTATATATTATCCTGAATATTTTATTTGTACTCATTAAAATAAACTAGGAGTAACCATTTTCAATAAATTGAATGTCTGAACTAAAAGTAATCATTTACAATAAATATTGTTACTATTTTTTCTTCTTCTTACGAATGTTAAGGAGTTTGAGGATTTGGCGTGAATAAAAGACGACAGCACTTGATAGAGTATCAAAACACAATTTATTAGCTAGTATCATTCAAGACAGCTCCAAAATCACGTTTACAGTTGTCGAAAAATTACTATAAACACGCTGGGACAATTAGCGACACAGCCTTCAGGCTATCAGGCTATAATGGTGGAGACAGCTTCACGGCAAAGCACTAGAGTACAGCTCCCAACTCTGCTCAGTCATTCTTGGAACTCTACATACTCTCGAGACTCTCCATGCTACAACTCGCGATGCACTCGACAATACACTAGAATACAGCTCCCGACTCGGTTAGGTCGTTCTCGAAGCTCAACACATTCTAAGATAAAACTCGATGATGCACTAACTCGTGATACACTAAGAGATTCTCTGGATGCACTCGCTGACCAACTCGGCATTAGACTACGAGACACTCGTTCACTGACTATCATCTAGATAGACTTTGCACTGACTGACTATCTGCGAACCAGCAGGGTTTATATAGCTTTTGGCTTGTGTTCAAGAACATTCTGGACTAAACCAGTAAGAATTTGTTACAGAAGGTTCTCCATGCGTCTATACTGTATTCCAATTTTGTCACCAAATGTGGCAACCCTGCCTTCCCTTGCCATTTTCTGGCAACCCTAAACCTGCTTTGTGCCTGGACATTTCGTAACAATATAAAGACTCAGCAGAAACCACTATGCAGCTATTTGATTTGAAAGAAATTGTCTTCATATTCTGGCTAAACACATCTCTGGCAAAATCATTCTCGGATATGGTACCATGACCTTGAATGCCCAACACCTTCACCTGAATACTTCTGCCATTTTTGCTATTGTACTGCAGCTGTATTTTAGCTGTTTCTCTTTGCCAAATCATATAAAAATTAAGTAGGCCCCAAAACTAGGGATTTAATTAGATAACTCATTTTCCCATTAATACATCCACTCACAGTACCCCGATTGGAAATTAATCTTAATGGGGTATAATCCTAATCCATCCACTATGTTTAAATAAAGGGTGCAGTACACTTTAATATGGAAAATCTATATTAAATATGAAGAACCTAGAAACTAGTGCATACAATCTGAATTGGCTTACCCATGTAACTAGAGATATCTTATCATCATTAGCAGTGCCAGATTAGCAACAATCAATCAGCTTAGCAGAAAATAATGTTTATTATCCCCACTTGAGCAGGTTAAAAACTCTATGTTGGTATTTGCCAGAATTTGGAGAACAATAATATATTTTCCCAGAGTGTTCATGCTCAACTGGATTTCGGAAATTGATTTTTCCATCGATAGGCAAAATAGTTTTCACTTAAAAGTACTTTCTCCAATCAAGCTCAGCGTAGGCACAATGTATCCTTTTAGAATATTAATGTTTTGTTTATGGAGACTTGTATCGATATATTCAAATACATTTCATATAAAATAATACTCAGCACAGCTCTTTAGCAAACACCTAGACTTCTGTTAAAAATACCTTAAAAAATCTACTGTCTGTTAAAAAAATAAATTCATTGCTGTATAGGCCATTTCAAGACAGCTGCATGTCCAATTCAAATTGTTCTTTTCTGAAGACCACATAAATTACTGTCTGCCTAGAATACAAACTTCAATTATGAATCCATCTACACTTACTAAAAGATAAAAGATAAGCTATTTCGGTTAATTCATTCTTAAAACTCCACACAAAAGAATCCATTCTTAAAACTTATTCCACAATTTATTAACAATAGAAAAAAAAAACCTAAATATTAATAGCTTCATAGAGCCACTTTTAAAGAATTAAAGTGTAACTTAAGTTAGCTGATCATATTTTACTAATGTGCATTTGGTCAATGATACATGAACTAACAAACTAACAACCCCCCCCAAAAAGAACATTACTTTGGGGGGGGGATAAGTGAAAGCATGCAATTTTATTTTATCACTAATATACTAACTCTACAGACAGCATCTACCTTTCATGGCAGTCCAGCAATATGACATATATTTATCAAACATCGCAATATTCTGAGCATGCAGAAGCACTTTATCTTAATAAAATTGACTACTAGGAAGTTATCCACAACATAACTGCCTTCTGCTTATTATATATACTTTAATAATATGAGGATGAAAATGTTAGTTGTTTTATTTAATTTCAAAAAAGTATTCAATTATTAAAGCTATGTCAACACAGAAAATAAAAGAATTTTTTAAAGAACGAGATATTACAATAAACATAACTAAAAAATAAAAAAGGGGGAAAGAAGGATGCTTATATTAACATAAATGCAATAAAAAGGAGTGAAACAAATAATTTTAGAAATTCTCAATTTCCCCTCCAGAGAATGAAAATTAAGTAACACCCATTAAATTTCAACATCTATGATACGCATTTGCTATTTATAACACATTATAATAAAATGATTAGACATTTGCTTTGCACATATGAAAAATGAAATACACTCCAAAAGTTTACAGTTTTCAAAATCCAGTTAAAAAAAAACAATTGTACTGCCATATGAGAATTCAGTTTGCAATATTTAAAAGCATAATTTTCAAGGAGTTTTTGCAAAATTTATTATTGTTATTGCAATTACATGTCAACTGATATTTTTATTACTCCATATAATGTATAAACAAATGTTTATGATAAAGTTTTTTTAAATGAAGATTACTGTGAAATAAGCAAAAAAACTTTCCTACATTTTATTTTGGTAAGACATATTTTGTAAGCATCAGGAGCGAAAACAAAATTTTCCAAAAATAGCAGCATGCTAGAGTAAAGACTGAATCAAGAATGAAAATTATTTCCAAAACATTCAACAATTTTACTTGTTCAGGCATAATTGTGTGGTTAAAAGATGTGCATGCAACTCTTGACTCATATTTGTAAAAAGAGTGAGAGTGTCATGAACAACGACCAAGAGAGGGTGCAAAGTAAAATCAGGGATCCTCGAGCATGATTTGTGTAGTGAGATAAAATATGTATTAATATAAGTTATGTATGAGTTAAGTAAAGTGCAATTTACAGTTCACTGGAGTATTTATTTATTTGTTATGTGAGTGAACAATCGTCATAATATCGTTGGTCCTAAATACCGGAGGATCAGGACAAAATTTCTGAAGTAATCGAAACTTTTGTGAGCTCTAACTGTTTTGTTTGAGTAAAATATCAAAGAATTGTAAAAAAGAAGATCTTAGGCTTATAGCCACAGAGTTAGGAGAAATTGTATCCGAAAAAAGAACAGTTGTTGAATTAACTGAGTTGATCAAAAATAATAAATATTATCAAACAGATACTGAATTTGTGAAAGAATTAATAATTACAACAATCGAAGATCATAAAAGTAGAGAGCAGAGTTTGCTTAATTTACAGCAAATTAAGTTAGAAAGAACCAAAACAGAAATAGAACTTCCAAAATCAAGAACCTTCAGCCTGTTTTCAATAGCATATGTACAGGAAAATTTTAATGAAATCATATTCACTTTATTTAAATAGGAATGCCTAAAAAACTCAGCTTTATAAATTGAGCAACCATATTAAAAACTTTTCACTATTTGGGTCTAAGGATATATTTGAAATGACGAAAAGTCAAGGTTTGCCCTTTTAATTTTTGAGATAATAGTTACCTTACTTCTCTTTCTATTAGACTAATTGTCTTAACATCCTCATTTGACGACACACATGGAATCTGAAAAGGAGACTTTCTTCGCTGCAAACATTGAATTTCAGATATGCTACTCTTCTCATTTGCAAAGACAAAAATATTAAAAAACATAAAGGAGAGGAAGCTATTGATCTAAAATTCTTTTCTTATTTTCAGAATTAACAGGTGACAGGTGAAAGTGGGTCTGGGCATCCAGACGGCTTACATAGACTAATCGGGTATTGTCCAAATTTCACAACTTTCAGTACGACACCCTCGGAGCCCCACAAGGAACGCATGGGGAGTTTATTACCATGTTACATATGTTGAAGGAGACCTTAAACTATACATTTTACATAGTGCTACACAGATAATAACTAAAATATAGATACTAATTAAATTAAATTTCACACATAATTATGAATGCTGAAACAGATATTAAATACTAATGCAGATATTATACAGATACATAGACGCTAAATACACTGTTACATACTACACAGATATACGCAGATGTACAGATACTAAATACATTATTACACATATATTAAATATGAATACACTAATGCAAGTCTTTACACAAATACTAAATACAAAACTCCATACTACACTGGTACTAAATATTGAAACAGATACACTACTATAATATAGATAGTCATAATATAGATACTATATTATAATATAATACTATAAACAGCTACTATTTACACAATTACTTGCTTCAGAGATATTAAAAGCGAATGCAGACTCAGATTCTAATTATTAATGCAAAATATTATGCAGATTTACAGATATACAGAACTAACCCAGATATACAGATACGATAAATGACAAAAGAACGCAGATATACAGATACAATAAATGACAAAAGAACGCAGGTATACAGATGTTAATTACACTACTACACAGATATAAAATACGAATCACAAATATTAAACTGCACTACATAAACTATACAGATATTAAACATACTACCAAGATTTTTAATGTGAATAAAGATACAGATACTACATACCAACAGAAAACAGCACACAGATACATAGAGCCTAAATACATTACTACACACTACATAGATACAGAATACTGATACGGACATTATACTTTGCATTATGATGACGTTACGGAGATATACAGACACTGCATAATATACAGGTGCATAAATATATTACAGATGTATAGATGCTGCATAGACAACATACAAAAAGTAATCAATAATAAACTGGTGCACACTAATCTGCATGATACAGATCCTGCCCTAATGCCTCTAGTTTTTTCATTGCCACGCCTCTGTGAGTGGGCACGTTGTTACGTAATGGTCTGGGAATCCACCCTCGCCGCACACACAGAAGCTAGAGGAAACAAAACCCCTTTTCCAGAAGTATTCCAGAAAAGGACATTGGCCTGTGACGAAACGGGTTATGTAAGGTGTTGAAATTAGGCGGTCGGATTTTTGGATGGGATTTTGGGAGTAGGATGGGCACAATATGCGCATCTATATTGCGTGCAGCTTCCTTTGTGAGCTCATCCGCTTCTTCATTTCCCTGGTGTCCGGCGTGGGCTTTTATCCAGGAAATGTGAATTGCCTTGTGGCTCTCATTTTCACGGAGCATGCGTTGTATATCTTCTATGAGCAGAGCAGGATGAAAAGGATTTCGTATCGCATGAATTACAGAGAAGCTATCTCAAAAAATACTAAACATGTTCCCATCACAGTCATCTGTAGCTGATATGGCCTCTCTAATGGCCACTGCTTCTTGAAAGACGGCATTCTCAGGTCCCAAGTGCCCTTTCCAGGTAGCTAATATGGTATCATGCCTTTTGATTACCACTCCACTGCTAACTCCTCCACCAAGGTGCGAGCCGTCTGTGAAAAGGCTGACTGCGTTTGCGGGGACTCTACCACTGTCAAGCATTGTCGTGTGGGCATGGATGCTTGTTCCAAAATGTGAAGGATGCACTCTTAGAAGTGTTCTTTTTTGTTCATAATTAGCTGGATCATAGTGTTGTCCTCCATGCACTGCTAAGTGTCTCAGTAACGTGACCCTTGTGACAGCTGCCTCCATAACTGCCCTGTGGTGGAGCGGAATCAGCCCTGCTAGGAGTGCAGCCGCTGCGGTCGCAGTGGTGCGGTAAGCCTTGGTTATTGCTAACACAAACTGGTGCTGCATACGATTTAAAAGTTCTATTTTTTGCATGGTCGTGGGGATAGCTCAGACTGCTGCTCTGCACATGATAATTTTTTCTGCTACTGTGCTATAAATTATTTTTAGAATGTGGGATCTTAGGCCCCAGTCTGAACCTTGCATTTTCTTAAGGTTGTTAGCTATGCATTGGACCTTTTCCCTCTGCGCATGCAGGTGTGGTAGTCAGGATAAATCTTCATCAAGGATGAGGCCTAAAAGCTTGAGTTCTTTAACCCACTTCAATTTTTTCCCATTCATTTCTATAATTGGATTCCGTAATAGTCTTTGTCCAGTCTTGTAAAACAAGATATACCGAGATTTTGCTTCTGAAATTTGGAGGCGTTTCTGGTTGCAGAGGTGACTGAAAAGAGCTATTGTTTCATCACAGTTTGCTTGAAGAATATCTCTACTGTGCCCTTGAACAACAAAAGTGGCATCATCGGCAAACGCTATCACTTTTGTATGCATAGGCCACTGGTATTTGAGAATCGAATTGAACATTATGTTCCACAAGTCTGGACCTGCGCATGACCCCTGCGGACATCCCCGAGTTTATTTCCATGTGATGCATTCTCCACTGTGCACCTAACAAAATTCCGATCACTCAAATAGCTAATATAGACTTGGAGGAGGTTGTTCGGAATGCTCACTTCATATAGGGCCTCTATAATTACAGGCCACCACAGAGAGTCAAATGCACTTTGCAGGTCCTGGCTGAGGATGGCTGCATGTTTTTTATGGCTCTTGATATCAATTATTTCCTGTTTTATTAGTTCCAAGGTGTACAATGTTGAACGTTTCTCACAAAAGCCGAACTGTGCTTCCAAGCGAATATTACGAATAGCCAGATGATGTTTTAGCCGCATTGTCATGAGTTTTTCGTATACTTTTCCCAGGGCCGGGAGCAGGCAGATTGGCCTCAATGACAAAGGGTCGGATGGATCCTTCTCTGGCTTGGGGAAAAGTATCACCTGCCCTGTCTTGAATGCTCTTAGGGAAGTATTTCATACTTAGGAGTTTATTAAAGAATTTTGTGAGGGAGCTTGGTCTTGCATTGTGTAGAGCTGTCCACAATGCAAGACCAAGCTTCCTCACTCCCTAGATAACAACATTATTAGAGCAGTCCACAATGCAAGACCAAGCTTCCTCACTAAATTTCAGAATTAACAGAAAACTACTACCAAAAACTACCTAACAGTTCCAATTTGCTATCTTAAAATATCTGATGTGGACACCACTCAATTTCCTTATATGGCTTATTAAATTTTAAACATTTTTTGCAGCATTTCACTTATTTCCTCGAATTTCATTACCGATGTATTTCTCATTCAATCAATTCAGTTCTGACTTAGCAACAAGGAAAAAATACATAAAAACTCAAAGGATCTTCATTAAAAATCGCAAAATACAGAAAAACATAAAAAGCAAACACAGTTAAAGAAAAAAAAAATGTCAATTAAATTTAGAGTTTCTACACAAAAACAAGCAATTCGTCCAGTGGGCAGCATGGCAGATTTTTCAATGCACAAAACTAACAGTCTCATTAAAGGCACTGAAGTTGGAGCACAAACTGACTTAATTCATTATTATGCTTAAGAGTTTCAAATGCAAACACATGTCTGCCTCATTAGGCTTACCACCACTTAACTTTTAAATTGCTGATAATTCTACAACTATTGCATGCAGGTTAAGTAAAGGCACCGAAACATAAGAACAATATAATTCATTCACTTTTAAAACAAAAAATGCACAATTTATCAACATAAAAGGAAAGTGCATAACTACATGTTTTTGCAGTCCCATACACAAAATTTCAACATTCGAAGGCTACCAGTTTTTGAATTATGCGAGATGCATATCTACGTACATATAGATGTTACGAAAAAATTCTCATTTGAATCCAATTTACAATTTGTTTTGGGAAAAAATCCTTTATTCTGTTAAATATTATTCAAATGGATTCCAGTGTGGTCAAAATGGATATTTTTGTCGAAATATGATGCCCAAAATTTTTGGAGATTACAATACTTCCTTTACTTTATACAATGACGTAAAAATGGTAAAATATTAAGTTATTCAGTTTCAGCCTTTTAATATTATTAAGAGAACTTATGGAAGGAAATAAAACTTTTTTTAACACATAAATTTCAAGTTCAAAGTAATTTTATTCATTAATTTCTCCTTCATGTTCTGTCCTTCTATATTAATGTCCACGTGAATATTCTTCAATTATTCAGAATTTATGCTTAATTTATTAAACATTATTTGAATTTATTATCACATTAAACAGTGAATCTAGTTGAATCTCTTAAAATAGAGCAAATGGAATATGAAGATAGCATTTTTTAAACTAAAGTATTTGATTATGTAAAGAACTTTGAAACTACACACTATCCACAATTAAAGTATACATTTTAATATTTCATTTAAACTTGTGCACAAAAGGCTATAAAGTTGCATAACAGAATTAAATATTTGTTAGAAATATTCTGGTAAAGAAAAATTTATGATATGAAATATATGAAAATTAAGTAACTTGCATAATTCTGGTAAAAAAGTAATAAAAAAACAACTCATTGTTTTCCCTTATTAATGAATGTTAAGTATGTAACTACATTCTGCATATTACATGCACATGTTTCTGACTCAATTTTGCTAGACAGCAGTAGACTTGAAAGCCAGACAATTTTATAAAAATTTAAACACTCAACTGACAGCAGTCTCATGGCTGTGGAAGTAACTTTATGAGACATTTGATATGTTAAGGAAACCTAGTCAAGTAAGACTGTCCAAGGTATACAATGGCCAGCAATATAGACTCTTTTACTTTACCAATAAGGAAATATAAGGCAATAGGACAATAATCTGCATTCTCCACATTCATTATTAGAATTATCAAAGTAAAGCACATATCCCACACTATACATCAAGTCTCTGTTATATTAGAGACTTATGCATAGTTTGAGATATATGCTTTGCCTTGATAGCCTGTAGTTTGTCTGCCTTTCACAGAAAAGTTTGTTTAAACTTTTGCAGATAACATCATTCACAGAGTGAAAATGATAGGTTATTGTTCTCTTCACTGATGCATTGAGATTCAGTTTGTAAAATGATAGCTGTCATGAATTTAGAGAGAACTAGTAACACTAGATAATCAATCAGATCAATAGTACAGGATTCCTTTAGGGATAGTAGTATTTTGGTATAGGCCAGGATGAAGTTAAATAGCCTCACTCCCATGCATGTGTTCCAGAGTGATAATTCAAATGCTCCCCGTTATAAGAATGAAGTACTGCATCTCTATGGCATACCTTTTTAAGAAGTTAATATCGACAAACTTCTTGCCCACACAGGGTGCACGTACCAATGACTCAAGATATTCAAAGAAAAGACTGGTCAGCCTGATTATCAGACTTATTAAGAAATATCTCTAAAAAAATGCATAGGTCAATATGCTCAGCAGTAGCCATCAATCACCCGTATGTATTAGAATGTAAATGAGAGTTACAATGTAAACTTTGTGATGAATGAGATTCAATAGATTTAAGTGTTATATATAGGCTAATTATGAGTTTGCCTTACTTCTGCTACTCTTATTTATCTTTAAGAAGGTACAGCAGTCCAAATTTAATGTCATTTTTCATGCAAAAGTTTTCCTTTTTATTCATTTTCATGTTATTATAGTTAATGTGATATTTTGGGTGCTGTTGCAGAAACTGTGTGCATTTTCATTAATTTGTTTGTTCATACTTCTTTGCATCACTGCACATCTTAGTATTCTCTGTTAGGAATTTTTTTTGAGTATCTATATTCTTCATCTAGATTTCCCTTTTGGGCATTTATTTCATACATTAGAAAGGGAGAAAAAAAGAGGGGGGAACTATGGAAAGAAAAAATTAACACAATAAAAATTTTAAATCGAGCCTTAGCAAGTTCTGTAAGTTAACTGAAAATCACGAGGAAACGGAGAGAAAAAAATATTAGATTTAGTAAAATTTATTATATATAAAGCATGAAAAATATAGTATTATCATATATACCTCTTTTAATTGTGTCTGAAGATTATCAATTTCAAGCATCTTTTCATTGAAAGCATTCTTTATACTTTCCAGTTCCATTTCTAAACTCTGAAGACGTGCTTTATCAGCAGCTTCAGCAGCAGACAGATTGGCTAGCTAAAGTATAATTAACTTCATCAATAGTAGTTCAAAAACTATACTAGTAAAACACAAAATACTTCATGATTATTAGTACAACTGCAAAAACTTTGTTGAAAAAGAACACCATTTAACAGTCATATTTTTACCATATAAAATTTATTTGGGATATTTTTATAACTAAAATACATTTAACTACTTTTGCATACTAAGATAAATAATGCAGAGATTTCCTTTACAACTACAGTTCAATTCAATTTTCCATACAGATGCTAATAATATTGATCTAGAGTAACATTCATAGCTATTTTTATGAAAATAGACCACTGTCTTAAAGATATATTCATATTACGTCATAAAAACTATACAACTGCTAAAAATATGATGTTACTCGATGCATGTTTTAAGAACAACATATTAAAAAAATAACAGCATTCTCTAACAATAAAGATTCTTGAAGAATCAAGAACACGGTGGATAATTTTTTAATTGACAATAATCGAGAATAAAATATAGCTTTCATTTTTGGTTCATGTTAAAGAGAGACCAATGAATTAAGCTTTCGAGATAAAAGTCTCAATTTTCCTTTTTTAATATGTACAGGGTTATGCATTAATTCACTTTAAGATAATTATTGGTTTAACATTTTAGTGACATGCAATGCTATTTCAAAGATGCTTGGGGTTTTAGTACAGGCCTAGATCTCATCAATAACCAATAAATCTCATAATTTCTCATCAATTCATTAATTTTCTTCATTTTTGTTTTATAAAACTGGATTTTCAAAATAATTATGGTACAATAATAGTGTTTTGTTTTGGTTTAAAATGTGTGATATTTCTGTATTTATTTAAAATCCAACCACCCTATTTCGTAACAAATCAGTCCAAACAGCGCATGCATGTTTGTGCTCACAGTCATAGCTGGTACAGTAAAACTTTAAATGCTGAATACGGATTTTCATTCACAAGAGATGAGGACAGACCCAATCTTTTTTGTGTAATTTGTAGTGAAGTTTTATTAAATGGAAATATGAAACTTTCATTACTGTTTTTCATTATTTGAAACCATGCTACCCCAATAGCACACAAAAATTAATATACCTTTTTCAGCCACTATGTAAAAGTCTTAGTATAAAATTGCATGCATTATCAGCAAACACAGATAATGAATATATGAATGGAAAGTCCTAAAAAATATGTTATTGTGTAGATAAAAGTTGTACAAGACAATCAAATGTTGAAAATATGCTGCTCAATACATGTCTGAAGAAGAACATATGAGAAAAATTAATAGCATTCTCAAACAATACAGGTTCTTGAAGAATCAAGGACATGACTGATAATTTTTGAATTAACAATAATACACTGCTTCTATATCTTACATTGTTTTGAGCATACACCACCAAAAATTATTGCATCATGCAACAATAACATGGCTTTATTCAATACATATATTTTAGAAATGCACAGAAATCCCTTATTATCAATAATTTTGATTTCTTACAGTCAAGAAAAACTGAGATAAATTATGAAAACTAGCATTAAATTCTACCATAATCTATTGTTACTCATACAGTGGAATCAAATAATTTACAAATTATATTCAACCAATAAAAATATATTTCCATATTTTTATTGCTTGCACATTATTTATTAACTATTTGATTTTAGGTCTTCCCTTGCAATCCCCCCCCCCACTTTAGAACATTCCAGCAGATTCTGCGATGCTTAAAGGTATGGGTGAAGGAAGTCAGTCTATTTGCAACACAGAATTGGGTATTTTGCCTGTTTCATAGATTCCATAATAAATATAGAACCTACCAGAATATATGCTTTTTGGCACACACTTCAGTCATTATAGATGATCAATATCACCACTACGGTTGCTTGTCTAGTGGCTGGAGGATAAAACACAAGAGAAAGTTTTGAAGCAGTAAATGAAATAAATACAGAAGTATCATTTGAGCTGCAGCAGCAGCAGCTAGAACGGTTTATCGTAATTCTGAAAGAAAAGGAAATGGGACAGGATTAAACGGAAGTAGAAAATAGACTTTAATGAAATTTCTTTCTCTAGCAGAATAATTAACTGATCACATATTCAAACCGGATCTTAAAAAAGGATTAAGTTTAAAAGAGTAATTTAAAATTTACTTCAGGCCCACAAACAGTATGCAGTTTTTTGAGCAAGAGTACGTAAAAGCTCTACAATGTAGTTTTTTTCCCTCCATCTTGTTAACAGTTACATATTTCTTTGTTTTTATTGAATTAATTTTCATCATTAAATTAATTAATATTCTTTAAACAAAATTTTCACCTCTGTTTGTATTGATATCAAGTGGATGGAAATTATTTAATTTTTGCAAGAATAGCAATGCATTGCACAGAATCCATGATTTTGTTTGTCCTTATAATTTCATTATTACTGGAACGATAGAAGAACCTCTTCCCTGTAGATAAAAAGAGATTATTGTTATTTCATCGAAACCTTATTTTAAAAAAATTAAAATAACTCTTCCTTTTTTTTTTACTGCACATCAATAAATATATTTATATTTATAGTGCTTGGTGTGTATATGTGTAATGATTCAATGGTACAAATGACTTTTCCCAAACTGCAACATAGACTGACAGTGATGTGTAGATGGAAATGATGGACTTGCAGACAGATGTGGCTGAATCCAACATAATTTTATTACTGAACCAAGCATTTTTTGGAAACACAACATTTGCTTCACACAGAATTATAGGTGCAGTATTCACCCCACAATTTTAAAACTTAGCTCATCTTCAAACAATGGCTGATACAGGAATCTGAGTGGCATATGGAAGCTAAAGCAGAAAAGAAGAGTAAAAGAGAAAGCATAGTTGGATTGCAGCAGTATTTATATTAATTATTTTTAAAAAAAATCAGATTGTTAAGAACTATATGGAATACAGAAGGTTAAGATGACATAATGAGGAATTAGTTTTCAGGTATAACACAGTTTCGAAAAAATTGCTACTATTTTTAGAACAGAGAGGTTGAAGTGCCCAAATTAGAAAGAGGAATTAAGGGACTATTGCTAATTTAATGTACAATTCATAGCTACATATTTTGTTATCTGACATACATATATAAAAGCTATAGATTTTAATAAGGAAATAACAAATAAATTTAATTTACGAATAATTTCAGTAATTTTCTAACTAAGAGAAATAGGAGAAAAAAAAAGACTGGCTTAGATTACTTTAACTACAGTAAAATACATTAAGACTATCTAATTAAGAGGAAGGCTGTCTCTACCGAAAATTTTCAAAGCTGTATTTAGACTACACATAAGAGGAGGGGGATGAAAACTGCACATCCATTCCGCTGTTGTAAACAGAATTCAGAGCAAACTATTTTCCAGGCCCTTATGTACATAAGGAAAAAATTGAAAATCTCATATAGTGAATCCATTTGGCTGTTGTGAAGAGAAACCTGAGTAAACTACCAATGCTTGTAGCTTTACCTACTAGGCCATTAAATAGTCTCCCCCCTCAAAAAAAAAAAAAAAATAAAAAAAAAAAAAAAAAGAAAGAGAGAGAGAAAAGGAAGATAAAACAAATTGTTATGGTAATTTTGAATGGGAAAATGTCAATTCTTTATACAAAATGTAAACTTTTATAACATTTCTCAAGATGAAAAAGCATATCTATCAACATCTTGAAAATAATTAAGTAACAGGTAAAAGTTTCTGTATTTTTACCCACTACTTAATTAAATACACATAATGTAGAAACAAATATATATGTATGCATATATATTAACAAAAACAAAAAAAAAAAAAAAAAAAAAAAAACAGAACAAAAGTATCTAAGGGCTGTAAAATACATATTTAATCATAAACAGCCATGGAGAAAATTTAATAAATCAAAATTTATACAAAGCAATGCAAAGTACAACTTCTCTGTAACATATTATTAAGATACTGCTTTTGATATAAATGAATCTTACTTGAAGGTTAAGCTCTTTCTGCAAATCATCTTTCTGAGATTGAAGTTCCTTTAACTGTTCTTGGGTACATGCTAATTCTTTTTCAAGATCAGCACACTTTTCATTTGATGCTTGTAATTCTGAAGTTGCCTGGATAAATTGTATTGCATAAATAAAATGAAAATGTGTGTGTACATATATGAAAATATATACATATATATATATATATTTGTAAAGAAGAGGAAGTTTTAAACAGCTATTGCTTAAAAGTACATTTGATATTGTATTTCAAGAATAAAAAAATTACACCATGTTAAAATAATAATACATAACTATAAAAGTAAATGAAACAGAAAAAAAAAAGTAGAAAATGCAAAACGTGAAAAACTATAAAAACTACAAAGGAAGAGAAAAAATCTATCAAATTAAAAATAAAAATATTTAAAAAAATCATGTAAAAAACCAAAAACATTTCTAATATTCAGAAAAAATACAAGGAATGGCAGTAAATGGTAAATTAGTCCAATTCGATGTTTAACACGGACTTAACAAGGGAAATGCGTTATAAAATTCAAATTCAGTAAACACCATTAGCGCGTTTCGTCAAATAAAAACAAAGAGACTGAAAGCAGAAAACTTTAAGAGAATAATTAAATTAAATTAACTCAACATAGTAAAACTTTTAAGGAATAGCTGTTTAAAACTTTCTCTTTTTTAGAAATATTTTTAGATTTTGCAGCTCAATGCGCAAAATTCTTGACCGCATATGTCTCTCTTGTTTGAATACTACTTATAATATATATATATAATCAAAAGATAATAAACATACATTAAATTTTTCATAGTGGCAAACTTGCTAATAGGAAGAGAAACAAGAAATAAACAACACAACAAATATTCATAAAATAATAAATAAAAATAGTAGAGGATTCCTTGAGTTTTTTAAGGAGCAGCCAAAAGAATTTTCGACAGGGCCAAGTTTGAGTTATATCTGGATGTGAATGGAAACTAATTACGAAAATAATCAGTAGTTAAAACAAGACAAGAAATTAAATAAATTAAACAAAGTCAATATATAATATACTAAGATGCTGATAAGAAAGTAATCAATCTCAAGTCATGTCAAAGATTATATCTTCGGGAATGAATTCGAAATATTAAGAAACAAAAATTTGATTTTAAATTTTAATTCCTTATTGCATTTTGTTTTATTAATTTTGCACGACTTTTAATAATTATTAATTTTTCTACACTTCTAATCTGTAAATAAATATATATATATCTGGTTAAGAAATAATATTAAAAGTTTAATTTTAGCATACCATTAAGCCCTTGCATCCCATATATCTACTAGTGCAAGGGTAGGCAACTGTTCTGGCTCAGGCTCCACTTTGTGGAAGCCGAGGTTAGTGGAGGGCCACACCTTTTAAAATGATTGTATTCATTAGTTAACTTTGCATTTCAGAAAAGCTATAAATTGTACCATAAAAATAAAAAAATAAAATAGTGGCAGTTTTATTCAATTATTCATTGTTCCAACTTCATATCATCTATAGTTGCAAGCACATTTAATTTTAAAAGCAGTTTAATACGACAAATATACCCTATCACATTTTTCTGGAATTTGCTTGAAATCAGAAGTAAGATTGTCTGTTGAGATTCTCATCACATATTGCAAGTTAATGTCTGTCAAACAGTGTCTTATTTACTTTTGGTGATCTTCAAGCAAGAAAATCTTCACTCACAAATATATGTAGACCCAAATATAGAGAACATTTTCCAAGCAAATTTTTTCACATGGACATTTTTCAGCAGACCAACTATTGACACAACATTAACCCCTTAATTGCCACAACCATCTCTCATATGGGCAACTGGTTAAAATAAATTTTGTCATGCCTGTATCTTACATAGGCTGTGCATCTGCAATGAAAAGTCATTGGGAGTCCCAATTTTTATTGTGACCATATCAATTTTATTTATAATGCAGTTTCAAAGATGGCAGCGCAGAACTTGTAATTTGATTATACAGCAGTAGTATGCATATTTAGAAAAAAATTTCTGTTAGAACACGTTTTGATAGGATTCAGTTTCACAGCTCATTATTTTTTCATTTTTAATATTTGTAAAGTAAGTAAATCAAGTGAATAAAAGGATTTAAGTGTTGAAGAATTGGGAACTGATTCAAAAGACAGCCTTGTTTTCAAATGCTTTTGATTTTAATGTATCAGAATTTGAAGACAGTGATAGTGAAGATAGTGATAATCCTGTGCAACTTTTACCAGGGCACTAATGGAATGAAATTTTGCTAGATGTCTCAAATATTTGACCTCCTTATTTTCAGTTCAAATCACTGCCTAAAGTTAATATTCCATTTCAAGACAGTTCAGACATTTTACAATAATATAAGTATCTCATAAATGATAAAACAGTGGATATAATTGTAAAAGAGACTAACCATTAAGCTGAGCAATCAGGTAGTGTTGTTGGTAAAAGAAAACTGACAGTCAGAAGAAAAAGGAAACCTGCATCACCCCATGAAACGTATTTGTTGTTTGCACTTTCGATTTAACAAGGTATAATAAAAAAACCTGAAGAAAGCATGTATTGGACTCAGAAAACATCAATGGAAACTCCTTTTTTCTGCAAGATTATGTCATATAATCCATCCTGTGAAATAAAAAAACTACTTGCATTTTGTGAACAATGATTCTCATGATCCAGAAAAACATCCTAAATAAAAACTCTTCAAAATTTGGCCTATATGTGAGCATTTGAATAAAGTATATCAAAGAATAATTATTCCTGAAAGAGATATTACCATACATCAAACTTTCATACTGTTCAAAGGATGTTTATTCTGGTGTCAATATACAGCCTTGAAAAAAGCAAAATTTGGTATAAAAACATACATGCTAAGCGAATGTAGTATTGATCATATATGACTGTTTATTATATATACTGGGAAAGGTATTTTATTTCATGATTAATTCCGATCTCTATCGATACCTTCACAAGTTGCTCTGACTTTGATGATGTCATTATTGAAACAAGGCTACTGCACAACCTTAGACAATTATTATACTTCACCAGAATTATGTGATATCTTTTTGCCTTATCAGAAAGATGTGGTTGGAACTGTTAGACAAAACAAAAAGGATTTACCTTTAACATGAAAAACAGAAAGTTAAAATCTGACGAAGTTATATCATTTAGATGTGGAAACATCGTTGTTCAAAAATGGAAGGGTAAACAGGAAATGACAATGTTATCATCATTTCATTATTCTGAAACTGTTCATGTAATAACAAAAAGTAAAAATGCTGAAAACAAAACCAAAGGTTGTAATTGACTACAATAAAACAATGGGAGGTGTGGTCCTTGTAGATCAATGCCTCTCTAGTTATCAAGTAGCCAGAAAGGTGGGAAAAAATATTATAAAAAAAGATTTTTTCACCTTTTAAACCAAATTGCTTTCAACGCTTTTCAAGTTTAGAAAAAAGAAGGCGCAGAAAAATCACATTTAGAATTCAGACGGGATTTAGCTGATAAAATAATTAATAAATATCACACTTTTATCCATATTTCAAGATGAGGACGTCCATTGAATAAAGCATTAGCAAGTCGTTTATTTGAACACCATTTTTTGGAACTTATATCACCTACAGAGGGGGGGGGAAACTCTGCCAGAGAATGTAAAGTGTGTTCATCTAAGAAGAATGCAGATGGAAAATGAACTAAGAAAGAAAAGAGGTATCATTGTAAAGAGTGTAATGTAGGACTCTGCATACCGTGTTTCAAACTTTATTATACCCAGAAAAATCATTAAATTTTTGAAAAAATATTAGAGATATTATTGATATTGAATCAAAGCATCATAATTTCCAGATAATACTATCCATTATTTAAAGTGTAACTTTTTACTCTCCAAAAAATTACATATATTTCTTAAATGCCTGCATTGAAACTTTTCTGTTCAGCTTGGATATGTGAGGAAAGCCAAATATAAGGTAAGTTAATAAAAAAAATTAAGTATTAAAAAAAGTTAAATTTCATGAAAAATATAGTACTATTTATATGAATCTATTTTGAGTTTTATAAACATTAAAAAACGCTTTTAAAAAATTCGATGATTTTTGAACAAATTTTGTCAAAAATTGTGCGACAGGTATGGGGTAAAACATTTCTTTCCCAGTGTGAACTGACTGCATGTCAGTAAGCTCAAACTGCAGTTCCTCAGGTGCTATGTCAATATCAACAGCGATGAGATAAGAACAAAGGCTCAGTTTTCTTAAAGTTCTAAAATCTTCTTGTGACTTCGTCCTCGAAAATCTGCAGATGATTCCTAATCTTAGCAGAAACACTTTCAGGCATCTTTCTGTTTTCCTAAAAAATCTGATGTGTAAACCACATGACTTCCTTGTATGGAATATTAAATTATATGCAATTTTCTTACATTTCATTTAAACATATTGAATTAGCAGTTAACGAATTTTGAATTGAATCTACTTCATCGATAGCACATAAACCACAACAGAATAAATGCACTCTTCAAAGTTCACTGCATTTATTTACCACAGCCACACTTTGGCGCTTAACATAGATGATTTCACAGACGATTCAGTGCTACTTACCTAATGCGCATGCGTTTCTAATTAGTTCAGTTCTCACTTTGCAGTAAGGCAAAAATACATAAAAATTCAAAATATTTTCATTAAAAATTGAAAGATATAGAAAACATAAAACACCAAGTACAGTTAGAACAATTAAAAATAAATTTTTACAATTAAAGATACAATTTGTATGCAAAAACAAGGTAATAACTTAAATAATAATTCTAGAATGAATCAAGCCTAATTTAATTCGCAATAATAAAAGAAGACGTTACTTTGTTGTTGCGAAGCTTAGTTTCTCTAGATTGGCAACAAATCCACTATTCTGCTAAGCTTCAAATGTAAACAAATATGGGAGATATCATAACCAAAAATTAGGCTTAGACGCACTTAAAAAACTTTTAAATTTTTTATATGTAGCGTATTCAGAAACTAAGTACCGTTTCATTCTAGCGCCGTCGCAGCGCTGTGGTAGGCGTCCCGCGCATGCGCACTAGTCTTTTTTGTTCACTGACTTTCAATTGTCGCCATTTTGGTTGCTCTATGTTGTGTTTTCAGTTTGCTGTGCACATTCAAAATGTTTAAGACAATTAGTTCTCCCGCTGACTGTGAGATTCCTGCCGTGATTAAATTTTTGAACGCGAGGAATGTTAAACAGGCCGAATTTATCGTCAAGTGACAGAAGTTTACGGTGAATACGTGATAAGTGATGGAATGGTGAGAAAATGGGTAAGAATGTTTAATGCAGGTCAAACAAATGTCCCCGCCGAGGCTCGGAGTGGTCGGCCTTCTGTTGTCACCGATGATTTGGTAAGGAAAGTTGAGGAAGCAATTCATGAGAACAGACACTCCACAATGACAACTCTTTCAGAGGCATTTCCACAAATTTCACGTACTGTTTTGTTCGAAATTTTGTCTGACCGCTTGAATTATCGCAAACTGTGTTCCCGATGGGTTTCAAAAATGCTCACTGATGTTCACAAAACAAAGGGACTTGGTAGTGCCCTGACATTTCTCACGCGGTACAGTGATGAGGGAGAAAACTTTTTAAACCAAATTGTGACAGGTGATGAAACTTGGGTTTGTCATCTCACACCAGAATCGAAACAACAATCGATGGAGTGGAGACACACTCATTCTCCGAAAAAACAAAAGTTCAAAGTGACAATGTCATCACAAAAAATCATGTGCACTGTCTTCTGGGATAGGAAAGGCGTTTTGGTTACTGTATTTCTTCCCAGAGGTGAAACCATTAATGCGGCACGATATTGTGAGACTTTAACAAACTAAGGCGTGCCATTCAAAACAAACGAAGAGGAATGCTCAATAAAGGAATTGTGTTGCTCCATAACAATGCTCGGCCCCATACTGCTGGTGTCATTCAATCGTTAATTTGACAGTTTCATTGGGAGCAGTTCGATCACCCACCGTACAGCCCGGACTAAGGCGTGCCATTCAAAACAAATGAAGAGGAATGCTCAGTAAAGGAATTGTGTTGCTCCATGACAATGCTCGGCCCCATACTGCTGGTGTCACTCAATCGTTAATTTGACAGTTTCATTGGGAGTAGTTCGATCACCCACCGTACAGCCCGGACTTGGCGCCGTCCGACTATCACTTGTTCCAGCACATGAAGCGCGAGCTTGGTGGCAAGCGCTTTGGATCTGACGATGACACGAAAAATGCTGTGGAGTCGTGGTTATTGAAACTGGCGGGAAGTTTCTTTGATGATGGTATACAAAAACTGGTCACCCGCTATGACAAGTGTTTGATCATTGGCGGAAACTATGTTGAAAAATAGTTTAAGACATGTATTTTCATGTAAAAATAAAATTGGATTAAAAAAATTGTTTTATTATATTTTTTTTCAAAACGGTACTTAGTTTCCAAATACGCCTCGTAATTCCATAATTATTGTATGCAGGTAAACTAAAGGCATAAAATCTTAACCGAAAGATAAGAACAACATAATTGAATCATTTTTAAAGCAAAAAACGCACAATTTACAAACGTATAAGAATAACGAAACTGAGCTCATTGAGTATATATATATATATATACTTTTAGTGCAGCTGATTGCAACCAAAATCCGAGGTGCACATCTACATATTATAGCAGTCCCTTCATGTTTGTCAATTATTTAAACATGAATTTCAAATGCTCAGAATGCTGAAATTTTGTTTCAGCATTCTGAGGTTAGTCATTTTTGAGTTATGCGAAATACATACATACGTACACACAGACGCCATGAAAAAAATCTCTTTAGAATCCATTTTAAACCAGTTTTGTAAATTTTTTGGGGAAAAAGAGTCCTTTATTATGTCCTTACGTTTAGATATTACGAAAAAACATCATTAAATTGAATTTGATAGCGGTGAAAATGGATATTTTCGTTGAAATGTGAGACCCGAAATTTTTCTCAATTACAATACTTCCTTTTTACTTCGTACAAGGAAGTAAAAACAGAAAAGACAAACATTGCTTTTAGCTGCTTGCCTTGCAAATAGACTTGGTTCTGCTTTGAATGATTTTTCATGCTTCCACATTTCATGTGCAAACAACACCTTTCCCTGCACTGTCACATTCAGTCCATTCAACTTCTCAAATATATCAGATGCAAACATCACATCATATGTCCACTCTTTACATCCTATTTTTAACAAAATCATGAGATACCTTATTCTCGTCCAGAAATAAAAGGCTTTCATTCTGCAATGCCCAGACTCTTTTGATCACTTTGTGCAGATTCAACCACCTCCCACTGTTGTAAATTAGGATTTCATACTCCACATACTCAAGAAAAGATCTAAACTGTCGGTAATGGTGTGGCCTTGCTTTGATTGTGTTCACCACACTAACAATAAGATCCATCACGTATTTTAAGTCCATTAAAGCTTTACAAAGGCTCTCTTGGTGCAAAATGGAATGAAAAGAAAAGATATCACTGTCTGTGTCTTGTGCTTATAACCTGATTTTCAAAAGCTTCACCATACCTACTTTTTTTTCCACTGAAAGCTTTGGCCCAATCTGTTGTAATACTTGCCATTTGTTCCAAGCCACTTTTTTCCACACAAGTCACAGCACACACAAGCAAGTCCTGACCAGTGGTAGTATCTTTCAATGTAAGGCTGAGTAATTCCTGTGATGAAGTTTTCATTCATTCCATGGATAAAGAAGAGTAATTAAACAGTGTCTTTGTTATCTGTGGTCTCATCCAAGCCAAAGAAAACTACATAAAATCTTTGTTCACAGTCTGTTCTATGAGTCTGACATAAATTGAGTCAATGCGCAGCACTATAGTCCTTCTTGGCAATGAAATGCTTTTAAATTTGCTTGCACTAGGCTTTGCACCAGGAAAAAAATCACTTGTAAACTCTACCATACACTTCTCAATAAACTCATCATCTGAAAATGGCTTGAGTTTAGCAAGCATGTTTCACGGTAGCAAGACTGTAGGCTACTGTGAAACATGCTTCTGTAGCACTATTATGAAGTGTTGATTGCTTTGTAAATAATGCTTGCTCCTTCTTCAGTCTTTTCACACATTCCACTGCTTTTATTTTGTGTTTTTCTGGGGGAATGTTTACTGCTAAATTCTCTATGTGTTGTTCATAATGTCATTTCAGATTTTACTCCTTAAATATGGCTACTGATTCATGACACACTAAACATACTGCTTTATTCCTTGTATTAGCAAAGAAATATTTGTTTGTATATTCTTCATAAAACACATTACATTCATCATCGATTTTAACATTTTTCCAGAGGTTTCATGGATTTGCTAAAACTGGAAATTTAAATATTTACTGTTAAGACAAAATTAAAATTAATCAAACCAACTCATCAAATTCAAATTAACCAGAAAAGCACTGCACATTGTATCTTAACTGTGCATGAGTATTGATATGGCCGTCTTAGTGAAAAATACGAGATGAGTCTTCAATCACACATGACAAGGAAATCTCAGTTCAAGGCTGATTGTTTTACTATTCTTTGCAGGCCAACTCCAAAAAACACTCTTAGTAGACCACTTGTGGCCTGAGAGCTGCTATTTTCCCAACCCCTGCACTACTGGATACATGCCATGTAAATCGCTACAGTTAAGGGAAACATTACCAATAATAGTGCAAATCCACGTTAGTACATAAGCAGGCATCCAATATTGTGATTTACTATATTGAGATTAAAATGCATATATATATTATCTGAGCTAGGGTATAAGACTTGTCAGATTACAAATTTTCATGGCACTGCTAAAAATGTTCATGGGTACAAAACAATTTTTGACACACATTACATGCATTACATGCAAGTTTGCTGATTTTATTTATGTTGTACCATGCTCAATATCTATTTTGTTTTCTTCTTGAATCTTCCAAGACATTACCAATAAGCACATAAAGTTTATCAGATGTTATTTTCATTACTGTAGAAAGGGAGAAAGGCCATCTGGGATCCAAGATTTTACATTAAATTCGATTACTGTAGACTTAATTCAGCTTATAATACTAAAATCAATATATGCACTTCTGAAATTAGTAATTTTTTCTTAAAATCTTTTCCCTAAATATCAGGTACATACCGCCTGAAAAAAAGAACATTACGCAATAAAAAGTTTCATTCATTTTAATGAAAGCAGTGGCATAAATCCTTACAAAAATTATTATTTTAATCCCACAGTGTAAACTGAAATTAGTAAAGTTCTCTAGTAAAAAATATTTTAATCTTATAATGCAAATTGAATATCTCATAATGTAAATTGAACCTTTGCTATTAAATATATATTTTTAAGTGAAACTTTATCATTGTAGTTAGAACTATTTTAATCCAATAAAATACTCTGTAACATTTTGTTTAAAGATAGCATGTGCAAGATAGTATTATTTTCTACCAAGTAATGGAATAAGTTTACATACTTGATTACATATAGTAACTTATTCAAGATACAGTAGATTACACAGGTTTAATAATGCCTTATTTTTCTTAAATGAGACATTTTTATTTACAAAAACTCTTAACATCGGGTTGGGAAATTTTTAAATGAAAGAATATTATGAAATTTCTAAGTCTCATTAATTCAAAATGAATGGTACATTCAAAGATTTACAAACCATTTTCAGTGATGAATGAAGTTCACCCATTTTAGTTTCTGTCTCATGAGCAGTTTGACCATAAAGAGTTTGTTGATGTAAGAACTGTTCTTGAAGGCGTGCCTAACATCAAAAGTAAAATAAAATTAAGACAAAAATTATCTTATTAATGAAATAAAATATAATTTTTGTAATGTATACAAAAATAATAAATTTATTTCCATATAATAAAAGATAACCAATTACATATGTTGGAGCATGTGAAACTTTTCCCTCCCTTTCCTTAAATATAAAAAATATATAACTAAGTTTAATAACAAATACTTTTAAATACTGTTTGTTATTTTTCAACTTTATTGTTATTTAGAACAGAGATTAAATAAAAATTTTAAGAAGTCTAATTTCCAAATTCTTTATTTGGGAACGTAAGTAACTATTTGAAAGGTACTGATACTACTGGAATTGGGTACTGTTATCAAGACTGTATTCAGAAATGTATGTATGCATGTATGAATGGATGTATGTGTTTATGATGCATTTTTATAAGTAAGCACAAATGTATGTGTATGTATACATATACACATATATACATAAATATGCACACACTTTCATACATTTTTGAATCCGGTCCCGATAACAGAACAGTACCAAAAGTTGAATCACAAGTGGCAGATATAAATTTATATGAATCTGTTATAAGCAGATAGATACTTTTTGAGAGATCCATTATTAAATGGATCATTATATGAAAGACCAAACATATTTAACATAGCAAAAGAATATTACGAATTGCAAAATTTAAAATTACTATATACATTACATATAGTGCCATATTATTCAAACTTAAAAGATGTATAAAATGCAATAAAAAAATCATCTCACATTTTCTTCTTTCAACTGTAACATAGCAGCATTGGCCCCTTCTCCTTCTTCTATCTGCCCACATGCAAAAAAAAAGTCATATTATTCAGGAAGATTTTGCTTTTCAATCAGCATGAAAAAAAATATTGAAATCTTTTTTCAAGTGATTAATTGACATTAAATGAAAAAAAAATGATGAAATTTATACACAAAATGTACACCACTGGCTATTAAAGGTGCAACATTAAATGAAAGTTATTAAAATTATAGCTACACTTGTTATACGGCTAACTTTACTTAAAGAAAAGAAACCAATTGGAAACTGCACAAAAAATGTTAAACAAAATACCATAGATAAATGATTTCTGGGGTGTTTAAACAATGAACAAATTGGAATATTATTCAAAAAGAAAAACTGTAACTAAGTAATTTTTAACCCTTTAATGGTTTGACCCGGAATATCTTGCACTTTTATGCAGCCTCCTTAACGGTTTGACATGGAATATTATCAGTCTAAATATCTTCTTGAAAATGGACTGTCCCGTGTTTTTGTTACAATTAAAAGATACATCACGAAGGGCTAGCTCGGATTTTTGTCTCACTTTCACCCCCAAATGCCTAGGACAAGCATCACTCCAACCCTGACGAGAATAGGTAATCACCCTCAAAGCGCTATTGAGATGATAACGTACACTGGTTCTACAGAAACAAGAAATTTGTCACTAGCTTAGAAAGTTAATAGAAGAGGAATTAAGAATTTGTTTTAGAAGTTGTTTAAGAAATAAAAAATAAAGATTTTTTTATAGAATAACCTTTTATTTCTAACTCATAAAATGTTTAATAAATTAAAAAAAAGAAAAGTAATTTAGATACTGTTCTGCTATTGGAAGGGATTCAAGAATATATGTATGCACGTCGGGTGTATATGTCTGTGTGCATATATGTCTAAACAGATGCATATGTTCGTATATATATTGACATGCATACATGAGCACATACATCCATACATTTTTTAATCCGATCCCAATAACAGAAGAGTACCGTAATTTGTTATATATATCAATAAGAGATTAAATAACATTCTTTAAAAAATTCATTTACAAATTTATATCATAAATAATTTTAAAAAATGTGGCTCCCTTGATATATTTTTGACACTGCGAATTCAACTATTTGATTTTGTTATTTAAGTGCCTACACGTTTATGATTCGTGATATAAATTACACATGATTATTGTAAGGAAGCTTAATCTTGTTCCTGTTAAAATATGCCATAAATTATTATTATTATTTATTTTATTTTATTTTCTCTTGGCTTATTAAGAAATTTATAAGTTTTAAATAAAAGCTCATTTTAAAAAGCTTTTTTAAATTTTTTATCTTTTTAGTCTTAATAACATATTTTCAATTAAAAAATCATTTTTCAACAATGAATAATCATTTTTCTTACTTCTAATAAAAAATGAATAACAGGAAACAATCTTTTTTATTTTTTTTTTTTTTACTTCAAATAAATGTCTCAAATAATCAAAAACATTTTCTAACTTTCAATAATTCGCCTAGAAATCAGAAGTTAAGTTAAAAATTTCATGTAAATTTTATTTAAAAGAATTTTTTATGCTGGTGCAAACATTTAAGTTTTGATACTTTTGTAGTTTGTTTTGCAAATGATAATATGTGCAAAAATTCGTGTCAACATTAAATTTTAAAAAAATGTAAATGGAATTTTATAAAACCCATTTTACAATATTGTATTATCATCTGCAATCAACATGTTTACAAAGTTTGATCTCGATAGCTTATCAGGAAAGTAGTTTAAAAATCTTTGACGACCTTCTGTTCATACTGACAAATACCATGAGTAAACTAAATATATGTTAATTAAAATACAATAAGATGCTGAACAAATATTAATTTAGAAGTCAAACAACAAAAATCAGTGTTATATTTTCAAATTTTCACAGGACTAGTTTCGATGGTTTTACCGAACCACCATGCTCAGCTGCAAAAGCGCAAATGAATGAGATAAGATATAATGATTAGATAAGATAAGAAAGCCTGGGCAGGAGACAAGCTACTGGTGCCATCTGTTAATGAAACCAGAACTAAAACATAATTTCTTTAAAGGCTGAAGGCAAAGATGGATTGGAATTAGGGTCATTAACTAGAACAGAAAGATTTTTTTTGAATGTGAAATCACTGCGAATCAGAATGTGTTCACCCATTCTCAGTTGAGATCATACATACTTGAAAATTGCATATGATATATTACAGAGTTGCTATCAATTGCACAAAGCATAAAAAATTTATTTGAATTGACTTGGATAAGAGTTACCTTACCTAAAGAAAATTCTTATCGTTTCAAGAATAATTCATTTTTCTAATGCAGCTCCTTAAAAGTATACGAATTTGAGAGTACCTTTCCTTGTACGGAACATAAAGCAGGGAAAATTTTAAAGGAAAACTGGCAAACAGAATTTTATTTTAAATGGATTATTCACATTATCATTCTTACATTCTATGTCATTTGAGTACACTAATTTCACTTGCTCCTTGAGATACTGTAATGCCATAATATAATTTGTAAGTAGAAATTTCGTAATTTCCAAGTGAGTCACATACAAGCAGAAATATTATATAAAAAAAAAATAAATACAATGTTACAATTCATTTAACTAAAACTATGAGAATTAAAACGGATTTTACATGTTTTGTTTTATACATTTAATCTGTAAAATGCAGAAAAGGGAGAAATTCCTGTATTTTAACATTGATAAATAATTCTTCCTAGTCTGGCATAAGATTGCACCAAATTCATTTGAATTTCCGTTTGATTTAAAAATGCAGTCTCTCAAATCAACTCAATAACATTTTAATTTTAAATTTCATATTGCTAGCAAATGCACCATAGCTGAAATTACCGAAATATTTTCAGAAAACTGCCAAAATTGTTTTAAAATTCAGAGAAACTTACGTTACGAAAATTATTGTTTGATCAGTCCCATGATCAAAAGATCAAGCATTTACGAGGATTAATTTGACTAATAGCGAACAATTTTTGAAAAAAACATCAGCGCTAAATATAAATATGTTTACCAAATTTGAAAAATTACTGAGGGATATTGTATCGTTATTCTAAGTACATATGAACTTATAATGTCAAGAAAACTGGATCGGTAAAAAAGGGTTAAAGTTTAACTTCCCGAAATAAAATGAGCTACCAATAAACAAATACAGAAATAAAATAATAAAAAAGTAAACACGTAAAACATGTCGAATAACTGAGAATTTACAACAAGAATGCAAGCTAAAATGCATCACGAAGATTTTGAGATGCGAAACTAACGAATAAGTACTTGCTACTATTCATTAGTGGGGAGATCTTTTATGGCTTATCCATCACTCTAAGGGGAAGCGAACACACCGCTCTAGGCAATTGCCCATCTTAAAAGCACTTCCTGAAAGCAAAACAGACCTTTTTGGAGGGAGTTGTTAGACAAAAATATAGTAGTTTTCAAAGCACCTTGTTCCAAAGGGTCAGCTTGTGAATGGGTTAAGACATGATTATAACAGCTCACTTTAACTAGTAGAATAGATAGAAATGAGTATTTTATGCACCTATCATAGATTGCAGTAATTACTGCTATAAAACCCAACCTAGAAAGGAAAAGAAATAAGATACATGTTAAAAATATGTGAGCTCATACAAATTTCAAAATATTGTTCATCTACTGCAAGTTTATTAGTTGGTGTGCAGTCATGATACAGACCTAGTCAATAATTGACAAATGTGGAAAATGCATGAAATGAAGAAAGGAAAAAGAAAACATGAAAAATGTGACCTCACAGGAACTGCTCAACATTGCATGCCATATTCAGGTGTCACTGTCTTGTCACCTGCATGTGGCATACAATGCCTAGCAGTTCCTGTGCTCTGTTGTCTCCGGCAAGCTTTGAAGATAACAGATCTAACAAACTTCAGAATATCACAGATATAATTAAAAATATTTTTATATACATACTTAAGCACAGGGGCCAAACTGATATGCACCAATGTATAATGCAAAACTCGATTAATCTATCACTGTGGTACTATCAGACACATATGCTATCAGACACATATAAAGAAAACAGCCCTCCATTGATCCAGCGTCCAGTAGACATGCTGTCATGCCCAGTGCAAATGGTCCCTCCTACGGCGTGAAGAGAGCGGCAAAGAAATGGCTGGTCGCCTCGTATATGGAACACCTTCGTGAAGCCTTCTACCCACAGCTGACATTGACACCAATCTTCCAGTGGCTGCAGGGAGGATCTAAGACGAGTCAGAGTAGCGGTTCTATTCCTGCATGCACATAATGTCAAAGGTCATCGCCGCTCGTCGTAGCAGTTGGCAGTCCTTGGCTGAACCTCCTAGATGCCGAATCTGTGGTTTGAAATTGCCTCGAAAGTCTATGAACCACAGAAGGACTCACACTTAGCCATCCGGCCACTTCTATTTGACTTCCTGCCTCTAGTCTCCTAGTGGAACTAGTCTCCCAATTGACATGGTGCATTGTTACGAATTGGCTATCTCAGATTTCTGATGTCAGTATCCCAGTGAAATATGTGGGCTTGCTCACAAACATGGACTTTTATGCTCCTCGCAGATGATGTATTCCGAGTGCAGCGCCACTAATTTGCACATTGCAGTTTTACTCAGCTACGCTTACTTGGCAACATATTCAAATTTTACACGGATTGGCTTATTTTTGAAGGAGTTATCACTATTTTTGTGATTTTTCTTTAATTTATGATAACCAGTGTATTTGCAATGTATAGTCAAAGACAGTCAAACCAGTGCACACCTTACTCTCTGATTCTGCAAATTTTTTCTGCAGACAAAATTATGCATACAAAGACTACATGATATAGAACGTATTTTACTTTTTAAGCTAGGCTTTGATATATAGCTGATCAGTAACAGCTGTGCACATGAAATGCATGTCCATTAGGATCTTTCATATCAATGAATTCATCTCTCTTCCAAATATTATTTGCATTATTGTGGCTACATTGAAATTTTTTAAAGCTTTAATATGGTGCAATTCATCAGTGATTAAGTTATTATTTACCAATTCCAGCATTTAATAATAAATCTTAATCCTGCATTCTTATATTTCTTCCAGGATGCATTATGGTAGTACATCATTTGTATATGAGCTACACTGCTAATCATTTACATGTCCTTCAATGATTTTTTGTATAATGTAAATCTTGGTTTCACCGGATATGTCCTTCCTGATACTATAATTTTAATATAAAAGTGCATCTGTTTATGAAAATCACAAAATCTTAAAAATAAAAAGTGCATATTAATACAGCCCCAATTAAATTCAGGAAAAAGTTTTCAATACGTATATGATTTAAAAATGCTGTGCATTAAGAAAGAACAACAGAATAACCAAAAAAAAAAAAAAAAAAAA
>KK120498.1:55504-92105 GCA_000611955.2 Stegodyphus mimosarum | reverse complement strand
AAAAAAAAAAAAAAAAAAAAAAAAAAAAAAAAAAAAAGAAAAGAACACTTATTCAGTACTCATTTTCTTCCATTCAAAATGATTATAACATACATAAATTTTATTTAAACTGAATTTCAAACATTTAAACCGAATAATGAAAATTTAACTACATACATAGAAACATTTTAAGATAAAATAGCTATTTTAATAATTAAAAATGCTTCAGATTCCAATTAACTTTAAAAGGTAGTTATGTACTTTTCTGTTAAGCATAAAATTGGTGGAAATCTTGCTAAACTTGTGCTAATCATTTGATTGGAAGTTAGATGATGCAGACTGCTGTTTATTTAGTTACATACTGCTACAAGTTACGGATATGGCATTTAAAAAACAAAAACAAGTGTGAGCCTCAACTTATGCAAATAATCCCAGCAAAAAAACAGACAGAACAAATCCTCTTTACAATAATCAACAGATAAAGTGGCTTATCAAAGATTAATGAGTTTTGAAACCAAGGCAAAGATTTTATAAGCATGCTTCGATATTACGCTTATCTGTTAATCACACTAACTTGTTTGGCAACTTTTTTTTTTTCTCCAAAAATACAGGAATAACCTTTAAAATTACCCAGCTAACATAAACATCATTTTTACTAACACTAAAAAGGGAAGGAAAGTACCTACATAACAGTCATATTAGTATAAGATTTAATTGAAGATGAGTTTTGATAAGAAAAAGATAATCAATACAATTTAAATTTAGAACATCCTTCAATTGCATCAATAGATTCTTAAAACATTCTTTAATACAAGTAGATATGGCTTTTGAAAGTTTTTTTTAAACATCAGCTGGTGTTCTTATGTTGAAAAGTAGACTAACAAGTACTTGTTATTAGCCACTCTTATAAATATATTATTTATACAGATTTTCAGTTACTTTAATAACAATGTAAGTTCATGAGCGTAATCATTGTTTATCAGCTTTAAATTAGCATGAATTAGCAACCTAAATATTCCCCTCCCCCAGAATGGTAATCTGATTCTTTGACACATATTTATAAGGCATAGTGATATGTGTGAAAAAATAATAGTTTTTCTTAAGCAAATTTTTACAACTTAACAATAAGAACTATTCCTTAATAACAATTATATACTACATTGGAATAGTTTCTACTAACTAATTTACAAGAACTCAGTGACTGATATGTAAGGTAGCAGACATAAATATAATTTTTGATAGAAGATGAAAAATAATACAATGCAATTTCTATCATCTAGTAAATATGAGTTAAAAGAAAGATAAAATTATAACAGTGAATAGGTGACAGTGGAGGATTGGCCAAAGAAAACGGCCCTGACAGGAAAAAATATATTGGCCCTAGGGCCCTATATGAAATGTCATTATAAGTTATCATTGTCATAATCATAATCATCATCATAAAAAACAATTTTATAAAATAAAAAAAAATATCTTTGTTGAAAAGTAACACTTTACTCATATGCACTAAAGAGCGATTACATTATGACCACTTTGTTAATAACATGTAGGACCACCTTTAGTCCTCAAAACTGTGTGCACCTGGCGTGCCATTGACTCCGTAGTATAAGGTATCTGGTACCAAGCACTCATCAACTGGTCCTGCAATTCCTGCACATTGCGAGGCAGCATAAATTTGGTTTTCCAGGTGGGACCACAAATACTCTATTGGATTAATGTCAGGTGAATTTGGAAGCCAAGACATGACTTGAAAGTCACTGGAATGTGCCTCGAACCTTTCCCTGACAATTTGACCATTATGACATGGTGCATTATCTTGTTGGTAAATGACATCCCCTGCCAGAAATACTGTTGTCATCAATGGGTGAACCTGGTCTGCAACGATATTCATGTAGCACACACACATCAGGGATTCTTCTATGGGGATTATGGGTCCTAATATGCTCCATAAAAACATTGCCCACCCATAGTATTCCCACAACTGGGCTGTCTCCATCCAACTGTGCATCCGGGAACCAGGGTTTCATTTGGAAATTGGCACATGCCTGTCGATATGATGGACCACAAAATGCGATTTGTCAGACCAATCAACTTTCTATCATTCTTCTAACACCCAATTCCAACGTTTCTTGGCCCACTGCAGACGCAGCTAATGATGACGTGCCATCAATATACGGACATGTTTCGGCGACGGGCTGCGTAGGCCCATAGGCAGCAATGTATGGTGCACAGTGTGTTTAGAAACACTGTCTGGGTCAGCACTGTTGTAGCTGGTGTTGATTACAGCTATTGTAGCTCTTTGGTCATGGCGAACAATGTGTAGCAATCTCCGCTCTCCTCTGGTATCAATGCACCATCCATGACAAACTGCTGGCCGGCGACTTGTCGTTTCACTACCCACATACTACTTTCAACATGTGCTCACGACAACTGCACATGAACAGCCGACTAAACAGTACGTTTAGTACTGTTTCTGATACTGATGTTCCCAGTCACTGAGCCATAATGATTTGACCTTTATCAAAGTTTGATAAATCTGCTGCCTTTCCCATTATGCCACTAATCGTGCTTTGTTTGGAAAGAAAATTGCATAGCCACTTTATGTACTCCAACATCAGCCATGCATATGCAGTGGTTTTGTTCCTGGATGAGCCCATTGTTATAGATGGAGTGTGGTTGTAATGAAATGGCTCTTCGGTGTGTATATATATATGCAACTAAACTACAAACAATAAATAACAGAAACTAAATAGTTATATAAACAAAACAGCGGTTCATTCATAATTAGCCATTTAAATATTTTTTAATTCCAGGCACCTGGGAAAATATTTCTTCCATTATATCTTCAATTTTTGCTTTAGCCAAAATAACCTTCTGTATGTTCATCAATAGCAATGACTTCAAATTAGCTAGCTTCATAGTACTAGTTATCTACTTTTTACAATTTTTAATTTTGAAAAAGCTCTTTCGCATTCAACTCGCATTACAGATAGGGTCAGTACAAATTTATAAGCAAAACAGACATTGGTGTACGCATTACTATATAAATTATCTTTTAAGAGTAATTTACATAAGGCACATTTTTTTACAAAAACTGCATTTAGCTTTGGATGAATACTCATTAATAGATAGAGCACTCTCTCCTTCTGACTCAGTATCAGATTCAAAATAATGATTTTTAATTAAATTTTTTAGTATTTCTTATTTACTTTCTAGGTCCTGATATTCATCCTTAAGATTATCAATTGTTGCACCTGTATAGTGCCCTAATAATATAGATAAATAGTCGAAATAGTTTGGAGCAATGGCTTCAAGAGTTTTTGGAATTGAGAAGAGATATGTCTTCATACAGCTTCCTATGCCCTTTAAACCTACTTTCCATCGATGAAACGATGTTATCCATTATAAAATTAAGGACAGTAACATTGAATTGTTTGATTCAACAATTGCCATTTCTAGAAACAGTGATTTAATATTTAATGGATCAAAATCATTTGCAATAAATTGCAGTAGCAAACTAGAAAGGCTGGGTTGTGATATAATTATAGAGGAAGAATGGCGAAAAGTGAAGCAAATGGATGATGAAGAATCGTCTGACTGTATTTTCAATTTATTTTTCCGATAAATTGAACAACATCAATAATTACTTCCAACACTCGTTTTTGTTCTATTGCATTTTTTTGACGGAATGTTTCTGGAAACACAGTGATACATATGTCTTTTCCTTTTACATTCATAATATGTTCTTCTGGAAATTTATTATGAATTTTACTCGCTTCATGTTCACTCATGTGTTGCATTACGTGGCGCCAATCGCTCATTTCGCCATTAACAAAAGTGCTTTCGTTAGAGCTGCCGGAATAGTAAACAAATGAAGCTGAGCAATTCATTTGTCTCCTTACAGAAACTCAACCATTTTCTATTAGTTCTGTTAGGATGATAGAACACTAGATGAGGGGAAAAAGGCAAATGTTGTGAAGCTGAAGGTTGGCAAGGATGTTTACTAATAATAAAATACTGTCGTTCTTGAGCTGCTGTCAGCCATGCAAAATAGAAAGTCGACAAATATGAAAATGACAATGATGATGCGCTTGTTATTGCTGTGGTAATATTTTCTATATTGGCTGTGCCCATTGTTAGCAGCAACAAATTGTCGTCACATGTACTTGATATTTCAGCTTCAAATGTTTTTGAAGTGCTGGCTTCTTCTTTTTATGCTTGCACAGTAACTGACGTGGGAGAAAGTGTTGGTTTTGAAAATATAGGATACATATCCATCATTTTTTAGCTATGTTTTGGAGAATCCTTCATTAGTTTTTGTCTCTTTTCTCGAAGTTTCTGTGCACCGCTTTTGATTTTTCATTTATCCATTCTGTGTACCTAAAAAGTAATATAAAAGAACTCAACTGCAATATTTTTTGTCATTAGCTTACATTACTCAGTAACAGAGTAAAATTCGCTAGACAGTCTTTTTTAATTACAGTTATACTGCAATATTTTCAATTTCACAATTAAATTAAAATGTGACTGTACTGTAATTTCATAAATCTACTTTACAACTGTTGACTACAGGTTCTACTCTACCCCAACCCTACAGCTACCGTATCTCATGTGAGTTTGCAATATGCAGTCAGTGCATCCATGTCTCCCTCACGCACAGGGCTGTCTCGCCGAGTTATCTGCACCGATTCGATTGCTCGAGTTTCTTGATTGGCCCAAAATCGCTCCGGCCCAGCAGGCATCTGCCTGGTCGCCCGCTGGCCCTATCCACCACTGGTAGGAGATGAAAAACAGATCTCTAATAAGCCCTGTAACTTACTTTAGAAAAAAGTTGCTCTCTTCCAACTTTCATTTCTTCAACATTTTCTTTAACTGTTTTCAATTCAGTTTTCAGCTTTGTAATTAATGAATCCCTTAAAAAAAGAAAAAAAAATCAAATTTCAGTGTTAACAAATTTAATAATTTTTCACATTAGAAATCACATACAGGGTGCATCATAAATTCGTGCAAAGTTCAAAAATTCGTAATAAAAGAAAGAATGCATGGAAAAATTTTTTGTTTGCGCCAATATGGTTAGAAAGACACTGGATTTTTTTCCATGTAAAAAAAAAAATGTTTCCAAAAGTAACCGACAGAGGGCGCTCACACGTCATACTGAGATGTTTTATGCAAATCACGCAAACAGAAACAGACAATCAAACAGATCACAATAACAAGACACTACGCATTTACCATTTTATAGTAACATATGTTCAACATTACCACCACCACCACAAGATAATAGGCAAGTGAGGCGCGTCACTACGCCCATTACAGCGGAGTGCAGCATGTCGCCATCGATGGCAGAGATGGTCAGTCGAATGGCATTTTTCAGTTCCACCAGTGTGGTTGGGGAGCCCCGGTACACACGAGACTTTAAGTATCCCCACAACCAAAAATTTGCCAGGGTCAAGTCTGGTGATCTTGAGAGCCACTAAATCTTACAACTGCGACTTATCACTCGGTCTTCGGTGAAAGATTCCAACAGGAACGTCTTCACGTCGCGTGAAATGTGGGGCGAGGCACCATCCTGCATGAAGGTGACAACAGATAACGCATGTCTTTCCTGCAATGCAGGTACAACGTGGTCACGCAACAGCGTAAGATACCGTGCTGCAGTAACTGTACAGGTTTTCACGCCGGATACAGGACAGAGTTCTTCAAAAAAGAAAGGGCCCAGAATAAAAGACGCGGTGAAACCACACCAAACAGTCACACGAGGAGAATGCAGTGGCTGGCTCTGGTACTCACGAGAGTTTGACGTCGCCCAAATACGACTGTTTTGCGTATTGACGTCAACAAGCAGTGAAAAGTGGGCTTCATCCGTCCACATGACGTTCAGCAACCATTGTGGGTTACGTTCCATTTGTGCCAGCGCCCATGTAGCAAACTTTTGTCTTGCATCTGTATCTGCCGGTAATAACTGGTGAAGTCGCTGGATTTTGTACGGATACAGATCCAACATTCCATGCAGAATATGTCTAATCGAAGCTTCCGGAATCCCCGTTCTTCTCTCAGCTTCCCGAGCACTGCTACTTCCCGTTGATATCTCGGCTGCCATATCTTTGATCACACTTTGTACCACATGGACACGGGCCGCTCTCAAGGGTGGTCTGCCACTTCGTTGACGATCCTCCAAACTCCCCGTTTCCTCAAAACATCGTACTAAATTCCGTATCCCATTCAATGAAATACGGCTTTTTTCCGCCTTCAGTCCTTTCTCCGTGCGAAACTTTCGCAATGTAACAGTTGTGGATTCACCATTCTTGTAGAACAATTTAACCACCAACGCCCGATCTGGTAAAGAAAGCATGCTGCCGACTTCGAATGACGGATCCGTTTCCAGCCAAGTGTTTTATTGATAGCCTGATTTGCATAAAACATCTCAGTATGATGTGTGAGCACCCTCTGTCGGTTACTTTTGGAAACATTTTTTTTTTTACATGGAAAAAAATCCAATGTCTTTCTGACCATATTGGCGCAAACAGAAAATTTTTCTGTGCATTCCTTCTTTTATTACGAATTTTTGAACTTTGCACGAATTTATGACGCACCCTGTACTTGATGCATAAAATATCTTGTACATACTTTTCAGATGATAATCTTTGCATTTCTGCCAGATTGCTCTGAGTTTCTGATAACTGTGCCTTAATTTCATCATAATTTTCATACTGTTAAAATTGAAAATGCATTTTAAGGAAAATATGGCTTATTAAGACATTTTACAATATTCACAGAAATATATTTCCCATAAAATAAAAATTATCACAAGTATAAAAGGATATTTTATGACTCTCGTTTCTAAAGGAAACATAAATCAGTGCTACGTCATATGAAAAGGGAAGTCACAATTATTTTAGATTGAAAATAACTGGTACAAAAAGGTTTTGCTAATTTATGCAGCAAAGTATCATATTTAAATCACTTTTTTGCCTTAATGAATCACAATTTATTTGGTATCACAATTAATTCATATATATGCTATACTAAAGTAATTCATGCAGAATTTTTGCATTACTTTTAAAATAAAGAAGTGCGTTACATATAAGGGGAAAAAATTATATAGTTCATACAAAATTTAAAGTTCATTTTTTCTTATTCACGAATATAGTAATAAGGCTATTCTAGTATCAACATAATTATATTTGATAATTCACCAAATAACTTTTAAAAATATGTAGTAAATGAATGATTTGAAGATACATAGACTTTTTTTAATTTAGTGAATAAAATTCAAAGGCAAGAAGTAGATGTTGAAATAAATATGCTGCATAGGTGACAATAGTCATGAATTGCAAAATTATTATTCCGAATTTTTCAAAAGAAACATAATTTTTCCATCAGCAACACGGCTTTTAAAATGAACACAACTTCCACCTTACTGAGGCCACCCAGCCAGTGTAGTAGTTAGTGATGCTGACTGTCATACTGATGGGCCCGAGTTTGAATTCCGGGGAAGGTATGGATGCTTGTTAGCATAGAGAATTTGTGTGGCAAAGAGGCACTCAAAATACACAACAACTCTTTCGAGAGGTTGGTGGTAGAAAAAGAGGGATGGGAGATCCTCAACACACTCGGGATGTTTTCTTTCAAAATTCAGGCAGAAGCTTAACAGTTAGCTAGAATCAGCAATATCTTAATCACCTTTGGTATTACAGAAGTGCTAGCCTAATTTCTACCTGTACCTACCACCTTACTGAATTGCCCAGCTGGTACAGTGGTTAGCGACTCTGACTGTTGAGCACAGGTTCGAATCCCAGAAAAGACATGCATGTTTGTAAAAGTAAAGTGTCTGTGCAGTAAAGAGGCATACAAAATGCACAGCAAGCTGAAAGTCCTCTAGAGTTTTAGGAGGTGGCAGGAATAGGGGGGAAGACCCTCAGACTGCCCTTACAATGTTCTTCCACAAAACTGCTGTAGAACTGCAGAGTTAGTGTTATGTCTTAGGCAGCACATGCAAAGTACAGAAGCAAAGCTAACTACTGCCAATAATACAATCCATTGCCTTCTTGTGAATGCTGCAGCAAACTCAGAACCTGTTCTTAAGACTCTTTAAGAAAGATGCACTTTTTTGGTCTCTTTTTTCAAAAATAATGCTTCTTTTTTATTTGACACCTGGAAGATAAAGATTATTTATTTATTTTTTTCAATGTAATCATCAGACCATTAAAACATGCACATACTAGCATTGCATCCTTCTTTTTGGTAACTTTTTCTCCACAGAAAATTTTTAAGACAACATTTGTTGTTTTGCATTAATTTTCATTGCATTTTGCATCATATGCTTATTAGATTTGCAATGAAGCACAAGCTTATTAACTTCAAGGCATGCAACACTTTATAAAAAAAATACGACAAGTGTTCGAAGTCTCATTTAATGAAACTGCACATGACATTTTCAGATTCAGACACATCTGCTTTATCAGGTTGATAAGAGAGCACTCAAAAACTGGAAATGTCTCATCTATAATAGAAGAGTAAGTAAGTCTGAATAAAATATGTGTTTAATAACCGTTAATCAAATGCATTGAAATACAAGCAGTTCCATTTTTGACATTTTTTAAATAAAATCAACTACTCCCATTTCATATAAACCAAATTTAAACATACAATGATTAAATATCCATACACACACATCCTGTAGAATTATTAGGTTATTTTGAAGCAAAAGATGTGAAAAATGTGCAATGTCCTTGCCGAGACTTGAACCTAGACTTATCGAATATGCGTCGAGTGTGCTACTGTTACACCACGAAGGCATGCTGGAAGGAGGAAGAAAATACATTATATACCCTCCCTTTTAAGGAGCGACTAGGGATTAGGGAACTTAATCACCAAATCCTGGGGGTAACAAATTATCGTCCACCACTTTTTAGTTCAGACACCACTTGTAGAGACATTAGGTTTTTTTTGTTTTTTTGAAGCAGGAGATGTGAAAAGTGTGCAGTGCCCTCGCCAGGACTCGAAGCCTGGACCTCTTGAATGCACTTCAAATACACTTGAAGTGGTTAAAGAAGAAAACATCACAGCAAAAGAATTGTGGACAGAAATATTCTGGAGAAAACAATGCAAGGGAAAAATGTCATTGTATAAAACATGGGAGAAAACATTGCAGTTCTAAAACATTATAGTACAAAACATCGTCGTTGAAAATAAAGTTAGCGAAAAACTCTGCAGTTTAAAAACATCATCGTAAAAAATATCCCGTTACAGAATAAAGTATCTACAAATCATCGCATGACAATTACATCACACACATGCATTTTTCAGGCTTTAAAAGTTATAGATTTGTGAGTACAAGAAGGAATGAGGATTATTTTTGTTTTTATATTTCTGAACTAGATAATAAATTTTTGCTGAAAAATTAGGAAGGAAACTGAAGCATTCAGAAACTGAAAATGAGTAGAAAACTAATGCTACTTATAACCGACAGAATTTGATAATCTGATAATTAGGTAACCACATGCATTAATTCATCTTCCTTAGTCTAATCTTTTTTTAAAACTACATTTTACATGGAAAATTACAAATAAAACTTGAAACAGATTAATTCATTAATGACCTTTATTTGTTAAATCATTACACTAGCATGCATTTACAAATTTTAAAGCCTGAAAAACACATGTCTACGATGATTTTGGTGTGCTTTATTTTTTACCATGATATTTTCATTGACGATGTTTTTAAAATGCGAAGTTTTTTAAATACTTTATTTTCAATGATGATGTTTTGTACCATGATATTTTAGTTGTTTTCGGTGAACACTGCTTCCAATTACACAACGACCGCACATGAAAAGGAGGGAGAAAAAAACCTGATAATCTAATAACAATTCAATAACATAGTTCAATTAAAAATAAGTATTAAAACATCTACAGGTCTGCTACATTCTGGTAACCATATTCCAAAGATGCCAACTCAAAAGTGTGTAGCCAACACAGGAATGAAAGATGTAAATTAATTGCAAGAAGGTAAACAGTAAGCCCATAGTACTTTATATTGTATAAAAATTTATAAAGAATAAATCAACAAATTTGTCCTCCAAACAATAGCAAAAAAAAAAAAAATTAAGCATGTGCATTAATACGATGAAAATGTAAATAACAGCATTTATTAAAAATATCTTTTGGGGAAGAAAGAATATGAGCTGGATTTCCAAATCACAAACACATTTTAATAGATATTAAAAAATTAATAAAAATATATTCTTCAATATGAATACTTTTCTGTAACATATAATATAAAAATAAAAACATTCTTCATTCCTTCTTTAATTCAAAAATCATTACACTAACATACATTTACAAATTTTAAAGCCTGAAAAACACATGTCTGCAATAATTTTGGGGTGCTTTATTTTTTACCCTGATATTTTCACTAATGATGATTTTTAACTGTGAAGTTTTTTAACTGCTTTATTTTCAATGATGATGTTTTGTACCATGATATTTTCGAACTGTGATGTTTCCTTCTACTATGTTTTCGCCTCGTGTTGTTTTCACTGTGACATTATCCATGATATATTTGCCACGATGTTTTCGGTGAACATTGCTTCCAATTACACAACGAAGGCACATGAAAAAGAGGGAGAAAAAAAACCTGATTATATGATACAGTTCTACATAACTATAGTTTTCTTCAAACAGTTTCTTGTGGAAGGGGTCTAAATTATTAACCATTTTTAAAACTTATAAATTCCAATTTGAAGTTAAATTTTTTCATATGAGGGTTATCCGGAAAGTCAGTTTCTCATGATCCATAAAAAGATGCAAAACATGGAGGAAAGATTTATTGCAAAAGACAGAGAAATATATCAGCTCTTCTCAGTATAAGAACCACCAGAATCATAACACTTGTCAAATTGTGAGATATTTTTGTACTCCAGTGTCAAAAAAAGTCTAGTGTCTGGAAATGGAGCCAGCTTGTCACAGTTATTTGCTCATCATCTGTGGCAAAATGATGTCAGGACAGATATTTCCTCAGGTGCAAGAACAGGTAGAAGTCACTGGCAGCAAGATTGGGACTGCATGGTGGATGATCATACACTTCCTAGCAAAACTTTTGTACATTACAAAGTCCGAGATCCGGACACCTAATATCCGGAATAATCTAAAATACGGACCTTAAAGCCACAAACTTTTTTTTTTGCATGCTTTATGCATGAGCATTTGAGTTTTCATTCAATAATAAAACATGTGGAGAGTCCCGATTCTCAATTTCACTTAGGCACTAAATAAAATACCTCGTTATTGAAGAAACAATCATTTAAGCATAAATTTGAGAGATTCATAATTTGGCTCCATAGCTGCATATCTGCTTGGCATAAATCTCAAACCAAAACATTCTACATAAGAAGATTGTTGATTTTACACTTATTAGTATTTTATATCCCTGACGGCAGCGTGGTGAATCATTATTTATTATATTTTACCTTCATCTTCGCATGTTCATCAATACATGACAACTTGAGTAATGACTCATGCAACGATGTCTAAACATTTTTTTTTATATGCGTAATTGAATAAGAAGAGTATGGCAATCTTTTATGCTGTTATCACGCTTGGCAATGATTACAGATTTAAGTTAAATATGCTAAGAAATGTTGACGAGGACAAATTTAACAAACATTTCTTTCCATGTGCTGAAAATAGATTTTATTAATGGTATTCTTAGGCCAAAAGATTACATTTAGTGCTATTTGAATTAAGAATAACTGATTTTTTATTCACATAAACCCAGAGCCAGAGCTCATATGGCCGCTCCAGGGGGCAGAATTTAGGGGAAGACAAAATTTTTGGAATATGGAGAAGCACAGAGCGGCAAAATTAAGGGATGATACAAGTTTTATAATTTAGGGAAAGCACTGAGATCCAAAGTTTAGAGGCAGCAAAATTTAGAACTTAGGGAGGCTCTTTGTAGTAGAATTTAGGACCAGAGACTGCATCAGGCGGTATCTAGCGTCGGCCCTAGATAAGTCTTAAGTATATGTGGGTGTTTATTTATTCAGGACTCGGATTAGTCTTAAGCATGTGCAAGAAATAGATATAGGTATAATAAATAACTAAACTAATACAATTCAGGCTTAATTCAGTATGCAATAGAAGCAAGAAAAAATTTAGCGGAACAACTTGTCTTTCGTCTCCAATTTTATGATACATAGCTAATAATGTATTGCGGACGCTACTGAGCTGGGCTAAAATTATTTTAAGGAATTTCAGTTAATGTAGCAGACTGCGCTGCTCCTTAATCTTCTAATTTGATCCAACTTATTATTTTTTGCAGATTGTTATTATTACAGCAATTTTTTAAAAATTAAAGCTTGAACTTTCGATTATGCCGAAAAGAGTTTCTAATTCTGGAGCTGCAAAGCAATCTACAAAGTGAAAAAATGTTTTGATATCCTTTAAACAAAAACTGGAGTTGTTGCAAAAAATGGATAAAGGCATATCCGTCTCAAAATTACGAGAGGAGTACGGCACTGGAAAGTCAACTGTACATGACATAAACAAAAAGAAAAAGGAACTTTTTGAATTTTTTGTGAATTCTGAGACATCACTCGCAACGAATAATTGTTTGTTATGCTAAAATTGACGATCATGACAAAAGTGATGATTGAATGGGTCAGGCAGCGTCGCTGTGGTGGCATACCATTGAGGGATCCAATGCTAATGGCTCAAGCCAAAATATTTCATGACAAAATGAACTTAAAAACTGTGTAATATTCAACAGATTGGTTAACCAACTTTAAACATTGCCATGGTATAAGGCAATTAAAAAGTGACCGCCATGGTATAAGGCATTGCAGGTGAAAAAGCTTCAGCTGATACCGAAGCTGCTGAACTATTTGCAGATGAACTGTTTGAACTCATTACTAGTGAAAAATTATCTCCAGAACAAATTTACAATGCTGGTGAAACTGGTCTTTTCTGGCAATATGTACTGCAAAATACCTTGGCAACCTCAACAGAAAAGGCTCTAAGTGGTGTCAAAGATTACAAAGCAAGACTAATAATTTTAACAATCGCAAATGCTGCAGGAACGCACAAGTGCAAACTTTTCGTAATGGGAAAATATACATGACCTTAAGCATTTAAAGGAGTAATGATTTTCCCCATTATATCTCATGCAAATAAAACAGCATGGATAACACAAGCATTACTGAATGATTGGTTTAAAAATCATTTTATACTAGAGGCTCAGCAACGTATCTGTATTCTTCTTTCCCCAAGCTGTACATCCATCATTCAGCATATGGATATTGGAATAGTGCACATGCTGAAATGCATATATAAAGTAGCATTTTAAAAATCATTGTTAAATTTCTTGAACAATGGCAAGACTATTCAAGAATTTAAAAAATATTTTAGTCTAAAATCTGCTGTGTAGAGCATCACAAGAACGTGGGAGGATGCGTCTCTAGATACTTTAAAAACTGCTTAGCATAATAATTTATGGCCAGCTACCATATTTCATAGTGAGGATGATGATAGCCACTAATTTGAAGGTTTTCGGATATCCCAAAACAAAGGTGAAATTTTCCAGTTAATGGATTTTGTAAAGAAATGTGGAGAAGTGGTAACAAATGAAAATGATATAACAATTTTTAATTTTTTAAAAATTTTTAACAAGCTTTTAATTGCGATGACGATGCCACAATGATCAATCAATTAACAGACAGTGAAATCTATAGTATGGTTCTAGACCCAAACAATACCGGTACTGATAGTGAAGAAAGTGACAGAGAGGTTATCGACAACGAAAAAATTTCGATTGACAAGTTAGTCAGAGTTCTTGGCAGAGCAATTACAGGACTTGAACAGTGGAATTTTGTAACTGAACAAGAAATTGTCTGTTTATAAAATTAAATAGAAAATATCAGAAAAAAAAAAGGAAAGCAACTTGAACAACTTACATTAAAAGAAATGTTTAATAAAGTAAACAAATAAATATTAAGCTTTTTTTTTTCTTTTTTGGTCAAATTTTGATACCTTTCAGATCATAAAGGCTCTTTATTTCACAAATCCTGATTTCATATTTTTAATTGTATAATTTCTTCATACCATCTTACTAGATTTAAATTGATGGACTAATATCCGGAAAATCCCAAATCCGAAATTGCCTAAGTCCCAACGAGTCCGGATCTCGGACTTTGGATTGTAGTAGATTTTTATTGAATTTACCAAATGCAGGCAAGCATTGTTGTGAAGCAACACAACACCACTACCGACCATCTGATCCCTCTCGTTCTGAATGGCTCGTTGCATATTCCCTAGTGTTTGCGCAGTAAAGTTCAGCACTCACCGTAGACACTGTGAGCAAGAAGTCAACAAACAAAATAAATTTCCAGTCCCCAAAACAGTGCAAATCAATTTCCATGTGGATACAATCTACTTGAATTTAGTCCAGCATGAAGAACCATCGTGATGCCAATCAACTGACTGTTGCTTGGTTTCTGGGATGAAGTGAGCAACCCACATCTCATCCCCCACAACGATCCTGTTTACTAATTGCCTTCATCGGGGAATTGCAGCAGAAAAATCAATACTGCCCGCTTCATTTGTTTTCGAGTGTAAGGTTCTTCGACACCCACCTGGTGCACAATTTCTGTAACAACATGTGTTTCGTGGCAATTTCATGCACCACAGTTTGTGATGTCCACGGAAATGGCCGCCAAGTTCCGTAACCGTAAAGCAAGCATTATGCAGAATGCACTGCCGCACCTGTTCCACAAGGCAGCGTTGATGACTGATGGCTGGCTGCAGGGCTGTTCCTCATAGACTTTTTGTCCACCTTTAGAAAAATTCTGACACCAATGACGAACCATCCGCTTACTCATCACATCCGGTCCATATACTAAACATAATTGACAATGGATTTTGATCAGTGCTACTTTCTGTGAGTTCAAAAACTTTTTATCATTTTAATGATAAAGTTTTTGAATTTTTTTTTAGAATAAATAATTTTTTTTTCAAAACATTTATTCTCACCTCGCTTAGGTGGAAGAAAAAATAAGAATCAACATCTCTGCGCACTACAACAACATTAATGTAAGCGATTGGGAAAATACAATTACCGTAAATGATAGCCTCACCCAGAAACTCCATGGCCTGTGCCTTTGCGTTTCAGTCCTTTTGCAGCACCATCTTTTGGTGACGTGAGAGACTTACTTTCAGGATAAGCCTCATATAAAATAAGCAAAAGCAGACTCAAAGATGTAATTATATACAACACTAAACATTTATATACTGTTTACCTTTTCCAGTGAGATTAGCAATTTACTTTTCTCTGCTTCTTTGACTTGGACATCCTTTTGTAACTGTGATATAGTTATAGACATTTGTGATATCTTTTCTTGTAGGCTTAAATGGAAACAAAATATGTATTTATACTGCATGATCATAATGTGAATATCAAATATATTTTTAGATGCAAATTATAATATCTACCTTTCAAGTTCTTCTTTTTTGGGACATGATTTCAAAATACCTTCTAGTTCTGTCTTCCTTTCTTGCAATCTTTAGTTTTTAAAAAAAAAAAAAAGGAAATTAGCCCATGAAATATAAAATGAAATAAACTGTACAAGAAATGCATTAAAATAAGAATAACTAGAGCCGAACAACTGCTATAACAGAAATACTGATTTCAACACTAATGGGAAATTTTAACATTTATTTGATGTCAATTCCATTTAAATTACACATACATTTAAACAAATCAAATAATGATCTTTCATCTCAAGAAACATATACACAGCAGTTTTGTAATTTTCACTTTAGAATTTCATGCATTATTCCTGTTGTGGTTAGGTCATTAATGCTGTAAATATACAAATTAAATTTTTTTAGTAATTAAATACTACCTTACCTTAAATTATATAAGAAAAACTCAAGAAGGAAAAATAAAATGGGAAGAAAAAAATGAACAAATATGAAAGTTATACTAAAGCAAAAATAAATATGCAGAGATAGTATTATTACATAAACATGAAAATGAAACATGAGATTATAAGCAAAATTAGTTTTAATAATTATACTAGTTAAGGACATTAAAATCAATGAAAATTGAATTTACTTTAAACATGTTTCTTTCAGATTATTACATTGCTTTTGTAAAGTATCTTTTTCAGCCTCTCTCTGTAAAGTTAACTGATCCATCATCTTTTGCACAGAGACTAATTCTTGTTGTAATAGACTTACATCATCTGCTTCAGGTCTAGAAAAGAGTTTAAATAAATTAAAATGTAAAAATATGATTAGTTTTTATAAAAATATGGTCATTAATTTCAAATAATATTAATACTTAAAACTCCACAGTTGAAAGAGATAATATTGGAAACTTACCTTTGTTGCATTTCTACTTCTAGTTTATGTATTTTTTCCTGAAAAAGAGGAAATACATTAGCAATTAGTAAAAAAGAAAATGTATATGCAATTTGTAAATGGCAAAAAGAAAGCAGACAAGTAACTAGTAAACAATAATGACACAACATATTTTTTTTAAAAATATTTCACAAATACGCTACTCGACACTGAAAATGCAACACCAAGAAGGAGTGGCCAGAAAGTGATCAAACTCAGCAAACAAAGAGAGACAGCAACGAACAAAAGTGATCTTTATTTCAAAATGATATATATAATACAGAGTGAAAACAGTGTTAGCTCAGTAGGTTGTAAGATCACCTTGGACGGCGATACACAAAGCAATGTGTCTAGGTACCGAATCAATGAAACTATGGTTGATCCTGAGGAATAGCTCTCCCTTCCCTATCAACCATTTGCCACAATGCGTCTTCCGAATGAGGCAATGGCATCCAATCACATCCCAAATGTGCTTGATTGGTGAGAGATCAGGACAGAAATGTCTGCACACCTTGCAGAGTATGTTGGCTGATACGAGTAGTGTGTGGTCTGGCATTATCCTACTGATAAAGGGCACTGGACACTCCCTGAAGGTAGGGGAGTGTCACAGGCCACAACACATCATTTACATATCGTTGAGTCGTCACAGTGCCCTTAATACAAATTAGATGTGACTTGGAATCATATGCAATTGTGCCCCAAACCCTGATGCCATGTTGTAGCATGGTGGAGTGTTCCCCAATTCCTGTCGGATTGCACCTGTCTCCACATCAATGTCACACTCCTGTGCAGCGACTATCCCTGGAGAAACAGAAGCATGATTCATCTGATAACATGACCCTGTGTCATTCCGTCGTCCACATCACTCGAGCCCAGCACCATAGCAGGAGTTGGTGTCTCTGATGTGTGGTCAATGTTTATGTTTTTCAAAATCATTAATGAAATAAATGACACAAAGTCTCATAGTGAAAACTATAACTCCATTATATTGCCATATTTAATCTAACTATCTGCCTGATTTTTGCTTGAAAACTTATTCAGCCTATTCCTAATGTGTATTTTAGTCCCTCAGTCATTTACTTTATTTTTTTAACCAGTTTTTCTTATATCTTAATTAGTCTCCTTTTCCCATGTGTTTCAGCCTTCCTTATCAAAATTAGGTATGGTTATGAAAGAGACCTGCCCCCTGACCAATCCCCAACTTGCACGCAATTACATTCCACTTGCAGCTTCACTGCTGGTTCCGAGATGATCTGACCAGATGCTATGCCACACCAGCTCACTTAGCCATACCTTCTGACCCAGGCTGCACCTTCTGCTACTTAGCTAAACAGTAGTTTTTCATACCATTACATTATCATGGTTCTGCATGGATAACTTAGTACCTGGAAGACTTATCACACATCTTCAAGGTTAAGCTTAGCCTAATCTCAATTCTTCAAAATTTATGTTAGCCAAAGAAATACCATGGACAATATCACCAACATGTTCTATGCAGGATGGCATTTATGCCTAGGATCCTGATTCATGTGCCCCAACACACCTAAGTCTTCAAGTAATATAAAATCTCTTTTCATGAAAAGTAATGATAAAAAGCTTTACAGGAAGACTTAACATATTTATTAGTCAAGGATATAACTCATTTCTGAATTACAACCTGGAAAAGCCTAAACAAACTAAGTTTCCATAAGATTATATACAAGGTGTTTACACATCTTTAGAATAATTTCAGGGCCACTTAATTAATGCATAAAATGAAAAGAATACTTTTTTAAATGTTTGATCTGATAGTTGTTTTTCTGGACTAAAAGTCTGCATCATAATTTCTATGATAGAATGGCTTTTCATAAAATTTCTAGGGGCACTGATTTTTCATTCCTTTTACACTACCTTCCAGAATCCATCAATCATGGTGGGTCTGTGCTTAGAAAGAGCTCTTTTCAAAGTCCATTGGTGAAACATCAAGGGCCTTCAGAAGAATACATTGAAAAGGTATATATGCAATACTTGTATCAGTTGTCATTTCTTTTAAGGCATGCAATGGTACTTTTCGAAGCATGATTTGCAACTTTGCCTTCATGAAGTTTTACTGTTTGAAAGTCAATGGGATAAAGAAGCGGAATTTCTTCTGCAAATATCAGACGTAAAACTTTCTGTTGATAGTACATTGAATTAATTTCAACACTTTTTTCTACTCTTCTTATTTTTAATTTCCCATTATAAGAGAATCCTGCAACAATAATTACCCTTTACTGAAACTTCCTTTGACACAATCAGATTTTTACACTTTTTTCTCTTTGCTTTGATAATAAATTGAGCTTTTTTCATTGCAACCATTTAGGAAATCCATGCTTCAACCACAGTCACAATGTATTTCCCTTTATCTCTTGCTAAATAAGTTTTCCTACAGGGTTCTTAAATTGTTCTGCATTGAGCCACATGCCTCAATAAAAGTTAAACTTTGCAACTGATTTCTGGGGGTTTTTCCTTTTCAATTAATAATTTTGCCTATTTTGCACTTTGAAATTTTAATACCATGCTACACACAATGTTTTTTATTTATGAAATAGGAATACTTCTCTCTGGAAAGCACGAAAACATATCCTTCAAACCACAGCTTGTTTACATTTGATAAGGAAGGCATTTCGAATAAATTCAAAAGTAGCGTATGATATTTCTCATATCAAATAATAAGCTGCTGTTAGAAATTTTTATTGCCAAACATTTGCTTTTTTTTTTTTTTAAATTCTTTATTGAAATCATTCTACAAATATGTAAAATTCCCTCTACAGATTTCTAAAAGATTCAAAAGCAAGCATAATATTGCTTTTCAGATTTTCATAATAATAGAAACCTACAGAACTAATATATATTAAGTTGCATAATTAAAATGTAAGCCATATTCTATACAAATATAGAAAGCATCAAACAAATGTAACGTACCTCAGATAGCTTTAGAGCAGATTCAGCAGAAAGTTTTTTAGTTTTAAGCTCATCTAAGTCAGCTTTTAAATCTGCTAATTCACCTGCCTAAAATACATAAATAATTTTATGCAGTAACAATTAAATTGAAAAATGTTTCTCTTTTATATGCAACAGATGTTCAAATATAAAGGAATTTATGAGTTTAATTTTTAAATTACAGTCAAATGACTTACATGGTTTTTTTTTTTTTTTTTTTTTAAAGTCCAAAGGGATTTGAATCTCGAAGGACTATTACTTTCGTTTTGGCATTTTGCGTCATTTCACATTTCAATTTACTGCTTATTTTATTTTATTTTTTTGACGTAGCTTTCTCTTCAAAAATCGTCTGCATTGCATGGGAAAATAAAAAGGAATTTTAATTACAATTCTAAATAAATAGCCAAATAAATGTGAAATTCATAACAATATTCTCTAAAACTTTAACGAATTTTTCATTAACAAACTCAAAGATTTCAAAGCCAGCAATACCAACGTTGTGCAGAAAAACATTTTTATCTCCAGCACATGAGAGTGTGTACCGAAATTTCTAAAGATATGCTCAATTTAAAATTGTTTTGCGATATTGCTGTTGAACTGAATTTTATGGTTTAAGTGCGAAGAACATGGTATTTAATAAATAAAGGTAGCACACAAAATGTTAAATAAACGCCCCTTTGGATGTAATTAAAATCTGAAACCTTTCAGATTTCCCCCCCCCATGTTATCACTGGTTACTGCTACGCAGTTGTTAGAAGAAAAACATTTTGACTGCATGTTGACCCATTCTTGCAAAATGGCAATCCTGCTCATGAGACTTGAATTTCTTACTGCAAACAATTCCTTCAAGTGGACTGAAAAGTTGAAAGTCCAATGCTGCTAAATCTGACTTTTAAAATACTTTAATACTTGAATAACTTTGAGATGGAATGACACTTTATGTTAGTGCAAAATCTGATGAAGATTTGCTGTGCAACACTATTGTGAACTTTCTGCATCAGCAATACGTTTATTATAACAAACAGAGGTGATGGAAAGAGAAACTAGTACTACTATTAACAAGTCAAACATTTTAAAGTTTGCTCTCTGAGATATGATTACATTGTACTCTTTACAAGACTAGAGTATGAAAATTCCTACTTATATCTGAACATCCTCTGCAATTAACGCACACAATATTTTCACAATTTTATATGCGAGTTAAAATATCCAAATTGCATACAAATTAAAATACGTATGCCACTGGGGATATAACAATTACATACAATTATTTTTAAAACTAGGAAAAATGAGACATACAGATATTTTCTTTAATTTAATACTTTGAGGAATATTGTTTTACTTAAGACACAGCCTTGCTAGAATAGTTTGCGATATAAGGGGAAGTGATATTTATAAGTTTTTAAACAGAAATTTAATTTTAGGATGCAATCTAATATTTCTTTACATATGTTATGAAATACTCTATACTATAAAATATTTCATAAGATTTACAAAATACCTTCTTAAATATCTTTTTTCCCCTGTACCAAACACAACATTTTCTTAGTACTTGTAGATATTTTTACTTTGGAGTACAGCTACAGGGACCTTTTCCTCTTATCTTCATTTTCAATAATCACATGAAAGTTGCTCTATTCAGTCATCGCTTTTAAGTATTTTTTAAAGTATTAATCAAAAGAAACTAAAATCAAAATTAATAGCCAGCAAATATAATTCTTTTCATATGAAAAATTAAAAGTTTTACAAGATCAGAGTTCCAAATTTGAAGTTACAAAAAGTTAATTAATGAACTGTTTGAAGGAAACTTTCAACTATTTTCAGTATTTTTTCCATTCTAAATAAATAAAGAAAACAAAAACAAAATGAAGCAATGGCAAGCCTTTCCAAATAATGCAACATTAAAACACTGCTAGCTTCATCTTATGACGGCCAATGTTGGTGAAGGAAATGCTGGATTATAAGATGTGCTGAACCCATTAGATGTTGGACTACTGGAATTTTACTATATCACAATAAATAATTATTCCAAAAGACTGCTGTTTGATATTCATATGTATGGATGTTTATGATTTTTAATTGCTCTGTATGTGTTATTTACATGTAAAGTTCTATGTAAAGTTCTCTCTATCCCTATATATATATATATATACACATAGTTATTAATTGCAGTAAATGCAAATAGTAACAAATATGATTTTAATAAAAGCTTAAATCATCTGTACTGTTCAAGTTTAACCTTGGGCATCCCACAATGTAAGCCTAATTTTCTTATCAAATTCCTTCTACTTTTTCTTATGTAGTAAATTAAAATTCCTCAAACTAATTTGTATCAGTAATTTTTACCATGCTCAGTAGTTTTGGGGTTAAGTCATGAATTTGCTTTTAAATTAGGTAGCGTAAATTTAAAATACTTTTGTCTTAAATTAATGTGAGTTTTAACCAGGTAGTTTGTTTACTAACTCCTTTTAAATTACTTTAGTTCTTAATCTTTTTAATCAGATAGCTAAGAAAATTTTAGCATTTCTAAACTTTTACCATTATAAATGAATCCAGCAAGTATTTTGTTAATTACAAATGCAGCTGTATTAAAAGTACACATTTCCTTCACAAAAAATTAATTAAAAATGGTTTTCAAATATCAGAGTTTATCAGAATATTACTTTCCCTTCATATTCAAACTTTGTAAGGTTATTAAATTGATTTCATAATTTAAAAAATGTAACCTACTACTACTACACTAATTGCAAGCATGAACTTATGCTTTCAATAACTGACATTATAATATATATACATGCAATGAAAACAAATTTAGATGTAACAGATCCAATCCTACCCGCTAATTGTAATAAAAGCAAAATTTAAAAGCACTGATGTAGGAACATCAAAATGCTGAAACGTAGAAATACTGACTGCAATGGCACGTAGATGGCATACTGAAGAGGAAGAAATCTGATTGCGTAGAATGCTAATCCATAATGAATAGCAAACTTGGCAGTCGAGGCAGATTAAATTCCATTTTTATTTAAATTCACATTTGTGGTTTACAATTCACTTGGCACTCTAATTGTGCCTATTTAAAGAACATTTACATTTTTTAATACTATTGTGATAGGAAGACAGTACAGCGAAATTGTATCCAAGCAAAGTGTGCAATTCTCCAATATGGAAGATAAACAAGAGGATGGTTTTGGTTTAGGTTAGAAATGTTTTAGTCTCAAAATCTTGAGTTGAAGTTCCTAATTAGCTATGCCATCAGCGTAATGCAAGTGATGTATCATAGATTAATCTAGAAATAATGCAGTCCAGGAAAGTTATTTCAATTTTTAGAATACAGAAAATACTAAAATTAAAAATGATGAATTAAAAGCCTATTGTTAAATTAAATTATGAAGCTGATTTACATTCTTATATATTACGTACAACTGCTCATACTCAAACAAACATTCTTACAACTCAAACATATTCAAATAAATACCAGTCAACAAAAAATATATTTTCTTGATCTACAGATTATTCAATACAATAAAATTAAAATGTTTGATAAAAGAAGAGAAATTAAATTTAATACCATTAAACTAATTGATTCGCATACCAACTTATCAAAAAAAGTTATAGTAACACAATAATCAATCAAATTAAAATAATAAAAAATATCTGTATAAAAATAGACTACTTGAAAATCAACTAATTTTACTAACAAAATTCTTATATACAGTCAAATACCTTAATTAATCAGTTACTTAATAAAGCAGGTGTTAACTTTCAAATTTAATTTTTAAAATTTTAAGTTCTTATAGGCTTATCTTAAAGCATCAAAGAAAGACAAGACCAGAGATTTTATTAGCTTTGAAAATTTGCTATATTTAGTATGTTTTGTATTTAATTCCAATTAATTTAATATAAATAACTCTGGCTACTTTCCTTATATTAACAAAAAGCCATTTAATTTCAAAAATCTCAAATATCACCAAGTTTGAGTGAAGATTTTTTAGTGCTATTCTTGCTTTACTTATATTTCCTTGACTTTCAGCCAGAGATTATAATAATTTTAAATTATTAGTTTTATTGCACGACAATTGGATTTCCTAGCAGCCAAAACGAGATAAAAGCAATTGCCACACACACCCCTTACCATACTGACTTTCTTAGTCCAGCCAACCAAAGAGTTTCCTTTGAATTAGTTTCCAAGCTTTCCTTTCTCCGTACGGTACTTTTTAACACTCTCTCCCACATCTTATATAGTAAACCTATGCATCCCTCAAGCACTGGTAGCAACAAACTTCCTTTTCAATTCAACAATTTATACAGACTTACCGCCTAGGAGTTTATGGCAAGTTAGGATTTTAATTATAATTTTTAGCCTATATTTGTTTTATATGCATGCATGTATGACCTTTTATTTTTTCAATTATTTTCAATCTGTAACTGTATAATAGTTTTGTATTTGTTTGTATGTATTATCAACATTTAGAGTAACTTCTATATTCTCCAAAAGTTTTTTTAACAGTCTGTTTGTAAATAGTCCTTCTTGATCATCTAAGAGAATTACCTTCAATATGAAATTTATTAATCTTGGAGGAGAAAATTCCCCTTGAAAAATCAGCTCTTTTCTTAGAAACTGGCAGTAATTTTCTTGCTTCTTTTTTTCTTAAATGTACCTTCTTTATTTTTACTTTTTTTGTATGTACAATTTTTTTTATTTTATTTTGTTTTCAAAAATACATTTTCATGAATACCGATATAAATTTTAAACTCCTAAGTTTTTACTAGTTTATTAATATTTTAGTCTTCGCAAGATTCAACATAGCTTAATTTCAATTAGTAATAGTTTTTGACTTCCTTTCCCAGCAGATATCCTAATTAGAAAATTAATAATATATATCAATTATAATATTTAAAATTAATAACATATATCATAAATATGTATATATATATATTGTAATATTTTCTTATTTAACAAATAATTATATTTATTGTCCTTGACATTGGAGTTGCAAAGCCTAATTCTGTATCACGTAACCATTCCTGACCAATGTCCGAAAATGTTTAAAAAAAAGCTTTCTGGAAGGTTACCATTTTGTAGATGTATGAAAATTATCAAGAAAGAAAATGTAAAAATGAGCAGAAGTGAAATGCTGTAACGGATAGAATTGCATTTTAAATTATTTATTTCCATGAGCTGAGATTAAAATCTATATTTTACTAAGAAGCTCATCAGTTATTTCATAAATGCTGCAACAAACATTACAGTCTTATAAAATTGGAGGTTCTACCGAGATACTAAAAATTTGGAGTGTAATTATCAGTTTTGATTACCAATTTGATTCAGCAGTCTCCTAATCCTAAAAAGTTGCTGAAATTTTTAGAACAAGTTTGTTTTTGTTAATAAATTAAAATCTCATTCGTTTCCTACTGAATCGGAGTACCAGTTGCCTGAGTTTGAGAAATGGAAATCAGAAGTCTGCCATTTTAATGCCAGTTATTGAAGTGGACCATTCAAAGGTCATCTTCTGTGTTTATATAACTTGGGTTCCTGCAAAGAATTGTCAGAACAGGTTATTGCTGATCTCCAAAGATAAGATAAGCTTTTGGTTTTCTTAAAAAAGTGTTTATTGAATTTTAATATTTTATTTCAGAATTATATTTAAATGGTGAAAGTTTTTATTTAAAATAACTAACACTACAAATATTAGACCTAAAATTATAATTGATATTTGTGATAAAGAAATATTTAAAAATTATAATTTAGACTTTACTGTTATTTGTGTAAACCTTTCTGTTTATGGAATAGTTGAATTTTTAATGTTGATAATGGATATATGCAAGCGATCCCAGCATTCATTAAAAAAAAAAAAAAAGGTAATTGTGTTTTGGAATTTGTTGCCAATCAGGTGCGTGGGAAATAAGTAGTAACATTAAACTCATGTAGTATGATTTTATTGCACTGCCAAACTGGCAAAAGCTTTTTCTTAGTTCTCATATCCAGGGTGTGGTAGACAGTAATATCATTCTGACGTATTACAGCTAAATTGTATTGCCAAACTGGCAAAAACTGGTTTTGTTATCGCCAACCAGGTGCGGAGATAGATAGTAAAGTCATCAAAGTGACATGGGTATAATTATATTATATTGTCAAACTGGCAAAAAAAATTGTTTTTGTTCCTTTTAACCAAGTGTGGAGACAATAAAATTGTCTAGCTGGTGTGGGTATAATTTCAATGCATTGCCAAACTGGCAAAGGTGTTTATATAGTTATCGCCAATGAGGCTTGTGAATAGTGAGTTAAAACATCAACCTGGCATAGTATCACTCTATTTTGTTGCCAAACTGACAAAGTTGTTGAAATAATTCTCACCAATTAGTTAGAGTGAAGTTCATATAGGATGTTATCAACATCACTTAATGCAAATGTCATATTAGATGAATTGTTAGACAAGAGATTAGTAGTATATATGATATTTTTCTTAACTTAAAAACTACATTAGATATTTTTTAAGTTATTTATAGTGTGTTGTAATATGACATATAATTCAAGTTGATATAACAGTTGTGCACTGTATATTATTATTGCACATAAGAATCATTGCATATTATTGTTGTATATTGTGTTGTTTTGAAAGAAAAAAATGTAAACTTTAATTTATAAAAATATTAAAGTTTATTTGGAGGGGCAGAGGTTGTAATATTTTCTTATTTAACAAATAATTATATTTGCTGTCCTTCATATTGGAGAAGCAACGTCATATTTTGTATCATGTAACTGTTGCTGAGCAACATCCGAAAATGTTTAAAAATGTTATTCTGGAAGATTACTATTTTGTAGATGTATGAAAATTTATTGAGAAAGAAAAAGTAATAGTGAGCTGGAGTGGGCTGCTGTAACGAATAGAATTGTACTTTCAATTATTTATCTCTGTGAGCTGAGAGTAAAATCTATATTTTACTAAGAAGCTCATCAGTTGTTTCATTAAATACTGTAACAAAACATTACAATATATTTATATCACGAGTAAATACAAAGTAAAAATTTATTTACTTCTTTCATTGCACCAAACCCTGATGATGATGCAGTGAAAGATGTAAATTTCATTTCATTTTTGGTTTTGAAATATATTGCCTTCCCCATTCCTTACAGTTTGCCACTGAGCTTCTGCTTCTTGGATTTCGCATGCAGTTTATTCTGAACTGAAACCCTCCCAAATACAGCATCATGAATTATCTCTAGTATAGTCAAATGTTATTCAGTTCTGGGTTTTATAAATGATTCTATTTTAAATGCTAGCAAAAAATTTTTATTGATTGTGAAGCTAACAATTATAGTTATTAATTTGAAATGTGATTTTTTTATAATTATTAATTTTTTACATATTTGTATAATATTCTAGTTTGCAAAGATTACCATAAGAGCAGCTTAAAGATATATAGCCATAAAATTATAATAATTCTATCTATAATTATAGATTAAATAAATTACAGCCATAAAATAAAATTACATCTCAATAAAATAAAGGGGTTAATGTTCTTATGCTTTGCATAAATATAAGCAAAACATATTTGAAATGTGATTATTATGTCTATTGAACGTATACACTGAATAATCATAAAAATAATATTGTGAAAGCAAGTAACAGGAAAATTGTCAGAAATACTTATATTTACAGTAATAAATCTTGAAAGCACAAAACAGAACTGAAACATATCAATCTTCCGATAGCACAAACTTCAAAAATATGTAATTTACCAGTTTTGCAGCTTTATATTCTAATGCATCTCTTTCTTCTCTGATTTTTGTGCTTTCTTTCATAATTTCAGATGATTGCATTCGCACTGCCTGTAGTTCACTTTGCACTAAAAGGATTTAAGCACATAATGGGTAAGTAAACTGAGATTTAAACAGACCATGGTTGGAATGCGCTTTAGCCCACTGCTTGGCGGCGGTTGTTTTTGAATGAGCAATAAACGCGCCAACATGGGTAACTCCGTATATCCACCAACATGGCTGACTGTTTGTACGTTGCCTACATTGTGCAATTCGCTGAATTTTTTTTAAGTTTAAAAGGAACGTTGTGCACATGGCATTTTCTTGTAATTTATTTTCGTTATTTTAGCTTTTGTTCATTTGTGTACGTTGCCTACATTGTGCAATTCGCAGATTTTTTTTAAAGTTAAAACGGAACGGTGTGTACATGGTATCGTTTGTAATTTTAATGCCCTTTTAAAAAAAATTCCTTCTTTCTTCGATGCCATTTTGGTTACGTTTTCGCGGAGCGTGTCGGGAAGGTTATGTAACGGCATAAAATGTGTAAGTATTACAACATAAAATGTAAATAATTAATTTAAACCTACCTGACAAATATTTTAATGATCATAATGTTTGTTTTGCATATTATTTTATTATCTTTTTGTGGCAACAGTTTCCATACTAATTTATGCTTTAGAATTCTATGTTTTGTTTACAATAGGTTTTCGCGGAGCGTGTCGGGAAGGTTGCAATTGCAAAGATGTTTCGCAGAAACGCGCCGAATTGGCGATTTTCAAAACTTCGCCAAGCAGTGGGCTAAAGCGCATTTTCACCCAGACCATTAATAAAATATGTCTACTCAATTGAAAAATGTTACCTCAATAAATTACTGAGTAAGCTTTCTGCTTCATAAAATATTTTCAATAAAATAATGCATAGACCAAAGTAGCAACTTTTGTATATTTATATTAAAAAATAAATCCTTATTACATAAATACACAACACTCTTTAATAACTAAAATGATACTCTTACATTAAACAATTTTCCAATGTTGAAATTAATATCATTAAAGCAGAATGCCACAAGCTATTTTCTGACACAGAACAATAACAGTTTTAGAGATGTTTCTTCTCAACAATGACATTAGATCTTAAGCTAATTAAAAGATTTCTAACCAATATGTTAATGATAAATTTTAAACAGCTATCTTTTCAAGGCAAAAAATAAAATTCTGTGCATAAATGCTACTAGCATAGAATAGCAGCGCATAATGTATAAATGTTAACAGATGTGAAAAATATTTAAAAAGTTAAAACAATAATATTACAAACGAAATAGAATCAATGTACGTTAAAACATAATTTTATTCTAAAGCATTGATATGTTAAATATTCATGAAATCTATCAGCTCTTTAAGAAGAACTTAGCCTATAATAATCGAGATTAATCAAAATGCATAAGAATTTACATAATATCAAATCAATGACTTTCAAATATAAGTTTCACTGTTAGGGAAAAAAAATTAATAATTTGATACACTTAATTCTTATGTATAAGAGTTAAAAACTGACCATTAAAATGGATACTCAACAGTACATTTCTTAATAAAAATTCTGCAGTTAAAAAACACTTTTACTGGTTTATGAAAAAAGAAATATGAAGGATAATACTTACATAAGGCTTTTCCTTCTTCTAAGGCTTTCACTTGTAAATGCATGGCTTCAAGTTCTAACTAAAACATAATTTTTGCTTCATTATTATTTTCATTTTAAGCAATTAATATGCAACACATTTCTGAAACACAACTTCTTTATTTACATTCATGACAGACAACATGTACAGAGTATGTAACTTTTTAATTAAAAAATTCCTTTATTCAAGAGTTAATTTAATAACATTAGTTTCAAATTTACAGTTATTACACATTCCCACTTTCAATTTTCTTTTAGCAAATGATTTTCACACTTTGCAATATTATCAAAATACCAACTACTTCAATAATGTAAATTTAATGTGAAGCAAATTTTGACTAAATTATTCTATTGAGACTAATATAATTCATCAGTATGTTCATAAGGCTAATTACATAAAATGAAAGACCAGTTACTGATACATGATGTTTGTTTTTACCTGCAAAATGTTACTGTATTACAGAAATGTAGCTTACTTCCCATATGAAATGCTCATTTTCCCTTATTGGTTTGAAAATTTAGATAATGAAAGGAAATTTATTGTCAATGATGAATTTTTAAAATTCTAAATCACTAATATATATAATAAAATGCATACATTTAACTACAACATTTAGCTAAAAATTAGTGAAAAAGATTTACTATTACAGATACTCAAATTACTCAGAAATGCAAATTTTTATATAGATCGTTGTTTTGTTGGAGGAAATATCTTTTACAAACAATGGTGATAAAAATATGCAGATTTTCTGGCAGTATAAATTTGAATTACAGAAAAAATGGCCTTGAATAGCATAAATGAAATTATATACAATTCCAAAGAATATAAACTTTAATATTACATTTCATAAAAACATAAATTTTAAGAATAAGTCTACTACAGGATGTAAAATAGCAAAGGGATATACTATATTGTGCTCTGTGATTTGATATCTTGTAAAAAATATAATGGTTTTTATTTACAATAATTAAAATTTACTGCATTTCATAGTTCAAGAAATTGCTCATAAATGCAATTACAAACTTGAAACATGGATGATGGTTATTTTGCATAAAATTTTATCAATAGTTTCTTTTAAAAAATGCAAAGTAATTTAGTGTAATTTTTCCCCCCTTATGACAATACTTATTATTCTACAGATGTAACATAATCAACAGCCAAGTTAGTCCATAAAATTTTCCCTTAGATACTATTGGCATTTATTTACTTATATTTCAACAAATAACCAAATGTGTTAGTGGAAATACTATGTAGCAGTTTTGTAATATTAAAAGAAACACAAGCACAAAAATTTCAAATTTATATGAATGGCTAGACTACAACAAATTAAGGTTTGTTGATGGCAAAACAAAGTTTGTTAATTTTGGGCATTGACAAATCAAGAAACAGCAGCTTTACTTAAACACAAATGAATATAAGCAGATTATCTTAGGACTAGTTCTCGCACTACGATAATCTGCAAAAATGACTGAAAGTTCTATTCTTCTGTCTATAAAAATTACTTCAATTTCAAGTTCTGCTGCTGATCCTTAAATATTTTTAAAATCATGCTGAATTCTAAAATATTTGATATTTATCGCTTATGCTTTTTATATACCATACCTGCCAACCTTGAAATTTTAAAAAATGGAAGAGCCCAGAGGTTTTTATGCTGTGCAGCAATACCATTTCAAAGAAAATCCAGACTGATTTTTAATTTAATTAATTGCTTTAAAAAGTATGGTTCACTATACTTAAATCTTCCAATGTATCATCGACAAATGTTTTCACTTTTGGACTTTGTGGATATACTCCAGATGTCGACACACAACCCTCCTTGAAGTTTGGAAAGATATTCAAGAGAAAAGGTATAAAATACCTATTCTACTATTAAAAAAAGCTTTGTCTTGGAAATTATGGTGTAGAAAGATAATGAAGAATTAGGGTTATCAAATGAAACATTTAAAACACAAAATTTTAGATAAAATATTTCTGTAACTGCAATGAAAATCCTCTAAAAAACATGCAAATAGCCTTAGTGTTGTTATCATGAAAAATTTCGGGTATCATATTTCAAAGGAAATATTCATTGTGGCCATTCCCAAATCCCTTAGGACGATTTTTTTTAAAATTATTTTTGCACATACAAACAGAATAAAAGAATCTTTTTTCCAAAACAGGTTGTAAAATAGATTCAAAAGGTACTTTTTTGTAATGCCTGCACATACGTATGTGCATTATATATGTGCATTAATAATTTTGCATATGAGACAGCTTTAATATCTAGTTGTGCACCTTTTTTTTCATTGCAATTGGCAGTACCAAACGTACAGAAGTGTTTGAAAATGTCAAATAAATAACGAAATCTAACTGCATATGTAATAACAGTTTAGACTAACAACAAACATGTAACAATATTTAATATCAACTTATTGTTGCAAATTACTAACAATGTTTAATATCAGTTTATTGGTGCAGCAAAAATGCATACAAATAAATAGGCCGTACAAGGAAGTCATGTGGTGTCCACATAAGATATTTCTAATAAGCATATAATACCCAATGTTCATTAATAATTAGTTATTTCAACATAAAATGGGACAGACAAATTCACTTCAGTATAGAATTATTACTTCATGTTTGTAGCACTCTTCTCTTGAACCAGTTCCTTTTGCCATCCATAAACTTCCATTTTCCGCTGAATAAAATTATATTTTTCTTTTTTTAAAGACTTTTTAGAGTTGAAACTGAGGTGAAACATGAGTGAGATCTACTGAACCTTTCTTAATTACTTGCACACAATAAAATACCTAAATGAAACCTAAATAAGAGGAAATAAATACCATATTTACTCACATATTTCCTCCCTTTACTTCCTGAAAACGAAAAGAGGAAAAATATACAGAGCATACTATTTCGAAAGAGAAAACTTAAATCAGGATTCCCACTCAAACAGAACAAAATTCCCTGACTTTAACAACTTGCAGCCCGTTAAAGTGTAAAATAATCTATGTCATATACCTCCCTTTTTAGTATAAGGTACATTTATGTTTCGTTTAACAATATGGAATGTTCGTGTAAAACCCAGTGTGTCAACAAAAAATGTTTTTGTTTTAGAAATAATGTTCTTTGTAATTCTAAGTGTCATTTTAGTAATCCTTGTCGTAACAAATGATTTTATGGTACATTTCCATAAATACCATTTATACGCTGCATAAATTAGATAAATTGCTTCTTTTTCATTTTAATTATCTATTAGTTTATTTATAGAATACCTAATTATTTTGTTTTAGATAAATTGTTTATTTTACACTTTAACTGTCTCTCATTAGTTAATTTATAGAATAACTAGTTAAAGTGTCAAATTATTAACATATTACACACTTTAACGAACACGATCAGTTATTTCATGGAATAACTAGGTATTCTATGAAATAACTGCATTATATACTTTAATGGTAACATGTACACTAAATTTTGTGATGGTATGTCATATTACTGCTAGAATTAGTTTCACAAGTATGCCGGAGAAAATTGCCAGTATTATTAACTAATAGTATATAAATTTATAAGGAAGAAGACACATTAAATGATACAAAAACATTAAAATACAGTTATTTACTTAAGGATTAAAAAATGAATTACAAAAATCTACGGTATTTTGCCGAATATAGATATATTAAATAGTTAACCTAGATGACTTTTTTTTCCTGCAATATGAAAAATAAGGCATTTAAGAAAGAAGAAAAAAGGTTTAAAAGATTTTGTTTTATACGAAAATGGGGGAAATTTACTTTCGTTCACCATGCACTGCACATGAGAATCTCTGGATTCTCGAGGATACTGGAAGCTTGCTTTGTCTTTTTAAAAGGCAATCTGATTGGCGCTGCAAAAACTGGCTTTATGCCAGCTCTCCAAATGATGCTCATGCGATACATGACTTGCCAAGAAAGTGATTGCATCCGATGTTGGCACCAAAATTGCTTTTTTGACGATCACGGTATGAAATTCCATGACTTTTTCAGATTTTGACTAAAATATTTAAATTCCCAGACTTTTTTAGTCAATTTTTGAATTCCCTGACATTTCCCGATTCTCTAGGTAGCATCGCAACCCTGTTAAATTATATGCACATTAAAAAGTACACATAAAAATACTTTTAATATTATTACATTATGTATTTCAAAGGACTTGTCAATTCCAATAAGATTTTTTTCCTATTTGTACATACATTTTACATTGTTGCTATAAATCAAAAGCTACTAAATCATAAATAAAAAATCTAAGGTAATAAGTTCGTAAAACGGAGAAATGTGCAATTAAAAGCAATAAACAGTGGTATAAGTAAAGTATCGGGTTTTAATGAAGGTTTCCCGCTACTGCAAGTACCATCTGCGAAAACTGCGCGCGTGGTGTTTTATCATATTTTGTCAAACCATTTAACCAGATTAGAATCATCATTTACTTGCAGTTCTGTTGCAAAAAGTCAGCTACAGAATAGGTACTAATGTTGTATCATATGACACTGTGAAAGTCTGGTACTGAAAGTTCAAAAACAAAGACTATGACATTCAAGAAGCAAAATGCTCTGGCCGGCTTATTGATGTTGATGAGGCCTACCTGCGAGAACTTGTGGAAGGAGATCAGTATGCAAACACCCCACAGCTTGCTAAGGAGTTGTAGTTGTTAGCGTCATGTTCATTAGTCATGCTACGCATTGCATAAAATTGATAAACAAGTTCAATCGCTGAGTGCCACATGAGCTGACTCAAGCAAATAAGGACAGACATGGTTGAACCTCTACTAATCTGCTTGAATATCAACACAAAGATAAAAATTCTGGACCAGATCGTCACTTGTGATGAAGAGTGGATTTACTTCAATAACATTGCCAAAAAGGGAGTTAGATCATGCTTTGTATCTGTTGGGATTGCCATGATATTATCCACAAATAGTATTCAGAAAAAAGTAAAACCCTCAACGTAAGGTTACAGCGAGATGCTAGTCTGTATTGACACTGCTATCAAGGGAAAATGTCAAATTCAATTCCAGCGCCAAAAGGTAATGTTCAATCAAGATAATGCAAGACCACAGGTATCTGCATTCCCTGTCATCTGGTCCATTCATCTGGACTCTGTACGAACTCGAATGGAATTTTTTGCAGCACCCACCATATAGCCCTGACATCGCTGCTTCAGACTTCTAGCTTTTTTCATACCTGAAGCTACATCTTGCTGGTGTCTTCCATTCTGCACAGGATTTTCGGGGCTCGCTGCCACCAAGTTTTTGAATCAAAGGCTACTAAAACTACCAAAACATTGGCATAAAATCATAAATTTAGTGGTAATTACTACCCACGCTCTATAGGTGCTGCTTTCATGCTTTTTTTCTAACATTTTTAAGAACAATTTTTAGCAGAAAACGTTCGTTACAACCAGCCCTTAACATGAAATGCATACTCACTAAGGTAAAATAAACTGAAATAAAATAAAAAATGCTTTTAATTTATATCAGCTTAATGTTACTTACATCTTCTTTAGAACCAGAATGATGCCTCGTATAGTGAGACTGAAGTTCAATTTCACTGCCTAATTTCATCTTACATGCAGGACAATTAAACATATTTCTTCCATCACCAACATCATTAATTCCTTCAGAATGACTGCTTTCATAATGGTTCTGAAGAGCATCAGCAGTAGGAAATGCAAGAAAACAATGTGGGCATAGAAAACCCTAAAATAAATAAATGCATAAGAATAAAAAAAAAATTATGACGAGCACTGGCAATATGAAATGGGAGAAAAAAAAACAATGCAAGCAATATAAAACCCTAAAATTAGTAAATACATCAGAATTAAAAAATAAAAAATCCCAAACAATATAGATCAAAGATTTCCAATATACTTCTGAGAAATTGATGAGCCATTTTTAGTAGTCAAAATTCCCTCTGGAGTTAAATAAGACTAAAATTGAAATTTTTAATATCATATGAAAACTAAGCATAGTTGCCTGAAGTCTGCAATCATCGCCAAGCATAATGTCAACATAAAAGGTTACCATGACTTTTGATACTCAATTACTAATACTAAAAAAAAAAAAAAATATTTAGATATCACTAATTACACTATCATGAATCATTTTTCAAGCTGCAATGTGTTGATAGTCATAATAAATAATGGTCTGCCAGGTTGGTCTAAGTGCCAAAGTGATATTAAAAAGAATCAAAATTCTCCATATGCTTTATTATGAAAAACTATCAAACATGCAAGCATAAAGCATAAAAAAGGGGGAAGTTGCTTGTGATTTGGAGGTCCAAATTTTAGATTATTCCAGATATTGGATATCCGATTTTCGTACTCTGTACTATATTATTTTTGTTACACAAGATTACTTGTATGACAATAATTATTTTTTTGAAATTTCCATATATGCCCCAAAGTTCAACTTAAATAATATTAAAAAGATATTATGAAAAAAAAATAAAGTATTATGAAAATAATAAAGATTTATATTATAAAAAAATAAAATTAAATTACTCACATAATAAAAATGAAAAGTTAAGAGATTGTCAAGAATTTCAGCAATTTACTAAAAATAAATGAATTTGCCTCCATATTAACAGTTTCAGAATTGAAATATGAAATAGAGATTTAAAACTGAATCAAGTAAACATAGCTTTCTTATTTTCTGATATTCGGTCACTTTCCTTTAGGATCAAAAAAACTTCTGAATTTCTTTCTCCCCCCTCCCCTCCTGAAGAGAGATTTACATCAAAAAGCACTCAGAATTGGTCAAGCTTTATCTTAAAAATTATGCTAAACTGTCTTCTTGTCAATTTTTTAAAAAATTTACATTTTCACAATTTTATCCACTTCGATTGTTTCAAAATTCCATTAAACACATTCTTGGTTACTCTAATTTCAAAAGATTGAGATAAAAATAATTTTAACATTTTAAAATCAAAATCGATGATTTTCAAGAATTATATTTTTTGTAATTACTTCTGCAGAGCTCGCACTATTTTCAATTTCTTCCTCCGGTGTTTTGGGCTGCACAGGATCAGAGCTCTAAAAAGTAAAATAAATAACATTAACAAAATAAAAGTGCTTTAAAAAGTAATCTCATATGTCACAGTGTAATATGATAGAATATACGAATGTAACAATTACAGGTTATAAAGATATCGAGAATGATAAAAATAATCTGAAATATTACAGTCCAGAGCATGCATTTGATTCATCAACTGATTTTTCATTCTAGTGAATACATAACTAAATAGCGTTATATGAATGACTGACCAGTATTCACATTCTAGTAGATACATAAAGTTACATAACGGAGACTTTATGCACTAGAATGACTGACAACTTAGATAGAAAGTAAACACTTTAAACATAAATTCTATTAATACTTTTTAATCTTAAAAATAAATATAATCCAATGATATAGATAGTTTATAACTTTGCAACTGTTAATAGATCTATTTGGGGTTGGATTAGGTTATTACAGCAAACTGGCTGAATGATTAATTGGTTACGGTAAAACAATTCAAAGGCTATCTGAATGAAGGGAAGAACACTTCCATAAAGGAAAGAAGCTGCTTCTTATTTGCATTGCCAATGCCAATAATTATAAGTTACAGAGTGCCTATGGTTTAAAACCACGCATCTCCACATCAGAAAAATATATAATTAGTGAGCAGAAGGTAAATTGCATAAATGGTTGTTCAGATACACACTAGAGAAAGTTACATCAGCTCAAGAAAGTTTAGGGATAGAGAAAATCATTAAGTTTTAATTTTGGGGGGAGTTTTTTGGTTTTAAACTTTTTTGTATTTTTAATTATATA
>KK120498.1:31805-51182 GCA_000611955.2 Stegodyphus mimosarum | reverse complement strand
GGCTATTTTCTTTTGCCCTTTATATACATATATAACATTTGTAATGCAAAATTCAGAACTATTTTTAATATTAATAACTCCGTATTTTCTGGATAAAGAAACTTGAAAAATAAAATTTTCTTTTAAGAAAAAACAGTTTCCTTGACTGAATCAATAAACATCACTGGATTCGAGAAAATAAATATGATTAATTGTATGTATAAAAAAGTTTTACTTGACTACAAGTAATAAACAAAAATTTAAATTAGCTATCCTTATGTTTAGTTCTAATTATTTTTTTCCTTAGGAAAAGACGTAAATTCGGCGATTTTCAACATACTCTAGACTGTTCATTTCTTCGAGTCAAAATACCACGGATATTAAACATTCTTTTTAATAATTTATTCGCTTTACAATAGTAAACAACGACACTCCTCAATTTCCATCACGTTATTTGGACGGCGACAATTCTACTTTCTTTCCGTACACACCGTCTGGTAAAGTAGAAGTTCCATTTAAATTTCATAACCTGAAAATGAATTATTTTCATGATAATTTTATTAGTGAAAATTTTTCATATTAATGCACTTATAGGGCTATTAAAAATGATTCATAATATATTATATGCATTTGTTTTTCTCTGCGCATATATACAAATATTCTATTGTTTAATTTATTTAATATTTAACTAAAAATTAAGGTAGGAACTATACATCTTAACTCATCAAATAGGAACGAACCGGTTGTTTCATGACAAGATGTGTTTACAAAAACAAAACAGTGTAACAATATGTCTTATTGCAAATATTATTTTGTCAGTTTCAATTGTTCTTGTGAATAAACTTGTTTATGTTCGCACGAAATTTCCAAATGTTACTCTAACATTTGTTCATTTTTTAGTTACATCTGTAGGCATAAAATTATGCGAAAGCTTAAAAATTTTTCAAGTGAAACGTTTGCCAATACTTCAGATTTTACCTCTCGCCATCTCGTTCTGTGGCTTTGTTGTTTTTACAAATTTATCTCTCGGGTTAAATACTGTTGGAACTTATCAGATATTGAAAACATTAACAATGCCTACAATCATGATCATTCAACAATTTCTATATCATCGAACATTTTCCTGGAAAATCAAATTTACATTGGTATTTCTGTCTTTTTTTTTTCCCCCTCTCCTTTTTTCCATTTTTATGATTAATGAGGACTAGAAGTTTCGAAGCTTTCTAGTTCTGCAGAATTCACTTTATTAAAAAAAATATTTCAAGTTAATTTTTATTCCTGTTCGCTATCATAATTTTTGGACTAAATGTAAATATTTTTACCCTATATCATGTTTTATTTTTAGTAACTGCATTATTTGGCTATAATGAATTTTAATTTTGTTTTTATGTATATTACTGCTAGAATTTTGGTATAGTAGTGTGTATCCACGTAAATAATGCCATTGAGTGCAGTTTTGGTTGGTACTTTCTGATTATCTCCATCCCCACAAAAAAGTCTTGAACTTGTTCATGAATTGAAAAAAAAATTTTTGCTTGACTATTGGTATGGTTCATAGGATCTGTTCTGTTCATAAATAATGATGACAAAATAAAATATACTATAAGAAACAAAAGTCCATGTGGCAAATATGTTTCTTACAGTTATGGATATTTTTTAAAGTTTTCTCGAGTATTTTATTTAATCATTTGTCTCCTATCATTGAGATTGTTGTTGGGGAATATCAGTGTAGTTTCAAGAAAGAAAGATCCACAATTGATCAAATCTTTGCATTGAGGCAAGTGTTGGAGAAATGTAGAATATGGGATTGAAATTCTTCATTTGTTTGTCACCTTCAAGGCAGCCTATGATAGCATTCATACAGCTCAGCGGAAGCACTTCCGTAAAGCGCCCGTTGGCGCTTCGGCAAAGAACCCGTTGGCGCCGTTGCAGTTATACTCGCCAATCTCACCAGCGGTTGATCGACGTCGACGATGAGCGGCGTACGGTTATTAAACACATGGAAGTAAGCCGCGTAAACGTGTTATTTCGTGCATATAATCAAAATAAGTTCCATAATAAATGACATAATTTCAGGTTAGCAGAGAAAACAATATATAAAAGCATATGGATGTAAAATTAACCGATTAAACGTGATATACAAAAATAAATTTGTATTAAATTAAAATAAGCATGGAAAACAATATATTAAGCATAACAGAAGTGAAATAATCATCTAATAATGAGATCTTTGTAATAATGAACTCTTTTCTTGACAAAGTTATCTATTTAATGGAAAAAATTAGTAAAATTCGGATCTGTCTTTGAACATCTTTCAATATTATAAAATTCCTGTTTTTAACAGTGCAGTTTCTAAGGAAATTATAAAAGCATAAAATCAAAAAGTACTTTCATAGTTAATATCTTCATTGTATAATTTCAAAGAGCTTCCAAAACTATAATAATCCATTATCAACACATAAATGAAATCTGCAAATATTCTCATTTTAAATAGAAACTGAATTGCAACTATCTGATTACATGAAAGTTTTTTTAGTAATAAATTATATTCCTCTCATACTTATTTTTTTATTTTATAAATGTATTGCGCAAAAAAAATCAAAATATTCGCGTTTCCGATTATCATTCACCCCCTCTCGCCATTATTTTCTTCCGCGAACAAGCACCTGTCTCCGAAAACTTCACCAATTATATGAAAATGTTTGTATCTATTCATTGTTAAAAATTCATAAAAATAACGTAAAAATCCAAAAAAAATAATAAGAAATATGTGAAGAAAAGTTTAAATCTGTAATTGCGAACAGCGAAGGTGGTAATTGAACAAAAATCAACGTTTAGAGCAATGGTTGTAACCTTCGAACAAACGAATCTGTTGATTCTGACGGGTTACCAGGTTTGAACTATTATCGGCGATGTTTACATTTACTGGGCGCTTTGCGGAAGAAAACCCCAGCTCAGCTACTAAAAGCCCTATCTGAGTTCAAAGTTAATTAAGCTTGAGAAGCTTACTGTAACCGAAACCATGTCTGCGGTACGAGTTTAAAGAGAAACATCTATCTCCTTAAGGTCTGCAATGGACTCGGGCAGGGGGATGCATCCTTTTAAATGTAGCTCTGGAGAAAGGTAGAGATGCTGGGATTAATACAGAGGTATATTTAATAAATCAGTTCAGATTTTGGCTTATGCTAATGATATAGTTATTCCCTCCCCCAATGGCAGGCCGTCAGCCGACTTCAGCTTGGCCACTACTAAGGCCAGAAGTGGTGGTTACTTTATTATGGAGGCACCTAATAGGTGGCCCACCTTTGCCTCCTATAAAGAGACGGATACTTACAATTCCTTCTCTGGGATTCGAACCCAAGCCCTTTGGTATCGCAGTCGGTTCCCCTAACCACTATACCGTCTGGGCAGCGATGATATAATTGCAAGGCCCTTCTCGCACTACAGAATTCAACCAGGAAAATGAACTGCTGAGTAAATGTGAAAAAAAACTAAATATATGTACTGTGGTAAAAAGGAAAATCCACCTAATATATCCGAGACTGTCTCATTTAAATTTGAATCTGTGAAAAATTTCACCTATTTAAGCTTTTAAATTAACTCTCAAAATTTTATTAATCCTTGAAATCTCAAATCCTGAATCCTGTTGAATCCTGAAATCTCAAAAAGGATTATTGCTGCAAATTGTTTCTGGGGCTGAATCCCATCTGATAAAGAAAAACTTTTCTGAAATCTAATAAAGAAAAGGCCCAAAATTCCGTTATACAAGGCATCAATAAAATCAGTCTTAACCTATGCTTTAGTGATGTGGACTCTGACTATGAGGGAAGAAAGATCTTTTAAATGAAAATTCTAAGAATAATTTTTGGTGCTGTTTTGGAGAATAAGGTACAGTGTAAGTGGTATAACTTCGAACTCTACAAAATTTATAAAGACAACAATAATATTAAATCCATAAAATTAATTAGAATGAAATGGGCGAATCACCTCCTGAGAATGAATGCAGAGAACGGATCTAAAGATCTTTAATGGGACTTCTGTTTATGGAAGATCAAGAGGAAGACCTAAAAAAAGATGGCGGGATTGCCTGGATGAGGATTTTGCTGTTCTAAAAATTAAGAGTTGGAAGTCAAGGGCTGGAAAATGGGGAAATGGAAAGGCTTCTAATGAGGCCAGGCCCACAAGGGGCTGTTGTACTAATGCTGATGATGAAGAGGATTTTTTCAGTAAAATGATGGTTAAATGTAAAGTGTGTAAATCCATGTGGGTAAAACTGCATATTACGGGCCAGTTTGGCACATTTTCGAAAAATCACCAAATTGGTTATTCTTGCACGTTTTAGAAAATCACTAACTCGCCATATTAGATGGTTGTGAATTTGAATGAATCCTGTAAACATGCAAAACAATTTATCATGTAAACATGCAAAAATATCTAAAACAGCAGTTCAAGAAAAACAATGATAAAGTATTTGAAAGTTAATAACTATGTATTTTATGGCATCAACAACATTAAAAGACAGTAGACGACATTAAAAGACAGTAGACAACATTAAAAGACCATTTTTAAGACAGTAGCAAAATGGAGTAAAATGTTTTAGCACGAAATTCAAGGAATTGTAATAAGCAGTAAATGAGCAATAAATGATCGGAAAGCATTCATATTTAATCTAAAACTTTAAAAAAAATGCAGAAGAAAAAAAGATAAAATTCAAAATTTCGATCTACTGAAACATGAGCAGTAGTATAGTAAAAAAAAAAGTGGTTAAACGATTTTAACTACGTAATTTATATTTTTACAATAAATTTTTATTTATAATAAATAGTAGAAACTCGTATTTGTTTATATCTGCACTAAAATGTAACAATATAATGGAGATGAAATTCAAAATGGCGCGCTCATTCAACACCGACTCAACAGCTCATTTCAACCATATACTTAACCGCATATAATAGACACACACCTCCATTCACACAAATCTGTCGCATCTTTCATTTCAAGTAATTTCATACTATTTTTTGCACTTAGGATATTCGTACATATTTGCAGTCAAACCATAATTCATGCACCATTCTATCACACATCTTTTGTCCTTATCTTGCAACCGAATCAAATAAGTAAAATCCACATGTTCAACTCTTTCGACGTCAGCCATTTTGCTCACACAATTTACTAGAAGCACGGTGAAATGACGAAAATTCAAAAAGCCCACTTAAATGCTATAAACTGTAACCTTAAATCCTAACGATTTTCACAATACCAAAAAGTTACCAGATTTGGCGCAATTTCGCTTCATTTGGCAATTGGCCCGTAATCTGCAGTCTAGCCTCAATGTGTATTTTGTCATAATGCTTGTATGCATGGGTTATCTGTTGTCACACTCTTGCTGAAAATACCATAACAAAATTTGATTTGCTAAGAATGCTAGTTTTAGCAAATCTTGTGTGTGTGGGTATTGGTGTGTGTGGGTAATCAGAAAGTATTTTTTTTCTCATTTATAACATATAAGTTTATTAAAAACAATGACCTCTCAATTATTTTTGCATAATGAACAAACTCAGCCCTTTCTAAAAATTTCAAGTATTTCTCATTTTTTCATCAGAATCGTTTCATTTATTTTTCTTTTCTGAAGAGCCGTAAATGAGAAGTGTATACTAATAATATAAATCAAATTTTTCTCAGCCACAAATTCCTAAATTTTGAGTAATTTTCCTTTTAAAATTAAAAGGAAAATGTCATATTTTTTTTCAGTTTTATGATTAAATTTGAATAAAAAAAGTAATCAATACAGTGATGTGTAATATTTCTTTTGACAGCAAAAGATTTAATAGTTATATTTTAAATTAGTTACTGGCCACACAAAATACTTATACTATAAAAAATTTCCATGATTTTCATTAATAGCATTACTTCAGAAAGGTGTGAAATGCTTTATTTGTTAGTTCATGAATATCCTTTTGCTGATATTATGTTAAAATTTGCTTTGCTGTTAATGTGCATGGAAAAAAATTTTTTTTCTAATATATACATTAGTCTGATTCCCTTTTTTGTGCTATTACTTTAATTCTCTAGATAGACATAATTTCTTATTCAGTTACAAAATTCCATTGTTCAAGTCCTATAATTGCTATGTCATTAAATTATCAGTTTTCATTCTCAGCAACTGCTTTGTTACTGTATACACTATTGGTAGTGATATTTTCTGGATTTAGAACCATACTACAGATTTTATCATCTGTTAGTTGATGATTGGGGCATTGTCATGACTAAGGAAAACTTCTGTTATATCATCTTCATTTATTACCACCTGTCCACATTTCTTCAAAAATTCCATTAATTGGAAAATTGTCCTTTTTGTTTGTGATTTGAACACTTTCAAATTGCTACAATCATCATTAAGCTTAGCTAGCATCTGCTATACACTATTTGGTGTTTTATCATGAGATTGGCAGTAAAAGACCTGTTGTTCTGTTAAATTTTGTCTTGTTTCTGTTACATGCTAATGAAGTTATGCTAGAATTGTATTAGTTATTTATTATACTTCTATTTCCTGCACATGGTTAAGGCTTATCTGTATCCCAAATAAATAAATTCCCACATATACTTAAAGCTTATTGAAATAACAATTTAGTTATTCTTTATTAACACTGCACTAAATGTAATCTTTCAGCTTATGAATATTATTTACGAAATCTATTTTATGCATATAGAAATAAATTTCTGTTATATTTCTCCTCATGAGCAGTATTCATAAATAATGTTTAAAAAAAGAAAGAAAATTGTTTTAGACATTGTTGCATGAGTTGTTTCTGACTGCTATGAGTTGGTAAATGAATTAATGGTGTTGAAAGCAAAAAATCTGATGTGGATACCACATGATTTCCTTTTGTAACCTACTAAATTATACACATTTTTTGCTGTTTCATCATTTAGATATATTTCCTGAAATTATTCTAACTTAATTAACCAAACCTTCTAAGCAAAAAAAAAAAAAGAAAGAAATTTTGAAATTAAATATTCCAGTAAATTTTTATGATATGGGAGTCAAACTTCTTATAATTTTGTTTTTTCATACTGAGTGTAAACTTTTCCTGTCTAGATGTCACGGTACTGTTCTGTTATCAGACTGGGTTCAGAAATGCATGTATATATGCAAGTATGAATGTATGTGTGTGTATACATATATGCACATATACAAACACATGATCATACATTCATGCATTTCTGAATCCGCTAGCGATGTCACAACCAGATATTATAGAAATTCCACGCACAAAATTCCAATGTTCTGCAGCTAATTGTTTTTGCGTTATGCAATATATATATGTAAGTATGAACAGATATTATGAAAAAAACCCAAATTATTGATTGTATAGATTTAAGCTAATAAATTATCATGTTTCTTCAATACTAAAAGCTTTGTTTAGTACGGAATAGAAGTTAAGAATCAGGACCTTTCATATACATCATTATAAAAGATATCTACTGTGTAACATGAAGCATTAAACATATATTAAAGCAAAATGCTATTTTCCAAATCTAATTTTATATCACTGTTTTGAAACAAAAAGGAATTCTAAATACTAATAACAATAATAAGTTTCTGATGATCTGGAGGTCTAGGTATTGGTTGTCGGGATTTCGGACTTTCTGCTGTGTTTATTTTTGTTGTATTCTCTATGTTTAAATCTTACAATTTTTATATTTCAGTAGGTGTTGCATTTATTGAGTTTAACTTTGCTGGGCTTTATATTGAAAGTTATATGGATTTCACTTAATATATTTGCATTAGAAATGTATATACACTGACTACCAATAAGTATTTGGACACCTGTGCAAATGATGATATCTGCGGTCCTAAGGTACGTCACGGACTCTGCCAGTATATATCGTGTAGGAAACAGCATCGGCTTTAGTCACATGCAAATTGCCTCGCAGTTCGGAGCTCTTTGATTTCGAGAAAGGTATAATTATCGGGTTTCACAAATGTGGCCGATCTTTAAGGGACATATCTAGTGATCTGAAGTACCCAAAATCAACAGTGGCCTATGTGATTAAGAAGTGGAAGGTGAGCGGTGATTGTAGGAATGTGCCCCGAGTCGGCAGACCAACGAAACTGGGAGATAGAGACCGACGAGTGCTGTCCAGAGAAATTCGGAAGAACCACAACCAACCAATGGCCCTCATCCGCGAGGAGTTTCAACAGGCATCCGGGAGTATTGTTTCAATGAATACCATCCATAAGGAAGCACATCTGCTTGGTTTTCATGGTCGTGCTGCTGCCCATAAGCCTTTGATCACAAAGTCCAACCACGCTGCTCGGTTAATGTGGTGCAAGGCACATCGAAATTGGACTGTAGATCAGTGGAAACGGGTTCTTTGGAGTGACGAATCAAGCTTCACCCTTTACCGTTCGGATGGCAGGGTCTGTGTCTGGCGTCTACCTGGAGAACATCTCCTGCCAGAATGCATTGTGCCAATAGTCAAGTTCGGCGGAGGTGGAATTATGGTCTGGGGGTGTTTCTCCTGGTATGGGCTGGGATCCTTGGTCCCCATTCATGGTAAGCTCAACTCCGATGCCTACTGCACTATTTTGGATGACAATGTGCTTCCTACGTTGTGGCAGTTTTACGGGTTGGACCCCTGTTACTTTCAGGACGACAATGCCAGTTGTCATATTTCGACTTTAACCAAGGCTTGGTAGGGTGCCAATGGAGTTCATCGAATGGACTGGCCTGCCCTAAGTCCAGACCTGAACCCTATCGAGAACCTCTGGGACGAGTTGCATCGCCGAATTCAGGGGTGCACTACCCGTGCAAAATCGGTGAAGGAACTTCTATGTCTTCTCCAAGCCGAGTGGAAGAAAATACCACTAGCTGTCATACAAAGACTTGTGGAAAGTATGCCCCGGAGGGTCCACACTGTAATTACCTCTCGTGGAGGCTCTACCAACTATTGCTTTTGAATAAAGTTAGTTTTTCTTTTCTATCACAGGTGTCCAAATTTTTATTGTTAGTCAGTGTATTTCATTATTCAAAATGCATTAATTGAATTGTTATTTTACATATATATTTTTATCATTTAAGCTGATCAGCAAATAAGACAGGCAAATCGACAACCTTGTATTCGCCGTAGATTTTGTAAAATCCCAATCGATTTCGAGGGCAAAATAGGTCCCCCTTCATCAGGAGAAAAAAATTCTGCAAAAGCGAGAAGCGAGTGTCGATCATATTTATACCCACAGACGACCAATGGAAGAGCCAATAGCGCCATCTATTGGCAGAAATAGTAACGTAAAATGAAGGGTTAAGTTAGTAGAATTTTGAAGGCATTAGGCAAGACTGGATTGGAATTGAAGTCATTGACTAAACAGGATAAATTTTTGTGGATGTGAAATGCTTCAAGAAAATCCAATTCTCTAATAGAACCAGCTTTCTGGATAATTTTAGCAGAACCATAGTCAAAATTGTGATTGAATTTCCAACTATGATTAGGTATTGAATATTTGTTAATTTTGCCTTTTCGGACATAAGATTTGCTTGTCTTATTTTTCACGTTGGCGTGTTTCTTTTTCTTTGTGTCAAATGTTTGACGTGTACAAGTATTTCTTGATTGGTTTGAAATGCCCATAACACTGATCAGAAAATAAAACCATACAAGCAGAGCTAGATAAACTATTAAGCAAAATAAGCACATAATTAGGGCATCACAAAAGCAGCATTAAGAACTCAACTAAAGGAGCCACTGCAAAAAAATTCCACTGTCAGTTTCGGCGTGGAATTATGCAATTAAATTGGCATGAATAAAATATAGGCATAAATATGTGTGCAAGCATCAAAGTCTTTAAAGTCCTTAGGGCCTCTACTGAAAAGTCTTAATCCAGTGCTGCATACAAGTGTTGGCTGCACTGGAAATCTTCAGAATGGCTGTTTGTGACTTTTTTTTTTTCTTTCCTGAATAATATTAGTATTAGGTAGTGATTCCTAGTTTGGCAATAAAGCCTTTCTCATGTGGCGTTACTAATGGAAAAATACTAAATTTTTAGTGTGTATTTGAAGAATTTTCAATTTTTTAAGCATTAAAAATAGTTTTTCATCATAAATTTAAATTCCTATTTAGTAATTTGTGTATAATTTTTAAGTTTTGGGGTTCATTAATTAATTTTCTTCTCTTTGTAGGTGCCAATATCTGTAGGGGTTTATCTTAATTCTGCTTATGATATCAAATTTAATGCACTTGGTACAGTATTTGCTGTTATTGGTGTGATAGTAACTTCATTCTATCAGGTGGTATGTATTACATAATGTAAACTAATTGATTATAGTTCACTTATATTTGCATTTTTAGGCTACATGTTATTCAAAGATAAAAATACTAAAAAAAGACATCTATAGCAAAATTTAATTTGTCTAATCTGCAGTCTACCTGTCAAAAGCTGTCCATAGTTCACGTGACATTGTCTAATATTTCTATAAATATTTTTCCTCCCCTTTTTTTCTGCAAATCAAAATACAGATTGTATTGCACTTATTTTTGTAAAATTAATTTCACATGACATTTTAAAAGATATTTTGTTTTCAGGGACTTAATTTTTCTATTCTGAGCTTTTTTTGTTTATACCTATCACATGATTTTATTATTCTAAATTTGTGAATAATTAAACAGTTTTTTTTTTGGTCTTTAAGTTTATTATTATTTCATCTAGGATTTAAATTCATAGTTAGACTAATAATAGTCATCAAAAAATGAAAGTTACCAGATGAGACTATCTCATTCAATAGATAACTATAAAAAATGGATGATAAGGACAAAACATGGTCCAAAAAATATAAATAAAATAAGGAGTGTTTATTTCTTGGAGAAGTACAGCAAAACAGCAGTGATCTAACTAGTGAAATTTTAAGCACTGTCAAAGCCCTTTTGATGTTCTTACAAGCTAGAAATACCCTGTAGCATGTAGCCCTATAAGCTGTATTTATGGTTTCCTTTATAAACTTTTTTTTTAATTTCTTTATTTAGGCCCCAAAAATAAATTTTAAAAAAGGGGGGAGGAAGCATCACTATTTCATTATAAATATATGCAATTAAACTTTTTACAAATAATCGTAACTTCTGGTTATTAAAATTATTACTTTCTTTTTTTTTAAGTGTACTATTTCAATAATAACAGAGTTTGAGAATCGCATTTGTGTAATTTTGCTTAGTAATGTTAATTCTTAAGTCTTGAAAGGTTTGGTGATAATACTGTCTTTTAAGTCATAAAAATATCAAGCTACAGTGATCATGTAGCCAGTGGATTTACTGCAGTAATCCATCTAGTGTTTTTTTTTTTTTTTTTTTTTTTTTTTTTTTTTTTTTTTTTTTTTGAGCTGGGTGGTGCTGCAGAAACGTGGGAAAACAGTTCCATGAGGTTGGGGAACATTAATGAGTAAGGTTCAGAATCCTCTTTATGATAAAATCTGATGACTTCTAAAAAGATCGAAATCTCAGTTAAATTTCCATCAATTTTTTTTTTTCAAAATCTATGCCAAACTAAGGTTGCTTTTTTGCCTAATGTTAAATTTTACCTTGGCATGTTTCTCTTCCAGTTTGATTTCTATGTTACATATAATCTTCCTTTATGTACCTTTACAGTAGGAATTTCTTGACCATTCTTCAAAAGAGAGCTTTTCTGAAGTTCTGAAATGTGGTGCCTGGTTACTACCAAAGCCTACAAAGCCTGAGCTTAGAGTTCCATGGTTTAAAAGACCCACAAATCACCTTATGGCTCTTAACTGTTTCCTCTTCCTAAAAAATGCAAGAAAAGTAAGCTTCAGAGGCCTTTGAAAGCTCTCCGTGTCTAGGGTTCCTGACTATTTTTATTAGGCCTTGTTGAAATGGCCAGAATTTTCCCAACAATCAAGTGTTGTGTAGTATAATTCTGTAATTTGAACATTAACTATATTTAGTATATAAAATACATGCGAAGGGCACTAACTAATAAAATATCTGGTACTTTCTGGTTGAAAAATTGGCAACTCATTGCCAACTTTGCAAGTCAGCAAAAAACAGTTGTTTGCCTATCTTTACAGCTGATGAGCACTATGTATCTCATAAGTAGTAATAAAAGAAGCATTTAAAAAAAAGAGAAATTTTATGAGAAAAACGAAATTCTGAATGGCTGCTGTTTATATTTTTACAGCTGGTGGATACTGATCATGAAATTAATGTTAAATATAAATCATGCAAATTCCCGTGATCTCAAGCATGTGTGTTATAAATCCATATGTAAATTGGCAATCATGTGTATACTCAAAAATGTACCAAAAACGCAGCTATTCTACCAAATATTGAAACCAAGGATGTAGATAATCAGAAAGTTATTTTAATTCATTCTTTTAACATTCCATCAGGCGCATTTATCCTGAGAGGCACTTCTTGATTTAGTAAACCTTTTAATGAACAAAAAGTTTTTCTTATAAAAATCAAATCATTATTATTAAACTTCCACAAGTTATAAAAAATACTTACCAAAAAATAATTAATTATTAAATAATTAGTTATAGGCCATAAAATAATTTGTGTAGTCATAAAAGGAAACTATTTATAATAAACAAATTTTGTAAAATAACCTTTATAAAGTTGTTGTACAAGACTAATTATAGATTTAAATTTAATTAAAACTAGAGCATAAGTATAATCTCTCATTCATCTAATTCCTTAGGATATATATATCCTTCTACTTCTCTCTTATAGCATGGAGGACACATAAAAACAGCATATGAGAGGCAGGTTGCCATGTGACACTTCTTGTACTCATATTAGCTTAATCTTCTCTTATTAGTCTCCAAATAGTATGTTTCACATTTGCATCTTTTTAGAGATATCTGTTGCTTATCGTAATTTTGAGGTTTTTGTTCTTGGTTGGATGCGTATCTCTTTAATTTTTGTTGTAAGTGTACTAGCATCCCAATAGACTTCAGATTTCAATGAGCAAGTTGTCCAACCACAAGTTCATTAGACTAATATTTTATGAACAACCTTCTTTTAAGAGCTGTGTGCCCATTACCTACATATATGATTTAAGAATTGATTGAAGTTAACATTGGTTTAATATTGTAAAAAAGGTTACCATGGATCATTGTTTTACATTTCAAGATACATTATGCGAACTGCGCATTATATACAGTGTCTACTCCTAACTTTGTTTTATTGCAGAAACTGATTATTTCAGGTTTCTTTTCAGGTTTTGCTTTTCGCAGTAGAAAGATCAATAGTTTGATCAACATGCAACAATGATGCCAGAAAGCCTTTTTTTTTTTTTTCTTGGGATGTAGGACGTCAAAACATTACCATCACTACTGAAGCCAAAATTACAGGAGTGTTTCTCCCAAATAAAAGTCAGTATATTCTTCAATGTCGTTTTCTATGCTTCCCTCTTGTTCTGTTTCTCTTCACTTTCCTCTACACCATCTTCTGAATCAATATAGCTTTGAACAACAAAATCTGCATCATTGATATATGCATCATCTTCATCTGATGCCTCCAATGAACGGTGACGGTGAATTTCTTCAACATCTTGAGGGTTTCTCAAATCAATTTTTTTTTTTTTTTTTGACAATTTGAAGCCTTAATCAAACAAATATTTATAATGTTGTTAGGAAAATGTCTTTGTCGAATTCTGTAATGAGCAATATTTTAAATTATTAAAACATTTTAAAATTCATGATCAGGTACAATGTGCTTGAAAAGTCAGAGCCTAAAAACATACTCAGTTTTGTAGATAATCGTAAAATATTTTATTATATGAAACTGCTAACCAAAAAATGTGATACAGTATAAAAATTCACAGAAAACTTATTTCTCAAATTGCAATGTAATCAGGTGCAATGAGCCTATTAGATCATTTTATCTGTCAGATGTATGGGAAAAAATATATTCATTGACTAACCTTACAATTGCCAGTGGCACTAGAAGAGGGGAAGCTAACTGGATGGAAAAGGAGCAATGATGTTTGAAGGAGGCAGGGCAAACAAAAATGTTCAAGGTATGTCTAACAGGTCAAAAGCACTTGATGGAGTGTTAAAATTTCTACTGAAAATACTTAAAAATTATATATATTTCAACTTTATATTTCTTAGCTGTTATTCAAAATCATGTTTAAGAAAGGCATGGTGTATTTTCTAATTACAAGTCTGATAAGTTCAATGATGTCTAAAAAAAAATAATATATGCTTGAAAAATGACTTGCAAGTTCAAAGACATGCTCCTAATATGTAAGCAGTGTATTTAAAGTTAACCTTCAAAGAAGTCAATGAAATGTTTTAAAATTTATATTTTATCTATGCAGCTTCTCTATTAAAATTATTTTATTTGAAATTGGATATTGTAATTACAAAAAGAAAATATGAATATACTTAGTATGTCATAAAAAATCATGTGTGTGAACTGCATGGGATTTTTTTCAAATTCATTACAGTAACATTTGCAGGCTTTAGTCAAAAAGAATCTTTCTGTTTCAAATGATTATTGCAAGCAACTTAATTGGTATATATTTGCCTATAATTGATCAGATTAAGCTATAATTATCCAAGTATCTTGTTACATGTTACAGATGCCCTTGAAATCTTTTCATCATTAAATACATATCTAATTTACAATCTCTTTCAATCCACATGGGTGAAGCATGTTAGATGTGATTGAGACGATAATATTGATAATGCTGATATTTAGTTCATCATGGTTGTTGATGGTGAAAATATAAAAACATCATTAACATACCCCTGCAACCCCTTAGAAAACATTTGTGATGCTGTAACAAATTTGAAGTCCAGTTGAGGAATTTTCCTCATTTGGACTAGAGTTTGGATATGTCTTGTGACTAAGGAATCTAGCAGAGAGCATCTGCAAGAAACATGAGTAGTCAGTTTTATTTTATTTATCACAAGTAAATATATACTAATAACATTCCTTGTTACAATCATTTATAACAGTATATTATTTCACATAATCGGATATAATGAATGTATGTAATTTTTTCAGTGGGTTGGAGAGAAACAGAAGGAATTTCAAGTTAATTCTATGCAACTTCTTTATTATCAAGCTCCTCTCTCTGCTTTGCTTTTATTTCTCTGCCTTCCCCTTATTGAACCTCCCTGGAAATCAGATGGTTTATTTCACAAAGAATGGTCATTGGTAGATTTGGTAAGTTTTTTTTTTTTTCCTTTATAAATAGCCCCTATTTCATACCATGTTTTAATTTTCTTTAGTATAGCTTCTCTTTTCTATTTCATATTTCTTTTTGCATTTGCAGAAAGCAAATTCATTATATTTTTTTTTCAGTTATAGAAATTATTAACCTAATTTATAACCAGTTATACTTATCTTCAAAAATCACAGTATAAAACTCATTTTATGATTTCCAGTATAAAACTTATTTTATGATATTAAAGGGATCATTAAATTTTTATTAAAATTCTGTAAAAAGTCAGTTATTGGAATTCTAAGCTAAAATGTTACTTATATTAATTTGTAATCATAAAATAGTTTGTACATATGCATGTATTTTTATATGTCAGGTGTGGCCAAACTGTGGTTTGCGAACCACATGCAGCTCGCAGGCTCCTTAATTGTGGTTCTTAAGCCACTTGAAGCTCTTTTATTTCTTACGTGGGACTTGTGTGCAATAAATAGTGCAATTTTTTAAATACATTTGCAGTTTGAAACAGAAATAGAAAAATTTAATTTAATTTTTTAAATTAATTTATATGTATAATAATTTAGTCCATTTCAAATTGTGTATCATGCACTATTCATCAGAAGAGCAAATAAAATAATACTAATTTGATTTGTACGAATTCTGATGACCGTATTAATTTTGACCAGATAATGGCCATCATAGTAGCATAAAAGATAAATGCAAAGGTTATTTAGAAAATAAAAAGCAGTGCAATTTTTTTTCCAGATGTTGTTTTATTTCAGGCAATTTCTCCTTGCTATTCATCTAGTCGTCCTCCATCTTAGTAACCGCACTTTGCTATTTTTTGTAGTAGTATTCTTTGTAGTGTTAAATGCTTTGTTATTCTTTGTAGGGACTGCTTATTTCAGTTTTTGAATGGTTTGAGTAGTCACTAAGAAACCTCTCATGCAGTCAACAGAAGGCTCTTTCAAATTAGATGCATATTTAAGGTCTGCTAGACACTTATGTAGAATTTTATATTGGATGAGATAAAATTTCTTATTAGTATTTAGTTACAACCCTTTCATGACCATCCCTAAACAAATCAGGTGGTTTTGGGGCCTTTTTCTGCAAAATGTTTGCAGCCACTTGCAGTAACATGCTGCAGTCACCCTTTTTGTTGGAACTTGATCTTTGGTAATGACTTCATAGGTATCCTAGGCAGAAATCATCATTTATTTCACCTTTATGCTTCTCAAAATTTTTAGGTCATGGGGAGGATGGATTGACCATAATTAAATCTTTGGTCAAAGGTCACTAAACCAAATTTCATCAGATCATATGAGATAGAAATTGTTCACCTTTATTATCAAGTCTTTTTTTTAATTAAGTTCCATCAAGTAGTACATAAGGAACCTGTAGGGCACCAAAATTTTTGTCTCAAAGATTTTCACAAAATACAGTATACTGATTGTAGCATATATATATATAGCTTGAGATATTTTTTCCTATGTTGCTAGATGATCTTCCTTTCTATTCCATTTGCAAATGTCACATTCCCTTACTGTATTGATGTTTTTAATCTTTCTGTACAGCCTAGTATTTCTGTTTTTAGTCACCTTGTACATCCTGACACATTCTTCACAAAAGAGAGTATCTCAATTCATGAAGTGGGTACTTTGATTTATTACATTGTAAAATTCTTTGCTTTATGGCATAAATTTTCAATTCCGGTATTCAATATTTGTCAAACGTGTTCAATTTGTGTGTTGAGCATGTTGTGTTCAATGTTAAACATGTACTGCTACTTCTTTGCAATTCATTACCATACCATTTTTACTGTAGTAAAGTGAGTCTGCTCTCTTTAAATTGAATTGAAAGCATTAAAAGTAAGTTCATTAGTTAAATATTTTCATAAGCTGTATAAAATTTTTTTCAAGTAATCCTCATGTTATATACAAGGATCTCTTTGATTTCTGCCACAGATGAAGTATTTAAGCTGTAATAGATTTAAATATTATTTTAAATTCTTATAAAGAATCTTTTGGAATCATTATAAATACATGTGGTTACTTTTCTTGGCATTGTGATAAAGATAATAAACGCAGTGCTAAAATTTATGGCAAACCAAATATTTTAAAATCCTCAAATAATTTATTTAATATGCTTTTATTAAGCATTATTATTATTTTTGTTAAGCTTTTATTAACAGGTTAAAAGCTTTGTAAGAGTGACTTACTTGAAGTTCTTTAATTAGATATTAAATGAAGATTATATTCAATTATGAATTAATAGTAAAATACAGCATTTCAAAAATTACCCATAAGTATCATTCACTGCTGCATTAAAAACATTGTGAATTATTTCTGTAACTAAAAAAACTCATGTTACCATATTTTTAATTTTATTAAGAGTTATTTTTTAGAAATTTTTTATGAAATAATAATCATGTACCATTTCAGGCATTAATCTTACTATCTGGGATTATAGCATTTTCTGTCAATTTGTCAATATACTGGATTATTGGTAATACATCTGCTGTAACGTATCCTTTTTATTAGTTACTTTGGATTATTTAAATGTCCATTTCATTTACTGTATTGGTACTTTTATGGTTGACATGCTTTCCTGTCAACCATAATAGTTGGCAGAGATGGCAAGTTATTGCCAGTCATTACACTTAAACAAATACAACCTTAAACTTACATTCATTTGGTTGTCACAGTTTTTCATATTGTACCATTATTATCCAATTTATAATAAAACCCTGTAATTTTTTTTTACGGGGCTCGTAAATTTATAAGTCAGGTTCCTTTAACTTTGGAAATATTCCTCTGCATGCTATTTTGTGAAAGGCATGACCCAAATTTTAATAATTTTGTTTAAAGGCAGGAAAAAAAAAGAAACTACAGTTAACTTATACCCTTGCTTATAAAAATTAAACTAGCTTTTTGGGATTCACTAGGGTTACATAAAAACAAGGCAAGGAACTTACAAGGTGTCTTGTAATATTATGGTTATATACTATTTGCATTAAATCACATAGTTTGGTAAGTTTTTATTTCTTGATAATGGTTGACAGGAAAATATATGAATAAGCTTTATTATCCTGTATGAGCCATATTCGGAAAATAAACTTCATTGAGCCTTTATAAAAATGCTGAAATCTTAGAAATTTTACTTTAAAAATTGTATATATTTTTAATCACTTTTTAACAGGGTAAGTCAGTTTAAAAAATTAAACACCCTTGAAATAATCAGCAGAAATCAAACTACAATAAAATATGCTCATGTGCATCTTATTTAATGCAAAGACAGTGTAATATATATATATATATCGTATATTCCAGCATATAATGTGCACTTTCAATACAAAAAAAAAGGTCGAAATTTACGGGTGTCCTTTGTACACTGGGTATAAAAATAATAGATTAAAAATAAGGAATGAGTATAAAAAAGAAATTTCTATATGTTCCTAAATCCTATTTATTTAAAATAAATGACATACGTTATGAACTTAAAAAAATTTTCATTTTTGTATAACATGAAGAATTCATTATAGTTGTCTTTTCTATATATGATATCTTCTCTGTCATATCTATCTCTTATTTCATCTGTCATCAGTATCAGTTTCATATCTTCTATTCTATCTAGATTGTTAGATATACTACACTTTTTAAATGACTTCCGAATTATGTCAGGTTTAATTCATTCTATGCTTTTATTATCCACTCACACACTGTTTCTAAACTGGCATGAGGCATTTGGCCTCCTTTTGTAAATGTCATTTCACCTTCTAACAGCCACATATTCACAGCTGTATCTAGAACTTTTAATGCCCAGGGACAACTGAAGATCTTGAACCATCAAATTTTGAATAACATACATCTCCACCCGAATATAGGTATCTGGAAACCAAAATTTGGAATTTGTTTTATTGTCTATTTCATATTTTGTAAGTATTTATGAGTTTTTGATTAAGAAAATAGCAACACTGTATTGGGGGGGCAATGTTTTATCTTCAGCACGTGAGACTGTGTCTCAGAAATTCTAAATATATGCTCTTTTTAAATTATTTTATGCTATTGCTGTTGAGTTGAATTTTATGGTTTAAGTGCGAAGAACATGATATTTGATAAATAGAGGTAACACACAAAATGTTAAAAAAAAAAAGCCGCTTTGAGCATAATATATAAAATCTGAAAACTTTAAGTTTTTTTTTTATTATTATATTTTATATT
>KK120498.1:16981-31693 GCA_000611955.2 Stegodyphus mimosarum | reverse complement strand
CACTCTTTCAATAATTTCTTCCTATTATCCTTTAGATGAGACCTGAAAATGTCCCATACTAAAAGACTTTCTGGAAAAGGACGCTTTTGCCATTTCGTATCCACAGTTTCACACCGTTTTAAAGTGCTACGATGAAGTGAGATCTTTCGTGACCTGTTGTTTTTATGTGAACGGTTTTAGTTTCTTTAACAGCAATTGTTTTATTTCCTATCGTAAGCATCACTGGAATTTCATCCATATTTCAAATATGTGACAGTAAATACTTTTTTTTTGCCTTCGTAGGTCAATAATGTGCTTGTGGAAACAAATCAATTTGTTTTTGTAAACTTTCAGAAGCCTTTGCATAACTTTTGTTTTTCTCGTAGAACTAAATTATTCCATATCATAAAACTACTACAACTCAAAGTTGCTTTAAAGTTTTCACTTTCATATGCATTCCTTTTGGCTCACTTTAAGGTAAACAAATGTTTACTGTTTCTTGTTACAATTAATCTATTCTGGTGCTTTTCTAGCACGCACTTTAACACGTTCGTAGAAAACGTCATAACATGTTCTTGTAGAAAAGGCCATTTTATTACTACTTTATGCAAAGCACATTTATTCTTTGGCAAATTAATTATTGTGATTTCATTTTTATTCCACTCATCTTTCACCAATATCAAATGTCTTTGCTGCAGCACAGTTTCCATTTTCTTTTGCAAAATGAATGGTTTGCATTTGAAATGAGCACTGTGTTTGTTTCTTTTCACAGGAGCCATGTTTACTACTAAAAGGAACATTAGATCAACTATACTTCAACTAAAGTAAATGTGATTTATGAAAGTCTTCAATTTTCTCTTCAGAACCACTGCTTCAAATGACTACAGAAAGAAAAAAACACCTAATTCCATGAATTCACTCAGGTTGGAAGTGCATTCTTACTCCAAATTTTATCCCACCTTTTCTCAAAACCCTACAGTAGCAATCTTTTGAACACATGCATTGAATACAATCCACCATCTTTGCAGAAATATTTACTGTCTCAAGCATTTAACCACACACATATTATTCCCTTATCATTCCTCAATTCGGTACACCATTCTTCAAAAGGCTAGAGCAAATCTTCGAATATATGACATCAAAAAGTAAAAGCATTTCTCATGTATCTTTTAGATATCTTCATGAAGAATTGACTGCACATTATGCGATGAATATACCTAAAATTTTTTTAAAACTTAGCCTGAAATTGTTGATCTGTGTTATTCGCCGCAAAATACGGTGTATATATTCTCAAGCTACCATGTGTTGACAGCTTTGTTTGTGGTGCTGAAAGCAAAAAGTAGTAAATAATGATTCACTAGACTACTGCCAGGAATATAAATTATTTGGTGTTAATTAATGACATTTCGATCTGAGATGCATACCAAGCAAAAAGGCAGCTACAGACTCAAAGTATTGATCATATAGGCTAATAAGTGATGTTTTCTTCAGTACGGTGGTATTTTATTTAATGCCAAAGTGAAATTAAGAATTGTGATTCTCCACATGTTTTATTATGAAAAAAAGTGAAATTTGCATGGATAAAGCATATAAAAAAAAAGATTGATGGTCCAGAGGTCCAGATTTTAGGTCGTTCCTGATATTGGATATCCAGATTTCAGGTTTTGTACTGTAGTACATCAGTTGTCAGAGTCATAGCCAAGATTTTCAGCACCTGAGAACAGCTGTAGATTTCATGCCCCATCTTGTTTCCAAAGAATGGAAAACATTTCATTCTAATATTTTGTAACATGAATTTGGCACCCCCTGGATGCTGTGCCTGAGGACAGATGTCCCCCAAGCCCCCTCTTAGCTAAGCCACTGTCAGTAATGTGTTATTCTAAACTGTAAGAAAAATTTGAAGTGCCAGAGCAGAAGAAGAATGCACCAGATGAGAAGTTAGCAGAAGGAGTTGCAAGAACAAAGGAAAGTTGGAACATTTGCAAGGTTGCTATGAATTTTATCTAACAAAGGATTTTTGCCACATAAATTCTGTTGTAATAATAATGGAATCATTAAAAAAATGGAAAGGGGTGGAAATTACCTTCTTTCAGCTAAAAAATAGTTTGTTTTTAAATTAAAAAATTACAGCTAAATGGATTTCATTTCTGAAAGAAAAAGAAGTGATGATAGTTGTTGATTTTGATGCTAAATGACTAGATAATATATGTGATCACCATAGACTTGTGTTCACGTTACACATGGCCCAAAGCTGAGGAGTTCAGGTGAAGACTTATTCCTAGATTTTGACTTAAACTTAAGAAGGTTAAGCACGTGATGACATCCTTGAATCTTTATGATAAAATAACTGGAATTAACGTAAAGCATATTTTTTATTTGATCTATTGAGACTAAAGTTGGAACAAATCAGCAAAATTATTATCACGTTTATAATATTTGATGTGATGCCTCAAAACCTGAAAATATAGTTCCAAATTTTCATAACACTAGAACTTTTTCTTTTAATGCTTGCTGATATCCATTAGCACTACATATTAGTTCTAAGAACTTAATGAAATACAAACAGCTGAAAGAAGCTGGATATACCTGTGTTTCAGATTGACTTTTTTAATAGGATTATGTCGGACTAAGAACTCATTCCTAGTCTTTAATAGAAAATAACTTGCTAATTGGTATAAAAAGTGCTAGTAGTGGCAGTAAAGTTCATTTTAATCAATCTTGCTAAGCAAAATAAGAAGACCAAAAGTCTTCAGATAAGAAAAGAAAAAGCATTCAAGGCTCAAAAGCATTCTATTAGTTGCTAAGGAATCAATTAGTGATTCACTAGGTAGAAGTGTCAAATTACTATGGAACTTTAAATTCTGTAATTCTTTTAATTATGGGATGAAAAAATATGAGGTACAATTCATTTGCATCAGTCAAGTAAGTATTTATAGGGGAAAAAATTTTTCGTAGTATTTTGTAAACATAATAATGAATTTCACCCTCTTATTTTAGACAAAGGTAATTTTAATTTCAGCATGCCAAAGAAATAACATGTGCTGCATAAAATTCATTTCCTAAAATAGTTATTAATAGTAGTATAATGTTAGAAATTCTATCTTATATATGCTGAGACATGTGATATGCTTAGATCATGTAAAGGAAGTCAAAATGTTTATTGAAATCTTGCTTAATCATTGCCATTATTATTACATACTAAGCAGATAATTGGCTATAATTTTTCTTGACGTTCTTTTAGATATAATGTTGTTGGACAAATGAAATTTTGCTTAACATTGATTGGAGGGTACTTATTTTTCACTGAACCAATTTTGCCTATTCAGTTTCTTGGCATATTAACTACTATGTTTGGTGTGTCACTGTATGCTTATTTTAAGGTATGTAATCACAGAAATAAAAAAAAAAGATTATTAAAATATTCTTTATTTTATAGTGAAATATACAGGCAAATTTTTTATAATTTGTATCATAATTTTATCTAACTAAAAAATTTTTTTTAATTTCTAAAAAGCATAGCAAACTATATTCATAAATGTAATTTATTCCATTTACATCTTTCAAATTAAATAAATGATGTGAAGAGTGTACAGAAAATCTGTCTTTTAAATAAATCATTTTTAAACTTTATATGCAATGTGTATATTGAACTATAATTTTGCAATATATATACTTTTTCGCAATCGAAATATGTGAATACTGTTATGAATAAATAATTCCAGATTTCTGTCTGTAACGTGAAATTCTGTTGGTCTGATCAACAATCTACCTGTTAAACATTCTTCCAAGATCTATTATTATTAAGTTCTTTCTCATTTTTTTAAAAAAAAAAAAAAAAAAAAAAAGGCTAAGTTCTATTGTTATGCACACCTTTTAAAATCACTTTTATCAACAGCATAATATTACTGTTCCTTGAAAGAAAATATTTTTTACATACAAAAAGTCCATGGATTATTATATGCATACTTTTAAAAATTACTTTCACGTAATATCTAAGAAAATATTCTCTCTCTCTAAAAAAAAAAAAGGCCAAGTTCTACTGTTATGCACACCTTTTAAAATCACTTTTGCCAACAGCATAACATTACTGTTCTTTGAAAGAAAATATTTTCTACAAACAAATAGTCCATAGATTATGATGTGCATACTTTTAAAAATTACTTTCACGTGATATCTAAGAAAATATTCTGCTGTTAGGAGTTTAATCTCTGAATAGAGAGCTTTCTCTGCTTGTTCTATTTGTCTTGTGATTATCAAAATTGTGAATGATTTACAAGATATAACCAGTTTTATCTTTTCAAAGTGTTAATATTTTGTCATAACACTTTTACAGACTCGGTAACACTTTTAATAGAAAAACTCCACTGAATTTGTGTACACATTCAAAAGTGCTTTATTAAAAATTGATTACAAATTTGAAATGATTTCTTTTGTGCAGAATTTTTCTTTAAAAATGTTCATCTAATCGCTTTCAAAAAAGAGGGACATGTCAAAATATCTTGGAATAGACTCTTATATTGAAAGACGCAAACTTATTTTCTTTATGAAAACTACAAAATATGTGTTATTTTCTAATATAATAATTATCTTTACACTGAAAGATTAACTGTGAAGATGCTTTTTTTGTGTTAATATTTATGTATATTATTTTAAGATTAGAAACTTGTGAATTTTTTAATTTTTCATATTATGTTATGGATATGCTACCAAGGCATTAATTATCCATGCAACATCACAAATTGCTAGTTTTGAGAGCTGATGGAATTCTGTAAAGCTCTTTAAATTATTTTTCAAATTGTAATAGGTTGAGTACTAGTGTAAAAAATCTATGCAATTTAGAATTAATATATGAACACATTAGTAATTTTTACTATCCTTCAAATTGCAGCAGAATATTGTTAAAAAATGAGTTGTTTTGGAAGAATATTCTTAATTATCAAAATATTGTTTAAAATGTTATATGTTTCTAATAGCATTAGTATGTATTTAATTTGTATATACATTTATACCATTAGTGTAGTTAATAAGATATTTCTGATGCCTGTATCTAATTTTAATATGCATGTATACCATTAATAAGCCATTTATAATATAAAGTGGTCAGAGGAGAAAAATGGGACAGTTTTATATCCTCCTTTTAGTTGGCTGATCAAAGTTTTAAATTACATTCTTCATATCTTGAAAGCTCAACTTTGAATATATATCAGACTTATTCATAACATTGTTCTAACATATATTTTGACACAAAATCAGACTTTTTCTGAAATGAGGTACTGATTTTTTTTTTCTTATTTTAATACCAGTCTACAAATTAGACTTAAATATCAAATTTTGTAAAAATCGTTTGAATAGTTCTGCATTTATATGCATTTCGAGGTCCATGTTAATTTTTAATGACAGGAAAGAAAAAAGTGCATATAATGTAAGCCAACAGGGAATATATGTATATATCTCAGAAACGTTTTTATCATTTCCCTTAAAATGACTACCTCTGAAAGAGACTTGTAGTTCTAAAAAAATAATTAAAAATAATTATCTTCAATATAAAGTTTTTAGATTTCAGATAGACAATCAAAAAAGAGTTCATTAAAAAGTGTTAATGGTAAAATGTTAAAATGTAAAACTACAACATTACCATAAGACTAACATTTTTGAGTTACTATGTAAAATTAAAGCTCATCTAAAGATTTTAATTTTAAAAATTCCTTTCATTTAATTAATTTTAATTAATATTTCATTTAATTAACTTTAAAAACTCTTTTCATTTGTTTTCTAAAAATAAAATGCTGTAAAAAAAAATGTTAAACTTAAAAATGAAAGAGGGGGTTATCTGATAGTTTATATAAAATCAGAAATACTAGATTTGCCATAGATCTGCAAAATTTGACAAAATTTTATTATTATCATTAAGACTTTACCTTGAATGTAGACAGTATTGTATATAAGAAGTATAGTTATAAATTTTATAGTTGATGTATACAATTTTATACAGTACATAAGTAATTGCACAGAATGTTTCCATGCATATGATATTAAAGAAAACTTGTAAAATGCCATTAAGAAATCCAGAAAAGTAAATTCTTAAATAATTCACTTTCTTATGCAGATCAGCACTGCACTTTTACTTTACCAGAAATGAACAGAAGATGTTATGCATCATCAATGGGCAGCAAGGTGCTCTCGTGTTTCTGTTCTTAAAGCTAATTTTAAGCTAAATGAAAACAATAATGGAACTTCAAAGTGCTAATAACTATGTATATTTCTGTAATTTTGTCTGATCGTGGCAAAGCAGACAACAGCTAACTACATTTTCCTAAAATTTCTAGAGGCTTTAATGAAACAAATTACTAAGCCTTAAAATCAGCAACATTTTGGATCCACATTCTATCTGAAAAGAAAACTCCTTTACATTACTTTTCTTTTATCTTCCTATCTACTTTCCTGTGTTTTAAAGCAAAGGCTCAGCAAGGCAAGTATGAATCCAGTTCTAAAAGAATCAGAACCTAATAAGCATATCTGAGGATACCATGTGATGTATCGAAACAAAGGACATGAAAGGGTTCTCTGATTCCTTTCAAATTGTTTGATTGAGCTGTTCAAGGCTGATGCTATGATGAAAATTTCATGATTCAGAGAAAGAGGAAATAGTAAATCTTGTAAGTTTGATGTTATACATAAGGTTGCCATGCTACCTGAAAACTGGAAAAAAATCAGGGAACTCAAAAATTGACCAAAAAAATCAGGGAAATGTGTGCTTATATTCAAATTTCTTGTCAAAAGTCTGTTGACTTGAAAAAAAGAAAAAGGCTAAAAAAAAAGGGTTGCTTCCCCCCCCCCAGAATTTAGCAAGTGTTGTAATGTGATGAACTTTTGAAGAGAAAGATTCTACTTTGATTGACAACTGTATTTCTTATACAGATGATGGAAATTTAGAATAGATTAAGATTGTTTTCTTGTTTGTCCCCTGAATTCAGTTTTGATCTTGCAATCTATGAACTGAGGCATGATAAGGAGCTCATTTTAAGCATTTTTCAGAAATACAATGGTAACATCAATTATAACTTTTCATTTTTTGATGGAATGCTAGCTGTAAAAAAGTTTAACAATTTGTTACAAAACCAACCATCCAAAATTGTTTTCGACATGCAAGTCTAACAAAGATTGTTGGATAAGAAGCTGGAACCAAGAATTTGTCTATCATTAAGTTGCTAGAGAAGAGGAGGACAGAACAAGGGGGAAAAAATGGTATTCCAAAATTTTTGCAATGCTGTACCACCATACTGCAATGAGAACAGTACAATGCAGTACAGTTTGCATAAAAATTTTGTGCAAACTGGAAAATTGTCTTTCTGTTACTTTTATTTTTCTAGGCCATAATCTTCAGCTATATAAATCATAATTAATTTAGATAGGCTGATTGATCATATGATTTTCAATGGCACAGTAATCCTTTTCTTGACTTTTCTTGAATGTCCCATTATTTTGATGAAAATGATGACATGATTACATGCAAATGTCCATTGCATGTAATCATGTCAGAAGTCTAAGCATGTTTAAGGAGCTTTGTTCTTAATTTCTTTCTAAGAAAAAAATACTGTTATTGGGAAAAGTATTTAGATCACCTGCTTGAAATGGTGGTTATCATTTCTAAGAGACCAAGTGTGTCCATTTTAAATACATATTTCCTTACAGTTTTTTCAAACTATCCAATTTTTTCTAATTTTTAAATTGTTTACAAGGACCTCAAAAAGTAAACCTTATCAACAATTTTAAAATCAGAAAAAAAGAGAGGTATTTAAACTACTGATTTAATAAGCATGTAAAAGTATTAGGGGAAGAGACTACATTTGGGATTTATTGAGACTTTCTATGAAACCAGCTTATAATATGTCAACAACTGGAAGTGCAGTTTAGGAAACATTGTGAAATTCAAGAATTCTGTGGAAGACATCTGAATAGAAACACATTTTTTAATCAAATGATGCATATAAAATTTATCACTGTGAGACAATGCGATGTGTAAAATAAAGAGAACATTCTTTCATCATTAGAACAATGCAGAGTTTTTTTTTTTTTTTTCGGAACAAGCCAAAAATGCTTAAATTTTCATAGTATAAAAGGAATTATTCTTTACCTTTCTGTAAGTACTGTGCCTGTTGAAAGAATATTTTCTGCTATTAACAGTAATGTGGTCAGGGAAAAAATTTGTGCTAAATATTGAAAAGGAAAAGGCAATGTAGAGTGAAAATTGCATTGTGGGAAATCACAAAGTTTTATAATGAAGTCTTGATTCATGGCATGATACTGGCAATTTGTCTGTAAGGTGTACTTAAACTTTTATATGGGTTCTGTTATTGTAGAATAATGGAAAACTCAACACATTTATATACAGTAAAACTTTCCCTATTACTTTTCTTTATCATAATTCACACTTGTCCATCACAATAAACCCATTTTTGCCTTGTGAAATGTGGCCAGTCTGCATTTACATAAAAATAAGGCAAAGGGAAAAAAAACTTGCTCATTTTAATGGAAAGTATTTAAGTATTTGAGAGGTATGATGAAAACAATATGTTAATTATTTGTAAATTTTTTTTAATTGAATCATTTATAATCTTTTCTTAAATAGCATTCTTTAAAATTTTTAATATAGTTCTTGTTTTGAAAAAACTGATAACCATTTTTTTAATTAAAATGTTGAATATATTCTGCTGTAAAGGCAGTCTTAAATTTTGTTGATAAAAAAAATTTAAAAAGATACATCATACGTTTAATAGTAAAAGCATATAAAGTAATACAGCATATGGCTTATAGATTCAGCATTATTTTCTCCTTTCAACCTATGCAAAACTGAGTTTCTCACTAAGAATTTTAATGGGTACTCTTCTGTTAGTGGGATGGGATTTAAACATGTATGTATGTGCGTATGCATGTGTGTGTATGCATATGTACATGCATACATACATTTCTAAATCCGATCCTATGAGTCCTATAGAAGAATACCCTTTAAAGCATAAATATACATATTTCATGAAATCCTTTAAATGAAATACTCTTTTTTTTGGGGGGATATGCTTCCAAAATATCTAAAATAATAAGCAAATGTTTACATAAAATTTTTTTTTTGAAAATTCTATAAGAATTTCTTTAAATGTTTCAAAGCAAATTAGTTAAAAATCTTTGAATTAAGCAAAATTACAAATTATACAAAAAGAAAACTTATTTAAAAAGTGATATTATCAAATTCATTAACTATGGAGCCAAAATTTTGACGGCTACTTTTAAAGAATTACTAGTGCAAGTTGTGCAAAACTTGGTACTTTTATGTCATTTGAAGTGTAAAATTGAAATAGAGGGGGGAAAAAATCTGTATGTCATTTCATAAAAAGTCTTGATTTTGTGACAATGTATGTATGTTAGATCAGTGCTGTATATAAATCTATTAGATATCATGGTATACCATGTTTTTTTGTGTATTTTAGTGCCATATTTTGAAAATGTGAAAAAAAAATATGTAATTTTGCCATTTCCTCAGTGCGTTCAGAGAAGGAGCTCTTCTAAATTTTAAAATGGATTCATTCAGATAATGTTTGTATTCGTTTTACTAATAAAGGCAAATCCTTGTACACTGTCTCAGGTAATGCCGAACTTTTCCCTTCTAACTCTTAATTTTTTGCCAGCCGAATACAAGAACTGACCAGTTGCAATGAAGCAAACATGAGCTGACATCCAGTCTATGATTTTGCTGAATCCAGCTGCATATTCATTTTCTACAAAGGGTTATTACACATTTTTAGAACAATTATGGGCCGTTTAATTAATTTCTAAAATGTAAAGAGTATTTTTAAAATGTTCAATCTGCCTTTTTTCTGGACTAGAAGTCTGAATCATGATCTCCATGATAGAAGGGCTTTTTGTAAAGTTCCCAAGGGTATTGATTTTCATTCCTCTTTCTCTGTTTTACAGAATCCATCTATCATGTTGGGTTTGTGCTTAAAAAGAGCTCTTTTGAAGAGACCAAAGGTACAATAGTCCATAAATGAAACATCAGGGGACTTTGCAGGAATATGTTGAAAAGATATATATGCAATATCTGTATCAATCTTCATTTTTCTCAAGGAATGCAATAGTACTTTTCAAGGTATGACTTGTTGCTTTGCTTTAATGAAGTTTCACTGTTTGAAAACTATAGGGTTAAAGAAATAGAATTTCTTCTGTAAGTAATAGGGATTCTTGATAGTACATTGAGCTTATTTTAACATTTTTTCCCCCACTCTTCGTATTTTAAATTTCCCATTGTAAGATAATCCTGTCATAATCATTACTCTTTACTGAAACTTGCTTTGCATTGACACATCCAGGTTTTTAAATTTTTACTCTTTTTTTTTTATAGTAAACAGATCATCCTCCCCTTATGTCATTTAGGTAAACTCATGCTTCATCCAGGATCATCATGTATATCCATTTATCTCCTGTTAAATAGTTTTCATTCAGGATTCTTTAAATTGTTCTGCCTCTAGCCTCATGCCTTGGCAAAAGCAAGACTTTACAATTTATTTCTGCATCAAGGGATTTTCTATTGTTGCCTCTGATTTACCTTTAGAAACATTAGAAACAGTACATACCTTTTTCAGGTATTCCTTTGAAGTCATGTAGAAGTAATGCTTGATGGTTTTTCCCTTTTTGAGGATTTCTAAATGCAAAGAAATATTGCCTATTCTATGCTGCACTTTCAAAACATGAAAAGCTAAATTAAATTTTGTTAATCAACCAACCAGAATGGGAGATGCAGAGCTATCATTTTTTTCTTTGATTACTATACCTCTGCTACAAAATAATCATTGGCTTACATTAGTAGTGAATGTATTAAAGTTTGAATCAATAAATTAAATTGCATTTTTACATTAAATGGTAAATTATAGATTTGTCTGAGAGGGCTGTAATATAAGACTAGGGTAGAGAAACAGTATTTTAATTTCTCTCTCATTTTTCTCCCTGGTCGTGTCGGTGACAGTGATGATAAAAGGACATAACAATGACTCAACTTCAGATTTTTTGGGGGAAAACTCTCGGGAAATTGGCAAAATGTTGAGAGAACTTTATGGACATAACATACTGAAGGGGAGGAAAGAACCATAACTAAACAAATCTCCAAAAAATAAATCAAAATCAAGCAGGTTTTTTTTCGGGGGGGGGGAATATTTATGAATTTTTCCCACCATGAATTTCTTCCTGAAAATTGATGGTAAATGCTGCTTTCTATCTGGATGTTCTCAAGTGCTTGAGAGATCATTTGTAAGGGTAATAGATAACTACTATATCATGACAATGGGCCTGCAAGTTCATTAGTGATTGTCCACCAGTTTCTCTGTAATTTGATCACATCCTTAGACCTTCGACAAATATATAGCTACAGATTGGAAGTGTTTTGAAGAGGATAAGATTGATGTAACCTAAATTATATAATATGAAATTTTTATGATCTTAATTCACGTATTTATTGGGCAGACTACATAATATTGGCAGTTTTCGATGATTATTATATCGAGTTTTATTACTAGATCAAAATTTTCGAAATTGGCTTTGATATGAGGATACAATTCCTTTTGTGAGTTATATGGTTTTGAAATCTTTGGATTTTTTTCTAAATACGTTATTTATAAAGTACCAGAAGTGGATGTAGCCCAGCCCAGCCCATCTAACCAAACAAATTGGTCTTATGGTCATAACAGGCCACACCCAATTTCTCTCTCCTTCCAGCATGCCTTTGTGGTGTAATGGTTAGCACACTCGACGCGTATTCGAAAGGTCCCGGCGAGAGCATTGCTCATTTTTCTCACATCTCTAGCTTCCAAAAAATCCTAATGTCTCTACAACATTTTTATGTTTACTCAAAATTTTGCCTTTAGTCTTCATGTTTGAATTTCATGGAAAATATTCTTTAAATACATTTGGTTTTCAAAACATGTTTTCTTTAAATACATTTGCTTTTTAAACCATGTTTTCTTTAAAGTAAATATTCCTTCTTAGTACTAATATAAACAGAAAGCACATAATTTAGAGAGTTTACCTTTTAAACAGGTTGGGTAGAAGAGCATTTTCATAAGTCAAAGAGTTTTAACTTTTTGAACAATTAACTAAGTATTTGCATTCTGAATGTACGCTGTGTTAAATCTAAGAGTTTATGTTTTTTTTACACATGAACAGAACTTCCATCGAAAAATTTCATAAAATGTGTACATTATTTCATATTTCAACTCTTAATTTTTAGTTAAATGTCTAATTATAGATTTACTCTTATCAAACTATATAATTATTCTTTAAAATGCATCTGTGGAAACTAACTGACGGTAAGATAATCTATCTACAGCAGAGATTCTCAACCGTGATACGAAATGGGTGGTACGCAAAGAAACTAAGTATTTTTTACTATTGAATTCAAAAATTAAATACCCCAACATCCTGTTTAAGTGTTTTCTCTAATACAGATATTTTTGTGAGCCGAGCTTTGTTCAAGGTCAATAGCTGCTCATACACTTTAATAAAAAAATAAAAGAAAAGAATAAAAAAATAAATCGTTTTTATTTTCACAAATATGCTTTTAGCCATAGTCATAACAAAATTTTTCATAAATAATGTTTTTAAAAGGAGTAATGGATGCGGTATTTAATAAGAAATAAAAATAAGTTCCTGTGAAAATATAATAGTATCTAATTAATTATTTTCGAGTTGATCGATTTATTAGCATGTCTACACTTTATGTGGCCACCATTTCCGGCTCCATATTGCTCTATTTTCAATTAGGATCATTTATAACGTCGATTTGCTGTCTCTAACAGCAGGTATTTTGTCGTCTTCTTGCATTGTTTGCTTTGCATTTCTATGCGATTTGAGAATATCGTCGTTTGTTTTTAAAGAGCTCGTATGTATTTAAATATTTGTGAAAAAATAATAAAAACAAACCTAGATTTTCAAAATGGAAAAATGGCTAGGATTGACTAAGCGGAAAAGTGACGATTCAAATGTGATGGATCCGGGAAAATCTACTAGCACTAAGAATATTGAGGAAAAAAGAAGAAAAATTATTTATAGAAAATATAATGAAAGTTATTTATCATTTGGGTTTACCTAGAATGGACATGAAATGGACCCTCAAGCCCAGTGTGTTGTTTGCAGTGAACTATTATCCAATAAAAGTATAAAACCACAGTTTCTTAAAAGACGTCTTGAATCTAAGCATGCCATTTTAAAGAATAAATCTGAAGAATATTTTAAGAGGAAGTTATCGGAGCTAAAAAAATAGTAAACAAGTCATGAAAGGTTTTGTTACTTCAAGTAAAAAAGCTTTGGAAGCTAATTACCTAGTAAGCTTAAGAATTGCAAAGATGAGACAGGTTCACACTACTGGAGGAAAACTTATATTACCAGCAGCTAAAGATATCGTTTTAACATTATTCAAAGCAAAAGCGGCTAATGAACTTAATAATATTCAATTATCAAATGATACAGTCAGTCGAAGTATTTATGAAATTACGAATTCCATAAAAGAGACACTTGTACAAAAAATAAAACTCAGTGAGTATTTTGCATTGCAATTGGATGGAAGTACTGACATAATGAACTGTGTTAAATTATTGTGTACTGATATAATGAACTGTAATACATACATTTTGAAGAAGATAAATGATTTGTCGAAGAGTATTTATTTTGCAAATCTCTTCATGATAGAGCAACTGCAAATGAAGTATTCAAAGTAATTGACAATTTTATGCCTGAGAATGATATTCCTTGGAATAAATGCAGCGTTTTCTAACAAAAAATAATTTGAAAAAAAAAAAAAAAAAGAAGCTGCATCCGACATTAAGCATTATTGTTTTTCATTGACAAATAATTTATTTTCTCGAGAATTATGAAAACGGAAATTGGATTAGAAATCTATTTTATTCAAATGTGCCTGAAATTTTATCTAAGGGGAAAAAGAGCAATTGATAGAAATTTCCTGTGATCAGACTGTAACTGAAGATTTAAAAAATAACACACTTAACTTTTGGCTGAACCAATTAAGCATTATTGTTTTTCATTGACAAATAATTTATTTTCTCGAGAATTATGAAAACGGAAATTGGATTAGAAATCTATTTTATTCAAATGTGCCTGAAATTTTATCTAAGGGGAAAAAGAGCAATTGATAGAAATTTCCTGTGATCAGACTGTAACTGAAGATTTAAAAAATAACACACTTAACTTTTGGCTGAACCCAAAAAAAAAAAAAAATTTAAAAGGCATTTCAAATAAAGCTATAAATTTTTATTGCCTTTTCCACAACCTATTTGTGTGAACAAGGATTTTCTTCCATGTTATATTTGAAAAATATATACAGCACAAAATTAAAAGTGGGTCCTAATTTACGGTTAAAACTAAGTGAAATCAGACCAGACATAAAGAAATTGATCTTTCTTAAATAGGCCCAAATTTCATGCTAAATTTTAGAATTAAAAAATTAAAATATTATAACTTTAATTTTGATAATTAAAATGGTAACCAATTTTTAAGCTAATATTTTTTATGTGCGCATATTTAATACAAACAGCCAATACATTGTGCAAATATCAAAATATTTTTTTTAATATTTCTTTTAAGTAATTGAGAAATAATCGTTTTATAATGTAGTGGTGGTACTAATGTTTTTCAGTTTCTGTTCAGATGGTATGTGTTAGTCAAAAAGTTAAGAAC
>KK120498.1:0-16922 GCA_000611955.2 Stegodyphus mimosarum | reverse complement strand
GCATTGAGCAATCTACAATTTCTAATGTAATTATAGTATGTATTGTGTCATCTGGAAAGTTTTGTAGTATTTCGATAAAAAATACATATATGGCAGTACAAAACCTAAGAAATTTTAATGAATCACATAAACACGATTTTGTTCTGTGGCATTTTGCCATCTCTCTGGCAGCTGGAAAATTCCTTTTTTACAGAAGTCATTAGGTTTATTCATAAAGAAATTATCGAGGAGCTGTTTGACAGTCTCTAAAGAAGTGAACTCTTCATAGAATTTTGAAGTGACCTGAAGAGATGGAAATTCGAGCAAGCAAGGTATGGTTGAACATGGGGGTGACACAAAACATCACAGTAAGTCTATTCAGAAGTCTCAGTAAGTCTTTGTTTGACATTCACCGAAATGCAGGGTCGAGCACTGTCATGATGGAAGACAGCACCTTAGTGATTGGTCAGTTCTTGATGCTTTGCTTCAACTTCTGTTCTTAAAATTGCCATTTAAGAACAGTGTTTGTCTGATTTGATGGCAATAATTCATAGTATATACTTCCTTTGTAGTCCCACCAAAGCATTACTTTTTAAGAATGCAGCCCCTTCTCTATGTTACTACAGTTCTTTTGGCTTATCCTATGATTTGTTTCTTGTAACATTATTGTACAGTGTCTACTTCTCGTGTCCAGTAATGAACTGTTTCAGAAAAGGAGCTTTATTTTTTTTTCCCAGCAAAGAATCGCATTATGAAAGCAAGCAAGCATATTCTGTTTCATAATACAGTTACTCTACATCATAGCAGTTTGCATACCTAGTCTTCTGCAAACAATCATCTACTGTACTTTTCGGAATATTTAAGCTTAGTTTCTGAACTGTATAATATGGATTTTCAGTACCAGCTTTTTTTAAAAAAGCCTTGTATACAGAGGATGATCATCCAGAGTGAATATTATGTTCGAAGCTGAAATTTTCGTCTTTAAACTTCTCAAACTACCTTCGAATTGTGTCCATTAGAAACAGCACTATGTCCATATACAGCACAAATTTTAAGAATATTTGACAAGCATTTTTTCCTTTATTAATAAACGAGCATAACATGACAAAAATGAAATTTTGGGTCCTTCATTCTTAGCACTGCACTGAAACAAAAATTATGCCACAACATGTGCTGTGGAATTACACAACGTGAGCAGGTAAGACCGTACTAAACATCTACTTCAATCAAGGTCACTCCTTATCAGTAGTGATTCGAAGAAAACATGCTTAAACTTGAAAAACTGCAGAACTTTTCAGGCGACTCGCTGATGATTTAGAGGGTGTTTACACATCTTTAGAATGATTTTTGAATAAAAATTTTTGGAAACAACTTATTTGAAATAAGAAATTCTGTACTTTTAAATTTATTCTTCTTTCAAAGTGTTACATGTAACCAATTTCATAACTCAAAAACATTGTAAAATGCATGGTATTAAATTTTCTGAGTAGAAAATAAACACCGTTATTAATCAGAAAATGAAAAACTGTCAATCATTACTTCTATATGGAAAGAAGATTCCAAACAAATACCCAAACTGGTACCTACTGTTTCAGAAGTTAATCGTTGGTAACGAGAGAAAATCCATCGATGAACAGATCAATTACAAAGTCTTTAAATACATCTAAATTAACAACAAATTAAAAGAAATTAATTAAGATTTACAACTAAAAAAGGTAAAAAACACAATGTTCACTAGCTTTTCCTGAAGCATGTAGCTCAATGCAGAACAGTTACCAAAATCCTATATAAAAACTATTTAGCAGGAGAAAATGGAAATACATTGTGATAAAGCATGGGTTTACCTGAATAATGACTGCAACAAAAACAAGTTTATTTACTACAGAAAATGAGAAAAAAAAACTGTAAAAAACCTGGTTCTATCAATTCAAAGAAAGTTTCAGTAACGGTTTTATGATTCTCACAGGATTCTTTTACAATAGGAAATAAAAAATAAGAAGAGTGAAAATGATATCAAAATCAACTCATTGTACTATCAAGAGAAAGTTTTGTGTCTGATATTTATGGAAGATATTTCATTTCTTAATCCCAATCTCTTTCAAAGAGTGAAACTTCATCAAAACAAAATAAGTCATAATTCGAAAAGTACCTCTGCATTCCTTGAAAAAATGACTGACACAGGTATTGCATATACCTTTTCAACATATTCTTGCAAGTCCACTGATGTTTCAACTGTGGACTATTGTGCATTTGGTGTCTTGAAAAAAGCTCTTTCTAAGGGCAAAGCCACCATGACTGATGGGCTCTGGAAAGTAGTGGAAGGGGAATGGAAATCAATAGCCCTGGAAATGTTAGGAAATGTTCTTCTGTCATGGAAATCATGATGCTGACTTATTATCCAGAAAAAATACTACCAGATCAAATATGAAAAAAATACTCTTTACATAATAAACATTAATAAATGCTCAAAAAATGTGTAACGTCGTTATATTTTTTAAAATGTTTACACATTCTTAGAACACATTTACATATCTAAAAATATTTGCACATTTTGAGATCTGTAACTCTAACTATTTCATTTCTTTTTTTTAAAATGAGTATTTTTATAGATTTGAATTTGGTATATTTTTAAGAATTGTTCTTAGTTTATGTCAATTTTATTAATATTTTTATGATTTAAATAGTTTCTAGTTATTGCAACATGTTTCTAACAAATGAGGATAGCTGAATATATTTAATTTTGTTTACTTATTTGTATTCCAGACTCAAGATAAAAAATTATACACTGCATTACCATATACTCATAAGTGAAACTGCATATGCCCAAGAAATTGAAAATATTTTTGTATATTTTATACTAGTCTTCATGTTTCTACCAATTCAAAATTCGAATTTTTGTACTCACCAATTTCACAATATAATATTTATTATACTTTTGTATTAGTTTTAATAAATCATTTTTATATAGAAGATTTTGACATTGTATTACGTATTTATTATATCTTTCAATTACATTTATTAACTAAAAAAGTTCTTAAATTTAAAGAGCAAATTACTTCCAATAATCAGAGATACAAATTCGCTATCAGTTCAGATAATAAGCTAGTAGTTAAAGCTTCAAAACACTGTCCTCTGCATTTATATTGTTAAAATGTGGTGGAACTGGCCAGCTGTATGAAGTTTTCGTGATTTTTCTCATGGATAATGAAAATACAGGGTACTGTCTCTTATCAAGTCTCCACGAAAACATTATCTTCATGGGCAGATAACTCTAACATGCTTTGATAATCAGATAAATGTAATCCTGCAGTTTTAATATCTATTGTGTAGCGGTTCCCCCCCCCCTTTAAAAATTTCATTGCCTAGAGAAACTGTTTTTGTAGATTTTAAGTATAACAGAATCCTGTCAGTAACGTTTCAAAGACCAGGTCCACGTTAGGAACTTCTTAAGTGGAAGGTATATTAAAAAAAAAAGCATATTTAGAATAGAAATTGGTGAAGAATTTAAAAATAACTAAGAGCCTATAACTTCAAAAGATGTATAAAAATACAATTTTTATAATGACTTGTAGTAACTTTAAGTAAGTCTATGTTTTCGGTTTTGGTAGAACTACTTATTATGCACTGCAAGCCATTAAAATTGCTACACTATGAAGGAAGTGGACAATAAACCTAAAATCTGCATGAAAGAACATGCTTGGATGGAACAAATGCAAATGATTATCATTTCATAATCTGCACATAACAGACAAAGTAATGACCAAGCAGTATAAATATAAAAAGATAAATTGAAATGCTGATTTCCCATTTGGAAATTATGCTGTACTTGATGCAAGAATAAACTTAACCACCATATTTTAAAATTTGATCATGGAGAATTGCAGCCTACGAGGATTGCAGGTTATTGTACTGCAAAATGGCTGCTCATGCTTGTTGAGATTCAATTATTTACGGGAACTTGCCATCAGTGGGTGTAGGAGGGTCACATACACATCCGCTCACAGGAGCACAGTTTCAATGGCTCCTGCTTTTACTGTACACAAGATTACATACAGCTTGTCTGCATCACTGTTAGGGAGCATACAGCCACATTACATATCCTGAGGAAAGTGGATGTACTGCATCACATAGTTGCATATACACTGACGAGCCAAAACGTTATGGTCGTCATTTTTCAATGAACTCATCTGAATGACGTGGAGGGCACATGATTGAGGGAGAATGGTATTTAACTGCTGCTGCAGAAGGTGAGGAATCAAGCCTTTGACCTTTGAATCAAGCCTCTGGCATGAGGGGCTCATCAAAATGGGTCTGCAAAGAGAACTGATTCTTCTGATTTACTCCTTTCTGCAGCATCGCACGTTCTTTATTGTACAAGGCAATGAAGCTTCGGCCCCAAGACCAATCAGATCAAGTGTCCCACGGGGTAGTATCCTTGGATTTGTTCTTTACCTATGTTATACTTCCGATTTTCCTCACCCAGGATTGGATAATTATTCCTTGCTTGTCTGTTATGCCGATGACACGGCGATTGCTATTAAATCCATAAGGGCTAACCATGCTAACTAAAATGCAAAATTACCTCTATTCTGTAAAAGATTGGTGTACAAATTGGAGATTCAAGATCAACATTAATAAATCTTAACTTCTTATCCTCCGCAAGAACAAAAAGCATATCAACTTTAAGGAGCTCTTACTTTTTCAAGACCCTGTCCCGAGAGTCACTTCTGCAAAATATCTAGGAATTATCTTAAATGAATAGCTCACATGGTCTAATCACATTAAAAAAAAGTGTCAAGAGCAAAGCTATTGGTGTCCTGTGCAGATTCCTTCCAGTCATTGGAAAATTTTCTAACCTTAGCCTGCGCACTAAAAGACTCATATACTTCACAAGTATCCGTCCTATCCTTTGTTATGCTGCTCCAGCATGGAATACTGCCACTAAGAATCAACTCTATCAGCTGCAAATAGTGCAAAACAAGTTTCTTCGTATTATTACCGATGCTGACTATGTCATCAGAAACGAACTGTTGCACAGGGACTTGAAACCATCAAGGACTATTTAAAAAGAACCAACGAAAAATTTTTCTCCAAAGCAGTCCGATGCGATTATGTGAATTACCCATAGGTTTTCAATTACGAAGTCCTATATGAAGATCGAATACATCAGACCACTTGCTGCTCACACCAATCTGTGAGACGACCAGTACTCTGTTTGTTGCTCCTCGGTCGGTGATTGTCTTTACTTACAATTTGTCTGATTTCGAAAATTGTTGTATTTTGTAGTAGTTAGTTACAGTATTGCATTGATATTGGTTGTTTTTTTTTCGTTGTATCATTGTACATATTGTATCTGCATTTTGTATAGTTTTGAATTGTATCTTGCAAGCTCCTTTGTTCTTTAGGGGTTTTCCATCACTCATCTGTATTTGTGATTTTGTCATAGTTTTGCTTTTTTCCCTGCTTAGCCCCTCTTTTCTTTTCTCCTTTCCTCCGACTTCTCATCTGAGATTTCTCCACGTCTAGAGCTCATTACATCATGTGCCTTAGGGCTTTACTTCATGAACCGATAACATTGCTTCGGCAGTAGCCCGGTGATAATCAACAGTCTAAGTTAGGAATCAATCCTGGTGCACAAATTGGAGGATTTCAATAAATGCGCAGAAGTCACAGCTGCTCATCATTAGAAGGAAGCACTTGCGAACCACAATTAAAAGAAAACTGTTAACTATTTAACGAAGAGGTTCCACAAGTCGCAAAAGCTAAATACCTTGGGGTAGTGCTAAATCACAAGCTAACTTGGAATGATCACATCACTCACGTGAGGAAAAAGGCCTTCGCCGTAATTAACATCTTAAAGCCCCTGCTTAATAAGTTCTCAAAGTTAGATTTACGAAGGAAGCGGCTAGCGTACATAATGAGCATAAGACCCAGCATTACCTACGCCTCACCTTCCTGGAATACGGCAAGCGCGAGAGACCTCCACAGTCTACAAGTAATACAGAATAGAATTCTACGCATGATTACCAATGCTCACTACTATGTCAGCAATGCTACCTTGCACAGAGATATGAAACTCAGCACTATCGCACTTTGCTCTTAACTATACAATTCTAGAAGATGACTGTAACATCCGACCCCTTGCGGCCCACCTCGCAAATGACTCAAATTTCCTTACTTAAAGGCGTTCTCGAGTGCAATATCTTGTATAGTGTACATATTGTAAATATTTTTCTTTATTATTCTTCCTTTAATTGCTTCGAATTTGTTTGTTGTAATTTACATGCATTTAATTTCGTTTGATTTTGTGCTTTTCATCCAACACTTTAGGACGATACACACACCCGTCACCTGCTGTCCATGATCACTCTGTTTATTGACCGCGCGAAGCTTCGGTCCCCTGTTTACACCACCTCCTCGGCTCCCTTCGGGGTACTAAGAGCAGATAAATTTACGTGATGCGCCCAAGTGGCAAACTTGAACCCGGCAATAACCGCATCAGTCAGTTAGTTAGTAAGGAATCAAATCGAGTGGGTCGAAGAATTTCTTCACAAACAAAATATTAATTTCTTTGACAAGACAATCAACTGCCCCATCTAAGGCGTTTTAGTACATTTGACTATATCCCGTTACAAGAGGATAGCAAATTAAGACCGTATGCTGCTTATTTAATCAGAGACGCAAATTTCTCCACTTAATTTCTAAGTGAGTACATTTCCAATTTTATATATGTAAATACTTTCCTGTATATATTTTTAGGTCGGAAACGAAACGTGCGCTGGTTAGTGAAAACACGCTCTGAATAAATTCGAAGATTCACCCGTTTGAATACTCACTTCACGTAACTTTAAATTTACATCCCGGTGAGAGAAGTTGAGGAGTTCAGGAAAAATAACAAAAATTTGAATAAGAGGTTAAATTAACTAAGGGAAACCCTGCAGACTGTCCCGTTTGGTACAGCAGAATCGGCGCCAGACAGTGGCTCAGCTGACAGCTCAATACAGTGCAGCTCCAAATGCAAGTGTTTTGGAATATACAGTTCAGAAGTCATGGGACTGCCCAGCTGACTCGTGTGAATGTGTTGACAAAGCGTCATTGTCAACTACCCCTACAGTGAGCCCGAGAATATCGAGACTAGATTATGGATAAGTGGAAGACAGTTGCTTGGTCGGATGAACCACAATTTTTTATTCATCACGTCGATGGTCGTGTCAGGGTACGCTGACTTCCAAGCGAACAGTTGCTACTCCCATACAGCAGGCCATATACAGGCAGATGGTGGCGGCATTATGCATTAAGGCACGTTCTGATGAGCGGCTGTTGGACCTTTTTTTGTGGTGGAACAGACTAAGGGTTGGACCCTTAGTTGTGGTGGAACAGACCGGGAAAGCTGCAGACTATTGGAAAATAACTGCGGATCAGCTGCACTCCTGCATGATGTCTGTCTTCCCAACTGGAATTGGAATCTTCTAGCAGGACAACGCCGCATGTCACAAGGCTCGAATTGTGCTAGAGTGTTTTCAGAAACATCAAGATGAATTCCAATTAATGTCCTGGTCACCAAACTCGACGTGTCTTGACCCGATAGAGCACATTTTGGATGTAATGGAGCGGCAGCTCAGAGCTCAAACACCGCCACGTCGGAATATCTCGACTTGTGACCGCTGCTTAGACATTTTGTACAACCTGTCTCCAGTCATCTACCAAGAGCTTGTGGCATCAATGCCAAGGCGAGCTGCAGCTGTTTTGCAAGCCAAAGGTCGTGCAACTCGTTATTGTGTAGGTTGTCATAATGTTTTGGCTCTTCAGTGTATAATACAAACATGCCTGCAATGCCACAGATTATTATCAAGACAACCAATCCTTTGACTTCTGTTAATGCTCGGTGTCAGTGCATGTATCTCTAGATGTACAGGAATCAGTGTGTACAATGGTGTGTTCAGTATATAATTGATCCAACGTTCTCTTTTCTGAAGAATACTGCTTTTACTTACAATGTTATAACCTAAAGTTATAACCTATGGTTATAAGCTTATGTTATAATAGATAGTAGTAGATAAATAACCATAGGTGGAGGTACTGAGAGAAACAAATGTTAAGAAACTTGTGTTTTTCATTGTCATACTGCCCAACAACTGAGCTGATGGTATGGAATGCCGCTGGATACTCATCTCGTACACCTCTGTTCCATATATTGGTATTTTGACCAGCCATCATTGAACACTTGTAGTTCGATCGGAGGTTAGAATCCTGGCAAATTAGCTGGCTCCATGGGCGTTTCCGTCGTTTCGCTCATGCGTAACTTTCATACGAGCCAGTATTCTTAGAAAGTCCTCAATGAAGGCATCTCTCCTCTTAGGCAGATAGCCTTTTTATGCTTTGCCGTAAGTAAAGAAACTAAACCATTTGTTATGTACATTTCTTTTGATAAAAAATGTCACATAAAGAATTTCTTACTGTAAAATAAATTTTACATTTTATCTCAAATCGCGTCTATTTCTAATTTTATTAAAAAAATTTAAATTTGTTAGAGAAACTTAAAGGAAGACGGGTGAGGGCGGCAGTTTTAAGCTTTTGCCCCACTTCGGAAAAAGGCTAAATCCGGCGCTGGTTGCAAATACTGCACAGAGATCTAAATTTACATTATTTAAACTTTTATTGTTTAAATTTTCCTAAAAACAGTTATTTTATAATAATTAAAAAAATTCTTCAGTCCATAAAATTTAATCTCTCTAAGTAATATTTTTGCTTCTACGTCGTGGAAACAAATATACAAATTTTAGATCATAGTGTATTAATATGTTAAGGAGCTACTAAATTATTTTTTGGCCTAGGACGACAGATAGAAATATTTTGCACTGAAATAGTATATATTCTGAAGTTATCTGCTAACGTCTTGCTATATAAATAATTGAAAAATAAGGTATATGCTCTGAATTATCTTTAAAGATGGGACAAAATAAAATTTAAATTAAAAAAAAAAATCTGAACTCATTCAGATTTTATATTACGCCCAAAGGGGTGTTTTTTTACGTTTTGTGTGTTACCTTTGTTTATTAAATATCATGCTCTTCGTGTAAAATTCAGTTCAACAGCAATATCATAAAATATTTCAACGAGCATATCTTTAGAATTTCTGATACACAGTCTCGCGCTGGAGATAAAAATGTTTTTTTTCGTACAGTGTTGCCATTGCTCGCTTTGAAATCGTCCAGTTTCTTAATCAAAAACTCATAACTGCTTTACGAAATAGGTTTTAAAAGAAATTCAAAATTGCAAATTTGGGCTTTCAAATGCTCATATTCGGGTGGAGACATACGTTATTCAAAATTTGATGGCTCTAGGTACGATTGTTTTATCACAATGAGAGAAACATACATACATACATTCATGCAGATTATTCATTATTTAATTTCTTTAAATACAATACAGGGCTCTAATATTTGGTGACAACAATTTAAAAAGTTATTCGCCATTTATAGTGAATCAACAAAAATGCCAAAATGAAATTAATATCCCTTCTGGGCTAACGCAAAAGTAACAGACGGAAAAAAAGTCCTATAGAAAGGAAAGATAAAAGAAGGAAACTTAAATTACGATTGTGTCCATGAGTGTGGTCAAAAGGTGTGTTCATTTACAATAAGTAGTGTCTCCCAGGTGTGTGTAGTGAGTGTGTTTGGTAAAGCTAAATAGATGTGATGATGGGGAAAAAAGATTGGGGTCTAGTTACATAACATTTTAAATCTAGTTAAGAAAGTAATTTAGCTAAGACACTCGTTACGGAGAGACGGGGACGCCCTAACTTTACCGTTGTGGTTATACGGGCATGGTCCCACGCCCTCCTCCTGGTTTTTCATATCAGCTCCACCACAGCCAAGGGAGCGGACAAGCCAGTACCAGTACGGTCCCTGTCGAGCCTGATCCCATCCTAGGTACAATACCCGGGTTCTAGTCCTGTGAAGAATAAGGTACAATAGTACCTGATATTTTACCCCCGTGGTTGAGACTGTCTAAGTACAGATCCTAGCCAGTACTTCCCAGGAATTCTCCTGAGTCAACCCCCGGGGGGAATTTAGCTAAGACAGAAAAGTAAAATAAAAAAATATTAATAATTAATAAAAAAGGTATGTCCTAACATGGGAAACAAGGCAGTATTGGCAAAGCGTTCGCCTTGAGACACAACAACAAAAAGACACATAACATCAGACAGAAGTCTATACTATTTTAATTAAAGTAACATTAACTATTACCGTTCCCAACATATTCATATACTTTTCAGAAAACATCATCAGACAAAATCATGAAACCATACACAGTGCGACAGCACACCAGCAAAAACAAATAATTAAATTACAGAGTTTATTTTAATTTTAGTTAATTTTTAATTAATTAAACATAATATTTATTTATTAATTTAATCATCATAATTTATTATATTAGTACTAGTATAACAAATTGAGGCACATTGTATTTAAAAAGCTTATAATTCTGATACTTTCAAGAAAAGACAGAATAATCCATATTTCTCATTTGTGAACTGAAAAAAAGTCGGAGATCGAAGTAGCAAATAGCGCAATTTAATACATTCATCGATCCTAAGACCCCCCATTTTTCCTCTCAAATCAAATTCTCCTCAAATCAAAAAACAGGGGCTCGAAGGTTAACTGCTGATTGACACGAGCTGCTGATAAAGGAAGTAGCGTCTCTACGGAATAGTTACCTGAAAGGAACCACATGATTATGAGCAATTACTATTGCTTACTAGAAGCTTGTAAAAATAATAAATAAATGAATTTAAAGGCACTTTAGTGATAGAGATTTGATTTAATTTAGAGAAAAGGATACGTGTCGGAATGTTCCATATCAGGCTTCGTCTTGTGAAAAAGTGAGTAGCGAAGACGATAAGAACAGGGAAACCTTTAGTTTGATGAACGACACTGCAGAGGAAAGGCCCAAAAAACTGATTTTGGGAGGTGAGAATTTACTGAAACACACATGTAAAAATTTCGGAGTTCTGTTAAAATGCTGCCTCCATCGCTCGTGATCGCAGTGCCTCCCTCCTCCGATTTCTCGAAATTGCTGGAAGGCATATAAATTTACAGTTACATAGGCATTTAGGCCAATAGCAGTTACACAGGGACCGAACTAAAATATGGCCAAGTTTGGCGACGAAAATTAGTCACCAGAACCATAGCCACCTTGTCAATTTATCGACATAACCATTTACCTCAATGTGACTTGCCACCTGTAATCTTGTTTTCCTGACGAGAAGCTTCGCTTACTTGAGGCTAGTCATATTACAGAGCGTACCATTTAATATGATCACGTCTGTTCCGATTTTATTTGATTGTATAAAGTGGTTGAGTTTTATATGCGGTTTTGGGCTGCAAGCGGGATTTCGTTTCGGTTAGAGATATAAGGTTGGTTATTTTCAGGGCGGGGATATAAAATTTTTAAAAATACTTATTTTATGTATGATTTCAATATATTTTTATGAGTGAAATGTACACTTACCTAAACATCTCTCCTTGCATATGCTGTTGAGGTTAATAACTCTTTTTCGATATGCTGTTTAATATGTAAGTTACATACACACCGTTTTTAATAAAACGTTCATTATTTTTTCCTGTGAATGACAAAAGCAATCTTAATAGCTGAAACAATTGTAATTATTTCAACATGTTACACAGATCAATACAATAAATAAGCTTAGCAAACATTATTTAAAAATTTATCCATTTAAATTTGTTGCATATTCCTTGTTAGTAACTTTTTAATGGCCAAGACACGACATTGTTTGTAACTTTCTGCGTCTCCATCCTTAGGCTCGAGCCTTCTCCAAATTTTTAATGCTTGTCGAGACTCTGATGCTCTTGGCACAGGATCGTGATTTTTATCCTCGGATTCACTTTCATTTTCACCAATTCTTTTGTTTTCTCTGATAACGTCGATGATTAACAGTTTCCGCAGAAGAGCAAACTGCATCATTCGTATCGATTTCATTACCCTTTTCGTAGCAAGTCTGGACATTTTCGTTATTCCCAAATATTCGAGGAAGGTCTCATTATGCATTTCTTCATAGTCATCTTTGTCTTCTGTTACATCTTGTGAGTTTCCAGAAATTTGCTTTGGATGAAAGCCGGCTTTTTAAAATAATTTGAAATCGTTTGCGAAGTTACTTCATTCCACGCATTTAAAATAACATGCATGATATCTAAAAGAAAAATGGACGTAACAGTTTCCGCAGAAGAGCAAACTGCATCAGTCATATTAGTTTCACTAATAAAATTTTGAACTTCTTTCTGGTAATGATTTTTGGACGTCTTTTTTAATACCCTGATCTAATGGCTGAAGAATGGAAGTTGTATTAGGAGGGAGGAAAACTAATTTTATATTTTTCAACGAGAGATCAGTTGGATGGGCAGTGCAGTTACCTAACAAGACCGCCCCTTTTTCTTGCTTAAGTTCTTTATCTCACTTCATAAGAAAATCACTAAAAATATTGTTCGTCATCCAAGCACTTTTATTGCTGTAATAAATCACAGGCAAATGCTTCACGTACTTCAGACAACGATGATTTTCTCTTGCATCGGTGACTAATGGACCCTTTTTAACTCTTCTGCCCATATTACACGTTAATAACACAATGTTTCATTTTTTTACACCCAGCTGAGGACTCACATTTAAACATTAAAGTGTGCTGAGGTAGAGCTCGATAATAAAAACCAGTCTCATCAGCGTTAAAAATTTGATGCGGTTTGTGTTCTTGCAAAAGTCGGCTAAATTCTTTTCTATCCAATTATCGGCTTCATTAGAGTCTGCATCTTGCTTCTCTCCATGTAATTTTCGGGAAACAATATTTATTCTTTCCATCTTGTCAGCCATCCAACAGTAGGGACAAACTCCTCTCCCAGCATTTTGAAGAATTCCGTTGCCTTTTGATACAGATTTCTCGCGAAATCGTGGCGCTCCTGTTCCTGGCATTCGAAATCACTCCAAGAAGGCAGTTTCTACATCGGTAGACTTCCCACTTCGCTTCCGCTTTCATGAAACATTTGCACTTGCCATCAGTTCATCCAAAATTGCCTTGTTTCTTCTCAACAACGTACATAATGTAGAGTGTGAAATTCTGAGTTGTACAGAAACTTCAGTTAGGCTGCATTTTGGTAAAGCATCATATTGCTTTAACAGTTCTTTTTATTTTTTAAGCTTATGTTCTTCTGTTTGGACATTCTGAAGCACGACCAAACAACAAAAGCAAGATGTGGATGGGTGAACTGAACAAACTGTGTGAGGGAAAAAAAAATTTTTTTTTTTACTGAGATAATCTGTGTAAATTATGATAGATATACACATGATAGAGAATCTGTGTAAAAAAAATTTTTTTTTACACAGATTCTCTATCATGTCCTTTTTTTATGTTTTCTCTTTCCCCTTACTAGTCTGAGCCAGTACTGACAAACCTCTTGTGACCCAATCCATGATTGGTCCAGATAAGAAAATTTTAGCATTTGCAACTCCACCTGTAAAACTGAATCGATCTTGAATGAAATCACTGATCTTGAAACACAGACTTAGGGTTTTTGACAATTCCAGATTCTCAAGAAAATTCTAGCATTTTCACCTTCACATGCGCAAGTGAATTTAATTTGAAGAAAATCACTAGCCTTGAAACACAAACTTGGGGTTTTGACTTTATAACTTCAAACGAGATTTGATTTTTATAAGCGGTAGTGCTGATTTTATTAAGCGGTACCCATTGTACAGTATACAAAATATGTAATATTCTTCAATGAAAAAAATGAAACAAAATAAAAAAAAACATGTAGGCTATAAATTATGAAAATCTCCAAGAAATTCATTTAAAAATAATGTTAATGTTTCAAACAACCAACTTATGCCAGAAGACTGGCGATTAGAAAGTAAGCAAATTAGTAGAACAATTAGTTTATAATGTAGTTGGAATCAAATAAAACAGCACTGCATACCCTAAACAGTACTGATTTTAATAAACAAAGGAATTTTTACTATTAAATTATTTTTCAAAATTGAACTGCATTTACAAGTTAAATAAAATTAAACATTATATAACAAATAATGTATAACAAATTATGTAAAATATAATGTACTATAAATTGACATTAATGACTGTTAACAGTTTATTAGGCAATAGTTGAAAGTTAGAGGAATATTACTTCTTAGGCAAAATTTTCTGAAATCTTTTTGGCCAATTCCTTTCATAAAAGAAATAACGAGAGAAACATAAAACTTTGGCCTCATGATCTGCATAATTAAAGAGCACTTAAAAGTCAATGCATCTGCAAAATTGAATATGCACTATTCAAAATAAGGCTAAAAAAAGCCATCTACAGCCATTTACAGCCATCTTTAAGCCTAAGTTTTGCAGCAATTTTTGCATTACTTGAATTCTTCCATTTGCAGTAAGAATCAGCAGCATCATTCACAATATTCAGCATTTTCTACGAATTGAAGTTCATAGAAATAGAAATGAATAGTGCTGCTTTGCTACAAGCAGCACTGTTTTATATTGGTGTCATTGTTAATTCTTTTAAAACCATCTTTGGAGAAAAAGTTAAAACTACTTTCAAGGAAAGAAACAAAATGATGAAATATAAAATTTTTGCTAAATTTCTTTATCTCATTCTATTTTATTGTACTTTTCAAAAAAATTATTTATCTGATAGATAATACTTACCATAAATAAATTCAAAATATAAGAATTTGAAATAACACATAGTAAATAATGATGATTTATAAAAGTTTAAATTTTTTTGACAACTTTTAATTAAAATTTCAAAGAAAAATACACATCACTAATATTCCTCAAAATCTCCATCATATATAATCAGAACATTATACACTGGTGTGCAAAAATTAAGGACGAAGTCGAAAAATTAGCATATCAGCTGAACGAAGAGGCAGAGGGGACAGAAAGACCAATCAGGAGATTAAGTAAGGTGATGTACGGTAGCACATGCGCAGATATGTAGGTAGACGTAATGGGGAAGTGTCTGAGTAGTATAAAGCATGTTGTCGGTGTAAGATCAGTATTTCTGGCAAAGAGATTGCACGCCGTATAGCAGTTAAAATCACACTGAGTTGCTGCCTCAGCGAGAAATGGCGAATAATCAATCTGTTAGACGACATCTGGATGCTTTTACCCGAGGTCGAATCATTGGGAAGTTGGAGGAAGGCCGCAGTGTGACAAGTGTGGCTGCAGAGTTCGGAATTGCTCACAGCATCGTTTCACGACTTTGGAGACAATTTCAAACTACAGGAACAGCTATCCGGAGGTTTAGTAGTGGTCGTCCACGAGGAACCACACCCGCAGATGACCGGTATATTGCCTTACAGGCCAGAAGAAACAGGCGGCAGACAGCGGGAGAAATCGCTAGACACACGACACAGGCGACTGGACGACCGATATCGCGTTTTACCGTGGCCAGAAGACTGCACGGTGGTGGTCTGTTTGCACGACGCCCTGTACCTCTAACGCCTGCCCATCGGAAAAGGCGTTCTCTGTGGTGTCGGGAACACCGGAATTGGAGAAACAATGAATGGGGACGAGTACTCTTTACAGATGAGAGCAGATTTAGTCTGAATTTTGTGGTGATGGCGATAAGGAGCGCGCCTTGCGCCCCCCGATAAAATGTGGCAACCCGAGAGGAGAAGTTTTTTCTATCAGTAGCGGGAAAAAGAGAGATCGGCTGTCGGGGAGTACGTACGAAGTTCCGAAATAAAGCTTAATTTTGATTTGTGCACTATGTTTAGTTAATATTTATATTAATGCAGTAAGAACTTAAGCTGTGTTATGGAATACGAGGATTGGTGGTAGAACATATAGGTAACAATAAGATTTGGACCACTACAATGGTGACCCGGCCTGCGTTGAATCAGGCCGTATGAACAGTTCTCAAGCACTTTTGGTTTTGACTACTAGCCATCACTGAAGATCTCCAAACCAGAAGTAATGGATTACACCGGTTTTCATCCTCCGGATCACAGATGAGTAGTAATTATAGATCATTTTACAATTATGTTTTCTACTTAACATTTAATTTCATTTTCTTTACTTAAATTTTTGCTTTTATTTTGGCTTAAAATCCTTGCACAATGTCTGATGTTCATGCCGTCCAAATTCCGGTTTATAACCGATCAGACATATCTTTATAATTTATTATGTGTGAAAGTCCCTTTGCTCTTGCCACCCCAAAACCTATCAGAGAATCCATTACTAAATATAATTATGTAGTTGCTCATCTTCCTCCAGATATTGCATCATTAGTGCGGGATTTACTTATGAAACCAGACCCTATTGATCCATATACAAAGCTCAAAACTGAGTTAATAAATCGATCAGGAGAATCTTCTGAACAAGAAATTCGGCAATTATTATCTGGAGAGGAATTAGGTTCTCGAAAACCTTCGGATTTGCTTAGAAACATGAAACGTCGAGCAGAATCTTTAAATGTTCCTGATAATTTAATGTCAGAATTATTCCTTCAACGTTTGCCTTCGACTGTTCAGTCTATTTTGGCAGCGGTTTCCAATTTAACTGTAGAAACTTAACTAACTTAACTGCAGAAATTGCCGACAGAATTTTAGAAGTTAATCCAACCCCAGGGACTTGTGCCGTTTCTCGCATATTCGATCAGTCTTTTGAGGATAAATTATTTAAAGAAATAGAAAAATTAAACACACGCATTAATCGCATTTCTCTCTCTCGTGATCGCTCGCCAAATCGCAGAGATGGCAATAACGAAAAAAGCAATTCCAAAAGGAGACATTCTTCTGTGTGCTGGTATCATAGACGTTTTTGGGAAAAAGTGTAGAGCAGACAAATGTGTAAGGTTTCTCCATTAATCTCTTGACTCTTTTCGTGAGCATAAACTGTGAAACCTTATGTTGAGGACAGTGAGCAG
>KK120497.1:392165-422505 GCA_000611955.2 Stegodyphus mimosarum | reverse complement strand
TTTCCCGAAACCTGATAGCTGAAAGGGACCAGGCTGGGCTAAAACGTCAGTACTGTGGGGTCATATACCCCCACTTGGACTATGAGGAGCAACACATCTGCTAAATCTTTCATCAACTTTCATCCAGCTGCTTTTACTCTCTGCGATATCATCAAAATAAACGCCGGATTAATTCAAAGTAGCAATAATCACCTTTTTATAGATGGCTCCAAAACGGAGAACGACACGAACAGTCTACAGTGCCTTCTGTAGTTTCTTCTTCCACTGTAGACAGTACTGTAGCATTAGAGTGGAAGAAGAAACTAGGTTTGAACATCTCGGTATACCAAGCAGAGCTGATAGCTATTAGCTCTACAATTAGGTATACTAACCGCATATCAGGAGAAGAACAGTGCATTCGGTACGGCAATTAGAGTCACTACTCTCCCGTCTCGCCGGCGAAAATACAAAAGTAAACTAATCAATAAAATTTGCACAAAATAGTACATTTTTAACTATATTCAAAAGTGTTATTAACTATGCATAAATATGCTTATAACGATAATTTAATGACAGAATAATTATTTAAAATATTAAAATAAATATCAACAATATTCTTTTGAAGCAGTTCATACATTTAGTACCTTCTTATTTCTGTGAATCTTATTTTTTATGTCTCAGTCTGTGGTCGAAAATGCTACACCCACTTTATACTCAAGACTTTTCAATAATATATATTTAAATTTTTGATAGTGTGCATAGAACAGAAATTTTGTTCAAATAATGTTTATAGCTTTTTTGCCGACAGATGGAAACGCCTCTTTTCCAATTACTTAAAAATTTAGAAAATAGAAAATCTTCAAGCTCAACTTCGAGAGCACAATCACTTTTTAACTGCAGTATTTCCTCATTTGCTTTCACTGGTTAATCGAATTGCTATTAATAGTCAAATTTCACTGATTAATCGAATGAAGATGCAAATGAATTTCTTTGCTTCCATTAATTCAACGCAATGATGAAGCTTTCTGTCAGACATGGATAAGTGATCTACAAGTTCTAGTAGTTTTTTTTTCAGGTTTCGGACTGTAACGCAGACTAAACGTTTCAAAAGAACTATTTTTCACCCCATCTTTCTAATCGTGGACTTTATTTTCAATCCGCTAACTTTGTCAATGCAAGTTAATATTTATATTCTCAAGTGATCTTTGCAGTTTTAGATTAAGTTCATTTTGATTTCCAAGTGTTGTCCATTAATTTTGTAAGTGCTCCAAGTTCATTAATTTTGTAAGTGTAGACCATTTCATGCAACCGACAATTGTTTTTCAACTTATTTGAATACTGAGAGTTATTTTCAAAAAAATGCATTTAATTCAGGAACTCTGGATAGAACTCTTCCAATTGATAGCTAACGAATTTCATTATGGAACTATAAAGATTGATGCTCTAATCCCATTTCATCACATAAAACTGAAAAAGACTCAACTGGAAGTGGTTCATTTTTGACCATATTCACCGTTTTCATAATGCCATTAAGGTGAACTTTAATTTTAGAAGTATATTATTTGACTAAGAGCTTCTGTATGAATAAAACAGTGCATTATTTGAAGATCAGGAGTTTCAGACTGAACTTCGGTCGTCAAGCCTTTGATGAGTTTTATCAATACATTTATGAAACTTCCATAAAATTTTGTTTATACCAAAATATTCATTTATTGCTTTATTAATTTCCTTCTCAACTGTTTGTTTCTGAAGTTCTTTGCGGAATAAATAACAGTCTCGAAACTCTTTTTTTAACAGGGCGATTAACTAACAATAGTTGTTAAAATCTGTTGTTTCATTAATCAGCAGAGAAAATTTATTAACTTCAAAGATTTCCTAGATTGGTGCTAAATTATGCATCTTCAGGACGACTCCTGGTTTCATTACTCGAAAACGACACTTTTATTACTTCATCGATTCACGGTTTTTATTACTTTGTAGAGTCTGGTCTTTTTAGGTAGCATAAAATTAGACCAGAACTATAAAAGCCAATTGGTGAGTTATCACTATGTCTTGTAAGTACCACAGAAACAGCGGAAAGGGTGTAAAAGACCCTTTATTTAAATTAAATAAAGTTAAACAGTCGTCCCCCAACTCATCCTTTCAGAAGTCAATAGTTTTTTTTGTCTTAAATGAAAGATAATAGATGAACTAAAACTAAAGAAATTAAGTATTGCCTAACGGCTTCACAGTACAACTAGAACGCAAGCGTTTGTGATAGAAGACGGGTAAACAAGCCTAATGGCAAGAAAAATTGAACGCTAGTCGCTAGAGAATCAAATTTAGCAACGTGGCCTTCAAGCAGGTAGAACAAGCTCTGTTTACCCTTTAAAACTTTCCTTTAATTACTGTCGACTTTCTACCTAATTTGAATCTCACAAGAGCTAGAAATTTACATTCCGGCAGCGAAACAAAAATTGGGAAGATACTATCCTATTAATGTAAAATAGCTGGTTAAGGAATTTAAAAGATAACTGTACTATACAAGCTGATAAAATGAATGATTCAGTGAATATGCGAGGCCTAGAGCTCGAGTAGATACCATTTTGGCTGACCTCATGAAAAGGTTTTGCATTTAAATTTGAGTTTGCAGACGCTTAAAACGATTAAAATCCTTACCTAAGTACGAAGGACTGCTACGTGTCACAATTCTTGGATATCAAATTTCAGATAATCCTCTTTATATTCTGTGACTATGCTGAGCCTTCAACTTCTTCGGTTCACCTCCTTATGCTTGCAAATTTGATAGATTTTCTGAGTTTGTTAAATATTTGCTGTCTATTCCGGGCAATAAAAATTAAATTTAACAGAATTAACATATTTTTGGAATGAGAAAAACAAACAAACATTTGAATGGGAAGATATAAATTGCATGGAACTAAAATACAATATTATAATCTAGGATATCAAATAGGGATTGAAACTAGGGCATACTGAATACCAGAACATGCAAAAACAGCATTAGAAATGCATACTAATAACAAAACGTTTATGCTTATTAAGTTATGAAATTCCGAAATGTTAAGCAGTAAAATGAAAAAAACAGCACTTTGAAGGAACAAATGCTTTATTTTATCCCGTTTGCGAGGGGATGCTAAGAAAAGCCATTGCTATTCTTTTTATAATGTATAAAATTGTGTGTTTTGTCTAAAATTGTGGTTATTCCTATTATTGAGTATGATGATCAGATGAACACTCTCATGTAAGGCAGCATTACATTTTCTCATCGAAAAGTAGGGTTTTTGTGACAATGAGCACAACGTATTTGCTTCAATCATATGACTTAAGTATCATAGGGAGAATTAATGTTTCCCTCCTGAGAAGGTTTTCTTTTCCTGCCAGTTTCTGCAGGATGACCATAAGTGTCAAAGTAATAGCATGCCACACGACAAGACCAATTCGCAGTAGAGCAACAGCGAACTTGGAAACTACTTCTTATCACGTACTGATGCTGTATATTTGTCAGTGTTTTCATAAGCTGTATCTACGCCTCCCTTAAACTGGTTTACTTTTATTATGTTCGGCTGCTGGACTTCAATTTTCGATTTCTGTGCTTGAGAATAACGATTGACAAGATACAGTAGATTTAGGCCAGTATCAGATGATGCCATAGTCATAACACTGCTGTTATTCCATCTGAAAACAATGTTGTGATTACTTGAATTCGATAATCAAATGAATCTCCTTTCTTTTTTTAGAGTAACCATCCGATTCCAATGGTAGTTTATCAGTGTAATTTTGCTCACAGTACCTGTTGCACTCATAAAGCATTGACTTGAGTTTATCAAGCAGGGCAGTACTTGTAAAAACTGTTAAACACAAAGTGATATTACCCAGGATACTCCTCTATAAGTGTATCAGTAAACTATAGGACAACAGTTGCACCAATGTCATACTTCGCATATTTGGCTTTGAGATTTTTATCCTGGAATATTTGAAACCAACAAATGAAATCTAAATGAGTTGCACCACACAAAAACTTGTAGCCAAAACAAATAGGCTTCCCTCTTACAAATTGTTTGTATCCGTATCGATCAAAGTAAGAAACCATGGATTGTCAATCCTGAAACGTGTTTCGCTTGGAACAAACTTCATACATCTCACATTTAGTTTATTTACAAAAGGTCGTAACTTAAAAAACGTGTCAGTCGAGTCTAAATTTGCGTTTCCTGTAGGATGCAGATTTGAAAATATGGTTTCAAGCAGCTTATAAATAAGGGCATTGTGCGAATCTGCTCTATGTTCCCAGAACATAAGTCATCTAGGAATTGAGAAATTAACACTTAAAAATATAATTAACAGGAAACATCATTTTGTCAAGCTAAGATTTGCACCTTTCCTTGCTGCATGTAAATTCGAGTACGTAACAATGAGTTCAATAGTATCGTCATTCAGAAAAAGTTTAAGAAGTTCTGTAGATGTTCTTACTGCGAGAATTTTTAACTGTGTAATTCTTTCTGATATGAGTTGTGCATTTAGTTCCGCTTTTTTCCATTTACAGACAATTTTTGTGGGTTCTTTTTTATTGGAGATGGTTTTTACATAGTATTAGAAAGAAGATTCAGCTCAATCTGCAAGAGAATTAAATTTAGGGAAATATGACGGTTCTTCTAGGTCAGAGTCAATATCAAATGAAAGACCTAGAACAAGATAAGCAGGTATACTTAGCAAAGAACCAGGCAGATTATTTATTTTTCCAGCATCTTCCTCGCCATAGTCTTCATAAGAAATAGACATTTTAACATCTTCAGGTGTTGTATGACTATGGCATTTGCTTCTGCGTTGTAGTCTGTCTCTAACAGGTCAGTTAGCTCATGTAACGTTTTTCTGAAAATCTTGTGTCTTCAAAAAATGTCTCCAATTAAAATTATAGGAAGGATAAATATATTAGGTTTTATGGTACTGGTTTTGTCTAGTATTATGTGTTCTAAACAAAGTAAATAAACCTTTAGGATCCTTCGTCCGGCCACATGTGCGGCCTGTGATCCGAACTTTCATGTGACAGATGTTCCCAAAATGGAACAATAGGTAAAACTAGTGTGAGGTTACTTGTACCACATCCATTCAGGGACGCACAACAAGGCTCGCCCAGATAGTTACTCCCTATTTCAGGCAGGGGCCGTTGAACTCGCAAGGCTCAACGCACTACGCAGGGCGCGGAGCGTAGAGTCGAAGGCCGGCCGTCACGCCAGTCTACTCAAAGGGCCGAAACCACCTATCTTCCAGGACAGTATTGACTGCCCCTTCCGGCATCAGGAACAGGGTCCGTGCATTTTATACCCCTGTGGACGAGACTGCGTAGGTACAGATCCTAGCCAGTAGTTTCACAGAGTTCTCTCCGTCGACTCTCGGGGGGGGACAATAGGTATAAGTGGAGTTTATATATAAATCATTTTTATGTCTGCGTCTATTGCCCAAAAAATATCTCAGATATGTTTTGATACCGAAAGAGTGCGCAGCGCATTGGTTAGAAAGTACTGAACTGTAAGAGCTCATTCCATAAGCCAACATAGACGTAACTCTTGCGTTTGTGGTCAAGATTAAAATTAGCAAATTTGATCTGATATGACTGTCAGACAAGTGAGATAAGTCATATGGTACTACATAGTAACGAGACAATTTCTCCGTTCACTCCTTAAAAATAGCGTTATCTCGGTTTTAAGTGAGAACCCACAGCAACCGAAAGTCTTGGAAATTTCTTTACCGGCCGCCAACAGCAAAGAGCAATTTCCGACCAACAGATGTTACCTGTCATTACTCAGGAATTACATGATAACCATAAGCCTCGTTACTCGAGATTCGAGGTCAAGCCATTAATATGATATTCTTAGATGATGCAAAGTATTACTTTCTAAGTAACCCTGATGCATGTACAGAGAGAAAGATAAACCACTTTTTGTGAGTCTCTATCAAGTGCAAAGATTTTGCTGTAAAAATTATGCCAATCTACATTTAAGTTTGACCTAATTTTATATTTCGAAAATATCGTCCTTCTCTTTTGTTTTTTAATACAAATTAATGATATTTTCTGGAACCTTTTAAATATATTCATTTATTTAATTTCGTTTAGTGAAAACGATTAGAGTGAAAACGACTTTTAAATTTGAGAATATTTTTTACCTCTTTAAAAGTAATGGAAAAATATTTGTTATACCATAACTAAATCAGTAACATGCATTTTTTACTTTAGGTATGATAGAAATGTCACAGAATGAAAACTTTGTAAAATCAAATTAGTATCAAGTAGAAAAAAATGAAATTAGTTTAGATTACTCCATAATAACATGACTTGAGTCAGATAAAGATTTGAGAGGTTCAGTTTCAAAATATAAGAGAAATATCGTTAGCAAATTTGAAATGATATTTAACCACGTATATTTACTTACTTATTTGTAGGCCAAATCTGTTATTTTTAATCCCTCATTAACAAGCATATTTACATCCATTTTATGAAACGCTTGGAAAATAGAAATGAAATTGCCTTATTTTCATATAAAATCCTAAATATCCTCCGCATATTTGTGTACCTAATACATAACACGATTGGGGAAGAAGGCGAAGATATTGTATCATCATCACCTGAAGGTCAAAAGTATACTTATGCGTCAGAGATGAACTATGCTGTTGATTGTTTTCTTTTACTGAATTTAAAAGTCTGATTTACAGTCTCTTGTTTTACTTGTTTGAAACCTGTACTCTTCAAGAGTCAAACTAACTTCTATTTCTACTTTCTAGGAGAAGTTAAATGAATACCAGCTTTTGCATCAAATGAAAGAATTATGTTAAAATAAAATCAACAAATATGAAAGAATAGAAACGGTTTTTTCCCTTATTATGGTTAAGACTTGGATACATCCGAAGCTTGAGTCTAGAACATTTCTATTATGCATGTATCACCAGACTGCTCTCATCCATCGAATTCCGATAGTAACCGACATCGGATAACAGCTATTTAAGGATGAGATCCAGGTGATTTAACGCCGATGTAATTCACATAGAAGCATTTGTGACCTACGTAGTAATAGCCGGGGAACAGAAGTGTATAGAATAAATCCAACGACGTATAGTGAGGATCCTTGGACCAAGTGTTCTTAACTTAGGCGGAAGTCAGTGTAAAAATCTATGCTTCAACTGAAATTTAAATGTAACTATGCAGTAAAATGTAAGTAACTATGCATTATTATTACTATTAACGTAAAAGTAACTATGTAGTTAATATTCAAAAGGATTTCTGCTTACGAATTAAGCTAGAACAGTTCAGCTTTGATAGGATGACTTACGGAATATTATAGTTTCTGAGAAATTTGACCTCTGCCTTTCGTACTGTTACCTGTTTTCATACTGTTACACTTAAGATGTAATAAATAAATTAATATTGTAAAAAATCTCGAGTTTAGCGTGTTTCAGTTGCTTCCGCGGAAAACATTTATATTTAGTTGGCAACGCACGTTTAAGTACAACATACATATGCGATATTTGTAGTCGAGAGTCCGTATGTTTTCGTAGCGAGTGGAAAGGCTGCAGACTGAGAACAGAGGAATTTCATTTTAAGAACTTTACATCTTTATTCGATTAAAATGACAGCTCATTTTTCTTTAGACGAAGAGCACATATTCGATAATAATTTAAATCGTAATACTAGTAAATTGAGAACTCGACATCATAAATATTTTTAAGAAAGGAAAGGCGAAGAAACAGAGCAAAGCATTTCTACAACAAGAGTGGCATTTCTGCCACTCTTGCTGTAGAAATGTTTTGCAATCTGACGCAATCTGACGAAAAATGGCGCATAGAGCTATTTATAGTCGGTTACATAACAGACGAGAGAGTTCTGGAAAGTACTAGTCTAGGGGGAAGATCTTGAAACCGCGGAAAGTTAATTAGAGGTTGCTGTTCGCGTACAGCAAAGCCATCATATTTTTTATATTTTACACACACATATATATATATATATATATATATATATTTATAAAGGAATAGATATGCATTGTCCCAGTTAATTAGCAGTTGACATTGCATATATAAAATGGTGTCAATTCAGAGAAGTTTATAAATCATGTTTCCTTTAAAATAGTTCTCTAGATGAGGTTTTATGTGCGTATTATTAAAATCGAAACATACATGTATAGTAACTGCAAGAATATGCTCGGGCCATTTTCTGCCATTAATAGATTCTGCCATTCTGATTAGTTTTAAAATCCTTCAGAATGTTAGAACGGAAGTATTTGGTACTGCAGCTTAAATCCGAAGTATGAACAAAAGAAAAGTTTCGTATCTAAGACGCCTCACTAGCTCATGTATTAGCATAATCATCCAAGTAAGATTTAATTGATGCTCATTTTTAGGGAAGAACTGTTTTTCAGTACGGTCAAGTGGGAAAGTAACTAACGATAGAGCAGAGCTCCTGAATATTATAACTGGTAGAGGCAAGACTTCCGAGTTTTAATAGCAGGCTAATTGCTGCTTAGACGAGCAATGATCGTAAACGACATTTTACAAATAATGATAGTAATTAGATTAATGAGGTGAAAATCGTATCCAAATAAACTTATTCCACTCCGCAAACACTGAAGCTAAAGCAAAGTTATTAATGTTAAAATGCCATGTTCACTTGCCTGCTGATGTCTGTCATTCCGAAAAAAAAAACTTCTTTATGAAATGAACTCATAGGTACATGTACCGGACGGGTAAAAATTTTGTTTTCATCTTCTAAAACCTGAAATTCATTTCTACATTTAGGAATCCTTAAAAAGCAAAAATATATATAAATTTCACTGATAAAATTGATCGGTCAATTAGATGGATTGTTCAGAGGTGACTAATGGAAGAAATTTATGTACACTTTTGAAGATGATGGCACCGACTGAAGGTAAACGAACAAAGAAGGCTTTATGTTCGGTGATTACGCTTTTTCACGAAAGCTTCTCAACGTGTTATCTATAATTAGAGATTACAAGATAAAAATTAACAGAATTAAGCAGCATTTTCTTTTAATATCGATTTTCTGTCATTTAATACTTGCTTGCATATTAATGAGGCTGGTACCGAAAACCAGGCCTTTCAATTATCGAAGATTCACAGTAAAGACTAGGGTTCGATGAATGAAGCACCTAGAATAGAGAAAGTTGTGACTTGAAATTATGTAATGATCTCTAAGAAGTTCACATAATAGCTCATTGTTTGGCAAAATAAGGTGTGATTTCTTGCTCTCTCTACACATTTAATATCTCAAACTCTTCATAAAGTAGCTTTAAGCAGCTTTTTCATCCTCTATCAAGAAAAAAATTATGTATAATGACACTATGATTTAGATTTTTCGTTGTGATTCTTAATTTTCTCAGAAACAAACAAAAGCATAAATAAATTCAAGTGCTAAAATGAATAAATAAATAATACAATATAAACGAATAAAAATACATGAAAGTAAATTGGCCTCTACTCTAGAGAAAATTAACGTTCTCTGATATTATTTTTTGTAAATAAAACTTAGATTCCCCATGGAGGTTTCTCAGCAGAATTTCTCACTGCAGACAATCAGTCCAAAGTCAGTAGACACATGCTCTTCCCAGCGCTCGAACTCAATGACGTCACTCGATTTGCAGAAGAAGGCGAAACAAAGACAAAATTATATTTAGTTCTCCAAAGAAATGGCTGCTTGTTCCAGATTATTAGTCAGTGATGTAATATGATCAAAGATTTCTGAGAGCAGATATTGTAGTACCATGCCCAGAATGACTTAGTTATGGTGAAATGGTGTAGGGCATTATTATGTCAGATAAGAACCATCATATCAAGGTAATGTCTTAATACGAAAAAGTGGAAGCATTCCATGAGGTAAACCCCTTCCTCGATGCCTTTCTAAGACGACTCCAGAGTACGTGTGACTCTGAATTATACAGATTAAAGGTATACGACGGACTTGCTAAGCCTCCAGAATGAATCAAATTCATTTCATATGCTGTGTCCTTCGTTTTGCTTGATCTCTACTAGCAGAGGAACTCTGATTTTGAATCAATGCAGAGGAATGATTTTGACTCAGCGCAGAAGAAACCCAATTTCATGTTAAATGCTTAACAACCACCTGTCATTCAGTTTCGCTGTCTTCAAAACCATACTGCTCTGCGCCATCTTTTGACGTAGAGATGGCAACTATATTGCTTTCAGAAACCGAGAGACATAGTGAGTGTTCACCAGATCTTTTATCGTGGTATACTTCGTAATAAAATGGGAATGTTACCTGGGTTAATCTAGTTTGTCTGGTGGCCCTGAACAACGCATAACAAGGGAAAGCCACTTTAATGAGGCGTTTTCATCCACACATGTTCTGTAATTCTGTTCAAATTACATGCAAACGGCATGATAAAATCCCAAAACACTTTAGAGATACTTTTAGCCGTCCATCGTGCATGCGCGATTTCGTTTTTCAGTTAGACATCACTCAGTCAGACATCGCTCAGTCAGACATGGAAAGTCAGACATCACTCTATCATTACAGTGGAATACGATGCATTAAATATCGGAAAGCTTACCTGTGCTTTTTTGAAATTCGACTAATGTTTGTCCTGTTACAAAACAAGAAGAGAGATGATGGCTTTATGAACTGATAGCTATCTCTTTCTTTTTACTTCTGTTATTTCAGAACAATTTTTCTGTACGTTTTACAAGACTTTTTCTGTTCAGTATTTACGCAGTCTGCTTCCGGCAAATCTATAACTATATCGTGTAATAATATAATTTGACTTTAAGAATTAATTTACCATATGATACAGAATTTAATTACATTTTACGTAGCGGTTACATTTTTCTTTGTATATTATTCAGCAAATATAAGCGAAGATAACTTATTAATACACAAAAGAACTGGCGTTATTTTTCAGCTTATTTGACGACGTTGCTGCTGGTGTTGTATTAAGTATAGTTCCATCATTTCTCACAGAAATAAATTTTGTAACGAAAAGTTCACTGTAATAGCTTTTACATAATCAAATGATGTCTTTTCTTATCCAAATTCCTTTGATTACCTGTTTTAGGTAATTACGATACGCTCTTTGATTCTTATTTTTTGTTGAATGCTGAGCTTTAATTTCAATCTATAGAACATGTAGTATTAAATTTATACTTACTTATAACTGATTTTTAAAAATTAGTACACATGTTTTCCACTTTGTTTCTAGTTTAAACATAATTTAAAGAACACAAATGTTGTATAAAAAAGTTACAAAGTTGTAAGATTCCTTTGATTTGTTTATCCAGTGATTTCATATTCAGCATCTTTACTGTCACTTCTCTCTTCCCATTTTCCCGCCAGACTGCAAATTAACTCGTGTATATTTAAGTGGGGGATTGCTATTGTATAGGCAGAACGTGTTTTGCCCAGTGAAGACCACGTTGCTAGGTGTGGTATTCTAAGAGTTCTTGTCTTCGACCGGGCATTATACTTTTTGAGAGCAATTTCCCGCTAGTGAAAGTCTTAGAGACAACATAGAGATTAATTTTGAGCGCTCGACATACATGCTGACTGACTTGTAAGCACTAGATGTGCCTTCCGTTTTAAAATAAAGGGTCTTTACACCCTTCATAAGTCTGCGTAGTACTTCTGAAGACGTAGCGATAAGTCGTTTAGAGTCTTACAGAGTATTAGTCACAAGTTACATTTAGTAAAAGGCTAATACCTCACAAAGTATATGAATAACACGTTAACAGGAAAGAATGAAGATATCATGGCGTGAGGTATTTGAGGGCTTTTTTAAAGTCCTCCAAAATTCAAGTTGTAAATAAAGAAAATTATACAAATACAAATAACATTAATGGTAAGATACACATAATATTAATGGTAAGATAATATGTGTGTAATCAGCGACGCAGATTGCGAAAATTAACACTCATAACGCCATAGCCCTAAAAATGAAAAAGAAAAAAGTTTTGGAGGGCACAGAATTGAAGTTTTTCTTCTCAGTTTATGAGCATCGAGAGCTCTCTTGCACTGAAGTAAAGATTTTTTTTTTAAACCAGTGTTGTATACTTCCGATCATTCTCCACTTCCAACCACTCCAGGTGTCCAACTAATATTAACTTTATACAAAAACGGATGTCTGTTATAAAAACAACACTAGAACATGGTTTAGCTCTAAATCCCAATTCTTTCAATGTGATGTTACGATATCTTTAAAAAAGTTTTCAGATAGATAAAGAAAGAGTAACTCACAAGAAAACCCTATACGTAGTTAATCAACAATGAATGCTCTTTCCTTTCTCAGAAATTTAAGGCCTGTTAGGTATAAAGCTGATACCAGCAGCGCCAAATACCTACAGGGACTTTTATAAACAATGTAAGAAATAAAAACCAAGAACTAAAAAAAACTTACGGAACAACTCTTTTTGTACACTTTTGGTTGAAAAAAGGAAGTCGAAACTACGTGACTGCGCTAACTTACCTTGCGAAGATCCAGCTAATGAAATTTGATTTGGAGCTGACCACGAAATTCTAAAGATCTAAAAATAAATAAATAAAATAAAAAATAAAAACTTCCTTTCCTTCTGAGGAAAACGTTTCAGTAAAAGCAAAGAAGTTTGTCTCTTGATGACATTGTTCGAGTGTTTCTACAGCAGAAACTGTGCAACCAGAAAAATGATCTTAAAGAAGTGTACGGAACTGCACGATCTACAGTTTTATTTCCTTAACTTTCATCCTCTTCAAATTTCATCAGCTGACTTTATCTTAGAAATATGGTATTAAATTTTACAAATGAACTATAAAATACTTATCGAAGCATTTACGCCTTCTAAAGTTACTCACATCACTCGGCATTTGCATTCTATTTTGTATATATTTTCCTTGACTATTTTTTATAAACTATAATATATTTCTAACTATTAGCTAAGATTTTTCTAACTATTAACAAAAGCAAGAGAGTAAAATAATTCATAGAAGAAAGGAATAAATATAAAGAAATTGATGATCGATTTTGATCAACTCATACGGATACCATTTAATTAAAATCACTAAATATGTCAGCTTCTATAAAATGAACTATTTGATACTGGTATACGTTAATTCAAATTCAAAATATACTTGTTGTAAGGCTTGTCTGTAGGGCTAAATTTACATCAATTTTCAAGCAACTATAGTGCACATAAGCATTTAGTTTGATTGTAGGTAAGATGAGATGTAGACGTGGAATTTGCAGAGAAGTTTTCGTAATATTGCTTTCGAAAGTATGAGCTTGTATTTTCTAGTGAAGTACCGCTGAATTACCTTCCCAAAGCAGTAATATACTATGGTCATTTAACTGGATATATTTTTGGCACCTGAGATCACAGATTTTAATACTGGAGCTCAGTATCGTCTTGGTGCAAAATGCTCAATTCCAACAATATTCTATTAACCTTGATTTCTATTCAGATTAACCTTGTATTATACATATTAATACCAACTGTATATATTAATCCTGATTTCTAATTACATTAAGCTTGTTTACGCAAAACACATTTTTAGTAATTTAAGCTGATTTTTCATATATCGATTATTTTTATTGTATGATCTGTCTCTGTTATTCCACATACACTAAGAATAGATCTCATAATAAACCTGGCGACTTCTCGCACAGTACCAGCACAGAAGAAGGGTGAAAAGTAACCCTGTATTACACTCATGTCCATAAATTAAGGATAATGCAAAATCAGGCAAAGGAAGAGTTAGAAGCAAAACGAATTTGACTTATTTGTAAAGCTTATTTATTAAACAAAAGGTAAATTACAAAAAAAGATGCTATATGTTTGATATTATTAAAAAAAATCAGCGATTTTTTCTCCCTGGAGCAAATTACAAAAAACACCTATTTACAAAAAACCAATATTGCATGGTTGGTATGATTATTAATACATTGTATATCTCCCAGACGATGCAATACAGTCCGTACAACGCCTAGGCATGCTGAGTATCAAATTATCGATCTGATCTTAGGGGATATTATACCACTCAAAACGCAATGCTCTCCGAAGTTCCGGTAGACATGTAGGAGGAGGTTGACGGGCTGCAACTCGTCGGCCAAGCATGTCCCACACGTGCTCTACTGCATTCAAGTCCGGTGAGAATGCTGGCCAGTCCATACCGGTGATATCCTCCGATTGAAGGCATTCGCTTACGATGTTTGCACGGTGAGGACGGGCGTTGTCATCCATAAACACAAATTGTGCGCCCATGGCGCCCCGAAACAAACGTACATGTTGTTCCAGAATGATGTCCCGATAGATTTGGCTTCCCGTAGTTCCAATTTGAACATGCAGGTCATTTCTGCAACCCAGAATAGTTCCACCCCAAACGAGCACTCCTGCACCACCGTAACGGTGTCGTTCAATGATGTTTTCTTCGTGGTAACGGGTACCTGGAGCTCTCCATATGAAAGTCCGGCGAGAATCAGACTGCAAGCTAAACCTGGACTCGTCAGAAAACATCACACAAGCCCACTGTTGCGGTGTCCACAATGCATGCTCTCTACTCCAGGCTAACCGCAGGCGACAGTGAGTTGCAGTAAGTGGAACGCATCTGACAGGTCTACGAGCATATAGACCAATCTGCCCTAAGCGTCTGTACACGGTCTGCCTTGAAATTGTCGTACCAGTGGCTGAAGAGAGCTGACGAGACAGGTCTGAGGCTGTGCTCCGCCGGTTTCTTTTGACAGTAACTGCCAAATACCCGTCCTCATTCGGCGTTGTAACTCTGGAGCGACTTGTGTTGTTACGTCTACTCACATTACCATCATCTTGGAATTGTTGCCAAAGCCTGGAGATGACACTCTGGGCAATTCCAAGTTCGTCTGATACTTCCAGTTGGGTACGCCCACATTCCAGACGGCCGATAATTCTACCACGTAAAAAATCATCCAAATGCTTCCTTTGTGTCATAACTATTCGGTTATTGCACTGAAATGCTTATAAAGTGCATGCGAACAATTTTACTTCTTTGCCTGTATTCCTTATATATCACTCTCTTACACTCTCGTCATTGTGACGTACCACCGATGTCATCTGGTTACTTCATGAAATTTGCATATGATTCTTGAAGATGTGTGTAGTGATTTTACAGGTGAAATATTTATTTTATAGTTCGGTTTCCGCGTGACTCCGAATTATCCTTAATTTATGGACATGAGTGTAATTCAAAGTTTAACAGAAAAGCACGATCTTCGTGCATTACAAAAACACCCTGAACTTACGGTGAAAACTTAAATGTAGCATATAATTCAAGTCGAATTCAAAATAAAATAGGGCTGGATTAGCATGTTAAATTACACCTAAGAGGTTGACTCACAAAAACCTAACAGGCGTGATGAAAATCCGAAATGGCCAAGAGGCTTACTAACGTAACAGCGAGATAGCAACCTAACGTACGCTGGCTAACGAAAACACGCTCTAAATAAACTCAGAGATTTCTCCGCTTAAATATTCACTTTACTTAACTTTAAATTTACATCCTGGAGAGAAAATACTAGGGAAGTTGAGAGTTCAAGAAATGTATCAAACTTAAAATAAATTTCTTATGCAAAATAAGGGAAATCCTATATCTTCCCTCGCCAGAATTTAACTATGTCATAATAAGGCTTTAAAAGTCTGGATAAGATATTTAAATTCTAAATCTAAATTTGAGTCAACCTTTTTAATCTTAAAACTACATTTTTGCCTAAATTTAAGATTTTACAGATGCCAAATGTGGCCCAAAGATAAAATTCCTCTTTTTAATTTTCTCCTCTTGTCTCCTTCCAGATATCTGGAAGGAAAATAGTTTAGAAGCTGTTTCACATAATGCACAATGCTACTACTTTTAGCATTTTAAACAGTTCAAACTTTTCTACATGGGGATACATTTATTCATTTCAATCTTTCTACCCATATTAAGACTCCATCTTGCTCTCCAGCATTTTATTCTGAAAATGCGAACGTGCTTTATGCAAAATGAGTACAACGCTTACCGACTAACCCATATCTACTTGTTAGAATTAGACTCACTAGACCTAGAGAGACACCCTAGAATCAAATCTGAGCCTGAGGTGCTAAGGCTGGTGAAAATTAGCTTAGAATTGGCTGAAGAGCCTAACATTTTACTTTACTTTTTACTATAACATTTAGCATTTACTATATCCGTTACAACTCATTCATTCTCAATTAAATTTTTCTTTCTTTTAGTAACTTAGACTACTCTTTCATTCAAGGCACAGATTTCAAGCATGCAAAATACTTTAAGTATATAAGAATTCAAACATTTTTACCTAAACAATTTCTTACTTTACTCAGCTGAAAATAACCTCAAATAAATTCCATGCAACAAATTCCTAAACTTTTTTTATTAAGTAACGAAGTTCGTTTTCTTGAAATTACACCTACAACATATAAGACCAAAGTTAACATTTCGCTCTAAATCCGCCAACATTGCTAAAGTTTCTTGCTTCATACAAAAGAATAGAAAAAGCTTCTTGCTTAATTAAATAAACACTGTCCTCTTCCCGAGAGCAAAGTTGAAATAAATATTTTCAACCAACTTCGTACTAGTTTTAAAATAATTTTAAATAGAATAATCTTGACTTATTAATGACTTAAAATTCCGTCATCCTTTTGTTTATGAATTCCTCCCAGGAAAGAACTTGGTTTAAAAGCCTTTGTTTCTTAGTGGCTGGATTCGTGACCTCTGATGTCTTAGTTTCCTTTTCCTTCCTATTCGCCCTATTGGTAGATCTTATGCAAGGTTTAATTTTCCCTTCCTTTCTCCAAGACTTGATCTTCTCTTGCGCTGGTTCCAATTTTCCTTTCATACGTTTTGGCTCATCAAACCGACGTTTTTTTCCTTCCGGCTCCCCGACTTTGGATTCCTTCCATTTCGTTCCTGGCAGAATCATGTTTGATGTTGCGAGCCCTTCCCTGATGCTTCCTGTAAAATATCTTTAAAAACAGCCATCTCATAACGATCATAATATTTTTTAACTTGATCCATAATGGCAGTAATATTGCCTTCTTTACTTCCTTTTAAGTATACCACTGACCGAGAAATAGGCTCAATAACGTAAGGGCCTTCAAATCTGGACAAAAATTTTGCTACTTTATTTAGTTGGGAGCAAGACAATGCATATTTCCTTTTAAGGACTTTAGCTCCTATTTTAAAATTAAAGTCGCTTCTTTTTTTATCGTTTCTTTTCTTGCTTTTTTCTGGCTACTTCTGAATTTTTTATTGCATCGTTAATTAACTTCTGAATATCATTTAGTTTAAATTCTTCTTTCCTTGTCTGGACAAAGAACAATTTGTCTAGGAGGGTAATTATTTTCCTGGTATTAGTTTTTAATTCAGGAATAATTGTTTCCCGGGAATCTAATACTTTTGATGTTAATATGACACATTTTATTTTTTCCCTTATTCATCTAATTTTATTCGGGATAAAGTGTCTGCTACACTATTCTCCTTTCCCGGTGTGTGTTTAATTATCAAATTAATTTCTTGCAATTTTAATGCCCATCTTATCAATCGGGGCGATAAATTTTTACTGGAGTATAGTCGTCCCACGACGACGTGATCTGAATACACGACAATTGGTGCCTTACCGAAATAAACTCTAAATTTCTGCACCGCTAAAAGTACGACTAAAGTTTCTCTTTCAGGTTGCCGTGTAGTTACGCTGTGCTCGATTTAAAGTTTTTGAAAAATACGCCACGGGCTGCTGATTCTGTGCCGAAACCACATCTATAGCAAAATCCGAAGCATCAGCTGAAATTTCGAAATTTTCCTTCCCCTTCCGGGAATTTTAAAACCTGCGCTTGAATTAACTCAGTTTTTAGTCTCTCAAACGCGGTGTTAGCCTCAGCTGTCCACGAAAATCTGGCTTTCTTTCTTTTCAATTTTAACACCGGTTCGGCTCTCTGTGCAAAATCCTTTATAAATGTTATATAATAAGAACACGTGCCTAAGAAAGAAGAGAGTTTTTTTCGCCGTTTTGGGCGGTAGGTAATTCTCTATTGCGATTACTTTCGAGACCTCAGTTTCAATTCCGGGTTTTGAAATCTTATAGTTTAAATACTTGTGTTCTTCTGCCGCAAATTTACACTTACTAGCATTTATTTTTAGGCCTGCATCTCTTAATAATGTAAAAACTTCATTTAAATCTTTAATGTGTGCCTCAATATTTTCGCTTGAGACAAAAATATAGTCTAGATAAACAAACGTGGATTTAATGAAGATAGATCTTAATATGATATCCATCGTTCGTTGGAAAGTCGCTGGGATTCCACATAAGCCGAAAGGCATTCTGAGAAAAGCATAAGTGTCTGATTTCGTGATGAATGCTGTTTCTGGCGCATCCTCCGCTTTCAGCGCTATCTAAAAGTACCTTGAGGTGAGATCTATCATGGTCATGTACTTGGTTGACTTAATGTTGTTTCGTATCAGTTCCTTAATAATAGGAAGGGGGTAAACGGAGTACTTAGTTAAACTGCTTAATTTTGCATAATCTATAGCTAGACTCCAGGTCTTAAAATTTGAGGGAGACAGATTTGTTTTTCTTCAAAGCAATACTGGGCTAGCATGAGGGCTACCTATTCGTTTAATAATTTTATTTTTGAGCATGTGCTAATATGTTCAATAAAATAATTAAACCGATGATAAGTAGCCTACTCTTTTCATTTACGCGTACATATCCATATAGCCTGGCCTTCACAGACTCCTCACTTTTTAACTTAATTTCATGATGCGCTATCTGAGTGAGGCCAGATGTTTCAGAAAACAAATCAGGTCTTACCAACTCTTGTAATTTTCTTTTGTTTTCGTTTTTCACATGTTCCAGTTTTCACGTTTGGCGGTTACACAACTTCCACTTCTATCGGATTCATATGGAATTGTAACGTTTATTCTGGAAACTAATTTGGGCTCCTGCTGTCTTCAAAACGTCAGTGTCTAGAATAACTGAAGCTTGTAAAATTACGTACAATAAAAATATTGATTTTTGAACTTCATTCTTTATCTCCACATTAAACGTCGCTTTACCTATACATGAACCATATTTGTCCTGAGCTGCAATCACTTTAGTATTTTAGATTTTAAATAATCTATAATTTTTAAAATTGCTTCTAAAGAATTATTCCAACAGGATGTTTGCTTGCGCCTCTATATCCACTAAGGCTTCTGTCGGCACCTTATTTAATCAGATGTGAATAACAGGTAGGGACAAATTTTTTATTATTACTATGTTTAACTGAACTTTTGAGGGATTTTTATCCGAATGGAGTGACTGTACCTTCCTTTCAGCTTCCCATCCTAGTTTACCTCCTTATTACCTGCCCCCTTTTTAGAATCTTGTGGACTATTTTGGCGATCGCCTTTCTTTTTATCTTGAAATTTATTCCCGGTATTTTATTTCTTTGCTTGTTCTGCACACGGCCTAGAAAACTGTGCGTTTGGACTTTTGCGAAAACTTCTCATCCGCATACTTTCTGCTACTCTCCTACTCTTGAATTTCACAATCAGCTCAAACAATTGTTCTAGAGTGCTGAAGTTTCTCACTTCAATAAAATCCCGAACTTGCGGCAGTATTCTAGACAAGATAATTTGAATTAACTCTGCATAGGGCTTTTTACCATAAAACAAATTTGCAACTTGAGCCTTGTGTAAAATAAAGTCCAATAACTCTTCAATTTTAAATCGGTACTTGCCTTATAGTCCGGCCTCAAGCTTTGCTCTATCTTTGATCACGGGAAATGCTTTTACCAGAGCAGCTTTAAAATTTTCAAACGTGCATGTGGGGCTGCCTATCTTTCCCAGACGAGATTTCCCTATACCTTTAAACCAACTTAAAGCCTGTCATCGTAGGGCGGTCGTTGCTATCGTAACCTTCTGGACTTCGGGAACGGGGTAAAGTAAAAAATGATTTTCTAAATTTTCTAGGAAGCTAGTGATCGACTTTTTTCCGTCGAATGTCACTGTGGGTTTTATGGAGGCCCGCATTGTTTCCACGAGGTAGCCAAATCCTTCTATTAAACTACCCATAGCCGGTGGAATTTGGGATGTCGATGGGGCTAGCTCAAATTTGGACGCCATTTGTAAGATTTGTCTCTGTTATTCCACATACTCTAAGAATAGATCCTATAATGAAACTGGCGAATTCTCACACAGACGTAAATGAATTACCAGCGCAGAAGAAGGGTGAAAAGTAACCCTTTATTAATTCAAAGGTTAACAGAAAAGCACGATCTTCGTGCATTACAAAATCACCCTCAACTTGCGGTGAAAACTTAAATGCAGCATATAATTCTAGTCGAATCTAAAATAAAATAGTGCTGGATTAGCATGTTAAATTACACATAACAGACTGACTGACAAAAACCTAACAGGCGTGATGAAAATCCGAAATGGCCAAGAGGCTTACTAACGTAACAGCGAGATAGCAACGAAACGTGCGCTGGGTAACGAAAATACGCTCTGAATAAACTCAGAGATTTACACGTTTAAATATTTATTTTACTTAACTTTAAATTTACATCCTGGCGAGAAAATACTAGGGGAAGTTGAGAGGTTCACGAAAGGTATCAGACTTAAAATGAATTTGCTATGCAAAATAAGGTAAAACGCTACATTATTACCTTTTCTTAACCGATGTGTCATTTCTTAACCAACTCCCACAGAAGAGTATAAATATGAGTCTTCATTTAAAAATTGTCTTTCTTTTTTGGCATGAAACTTGTGGTAATCAGTATTTCCAATGGCAGAAATGCTGAAACCAGACAGCCCAGCAACAGCAGAGCGGTAAAGTCGCTGAACACTGTTGGTTCGTTCCGTGGTTCGAATCCCGGATGCATGGACGTTTACGTAGTTTTCCACATATGTAACGTGTATACAAGCCAGTTTTCCGTGGAAATCCTCCATGAAGGCGTCACTTATCCTACGCAGGTAGCCCACAAATGCTTTGCCGTAATTAAACAAATCAAACCAATTGAAACAAAACCTAAGGAATAGTTTTTAAAATAAGTAAGAAAAGGGATTTAACAGTATTGTAATAATAATATTTTTAAATGAATTAGAAAACAATGTGCACATATCTCTCGACACCCTTCTCTAAAGATAAGAAAACTCGTAACAATGTTGATGCTCTACAAAGAGTATCAGGAGAACTAAAAAGCTTTATAGCGTTTCATTTACACTAAAAAGAAGATAATAACATCATTCCGTTTTTATTAAATGGAATAATGTTATCTAAAATCACACAGAGACGTAAATCGGTGCGTTTTTTAGAATGACTGTCGCTTCGATTTGTCAGTCCTAAAACGAACTCTCGAGAAATCTTTAAACCAGTTAAATTTCACATAAATAAGTGATTTTTAATGTAATATTCCTATTAAGTATACAAATTTAAAATTCGAATTATTGGGTTACAAGATCACGGCTATGCATGTTAAGTCTGCCATCAGTTCAAAAGGCTGGCCGTCACTGTTTTCTAGCTTAGAGAGGATGTTTAGTTTTCAAATTACGTTAGTCACATTCTTTTTTATTGTGTGCAATTGTTTTTACAGACTTTTGTACTTATGATTTTAAATGCCATTATATTCATAATCAGTCTTGAATGAGATTTTAGATCTCGTTTTTGATTGTATTTGTTTTATAGCTTGTGCACAAAACCCATGTAAAATAACAAAGAATAAGTAAAGTAAATGTTAATAAAAGATAAAAAATTACACTTAGACAATATGTGTTGTGTATATTTCAAAAAATGTTTTACAGTTAAATAACTTAACTATAGTGAAATCTTTTTTAACCGTCATTCAATTAACGAGCAATATTAAAAAAGAGGCACTTTTCAAGATCTAAAATGAAAACCGAAATTTAGGCCTTTGAGCTAAAAGGAAGTGCATAAGTGGCAAAATTTAAATGCGCAAAGCATTTATTTTATGTTTCTGCTGCCCAGCATAGCAATCCTGTCCAATCAATGGACCAAGGGATTAGTTGAATATAAATATGAAGTACCGATCCCTTTTTACGAGGTGAAGCGTGAACTTTAAAGGTAGTCTCCATTATTTCCAAAAATAATTCACACCAAAAGACGCCAGATTTATTTTCTCTCTTGCCTAGAAAGTTGTTAAGAACATTATTTTAGTTCGTTTTGGAGTAAATTGTGACCTATGGTCATATGTATAGAAGACAAGTCGATTGAAGAAGATTCTCTTGGTTTTAAACACGTTTAGTGCCAGTGGTCGACATTTCGGATTTAGTTACATTTTGTGGATGTAAATAATTCGGTTTCCGTCGCATTCTCTCAAGATGACGACGAAAATCTTCATTCAATTACTAGGAAAGGAGAAAGATGATGATTAGCAGGAGGAAGACGAAGAAAAGGCCACATGCAGAGCAACAAAGTTGCATGGAAGAAAGCTGGCTTTCAGATTTGCCGAGAAAAGGTCACCTATATCAGTATGGAATATGGTAATTTTAAAATGTTGTTTTTCTAAAATATAAAGTTATGCCATTGTGTTTTAATCTTAAATAATCTGTACGATTTTCGGTATAATTTATTTAATTGTGGATGGTAGATTAAAATACTACCAACGGACTTTGCATGCGGAAATGTTTACAGGTGGCATCATAGAGAGCGAGCAAATAAGTTCTATATTCAATGATCCGGAGAAATATCTTATTCAGAATCCACTAAGTCCCGTTGCTCCCGGTTAAAAGGGATTCTACAGTACCTTCTAGTTACATTTGGCTTACATTACGTCGTTTCTACGCGCTACCTACAATTGTCTAAATACCTTTTGTAGTGCAATAACTAGGAATTTGATGACAAAACGGTAATTTCAATGCAATAAAATTTCCATTCTTGTATTGCATAAAACAAGAGATTTGTCAGTTGTCGTTATCGAATGACTATAATTTAAGAAGGATCCTGAAAGGCCCCATATCTGGAGTTTATGTGGCGTACACTCCTTCAGCAGTTTTTGAAATATTAAATCAATCTTAGATGCTCCGTCTTCTTCACTGCACAAAAATATATATACACAGTCCAGTCACATTAATGTGACCACCACGTACTTTCCATGTCAGAGTTAAATAACCAATCACAGAAGGCAGGTGGCAGCACAGTGCAGTTGAGCGTATATAAAGGGTGTGTGAGGGCTTCGGAAAACATTTCAATCGTTGACGTAATGCAGAAACGAAGCGATTTATCCGACTTCCAAAAGGGCATGATCATTGGCTTTCGGGCCAAGGGTGGAAGCATTTCCGAAACGGCTGAGTTTGTGAACTGTTCGCGTGCCGCCGTGGTAAAAGTGTACCGTGCATGGCAAAATGGGACTGTCCAAAATCAGCGACGTGGCAAATGTGGTGCACCACGGGCCATAGATGACAGAGGCGAACGACGGTTGCGGAGATGCGTTCGGGCAGATAGACGGGCTACCGTTGAGCAACTGACCACCAAAATGAACCAAGGGGCTACCAAAAGTGTCTCCCAAAGTACTATTCAGCGAACATTGCTGCGTCTGGGCCTCCGAAGCAGACGCCTGGTTCGTGCACCTATGCTGACTGCTGTTCATCGACGGCGAAGGCTAGAATTTGCACGCCAGTACAGCAGCTGGACGTCCACTGAGTGGCGACAGGTTGCGTTTTCGGATGAATCGCGTTTTATGCTCCATCGGACAGATGGACGTTGGCGTATAAGGCGTGAAACCTCTGAAAGGAACCACCCTGCAACCATTGCCGGAACGGTCCAAGCTGGAGGCGGGAGCATTATGGTCTGGGGAATGTTTTCCTGGCATTCTCTAGGTTCACTGATCATTGTGGAAGGCACAATGGATCAATACAAGTACGCATCTGTCCTTGCGGACCATGTTCACCCCTACATGCGCATTGTTTTTCCTCAGGATGATGGCATCTTCCAGCAGGACAATGCGAGGTGCCATACAGCTGCCAGTGTACGTGCGTGGTTCGAAGAGCACCAGGATGAGTTTACCGTCCTCCCCTGGCCAGTAAACTCACCTGACTTAAACCCAATCGAGCCTCTGTGGGACCATCTCGATCGAGTTGTTCGCGCCATGGATCCTCAACCGCGTAATCTAGCGCAGCTGGCCACGGCATTAGAGTCGGCATGGCTCAACATCCCAGAGAACACCTTCAGGGACCTATGTGACTCTCTTCCTGCACGTCTCGCAGCAGTCCGCTCTGCGAAAGGTGGTTATTCTGGCTTTTGACAGATGGTCACATTAATGTGACTGGACTGTGTATTATGCACCATAACTCCACCGGCGCTGCTATGGTGGGTTTATCGGAGTTATCTCTTCTTCCATATTCTTGTGTTTCGATCCATTTGCGTTCACAGGAATTCAACCCTAGAGGATGAATAGCGCTTTGAAAGAAACAAACTAACTTCTCAGATTCGCAGGGTCGTAATGTTTCACGCTTGCATACCAGCCGATTTCGCTCATGCGAAGTAAACAGCTTTTAAATCAGTTAAAATTAATTTAAGATTAATTTAAGCCGAGAAAACATTATGTAAATCAATTTTAAAATAATTTAATAAGCAAAATAAAATCTAGATACAAATTAGTACATTTTTATTATTATATTAATATCATTTAGCTTTAGAGCTAAGTGAAAACATACAGGTATGTATGTGAAGGGAGCAGCAGGTAAGTTCCTTAAGCAGGATTCAATCAAACGTTTCGATCGTAAAGCGATATTTGATGGGAATCAGAGTGCAGTTCAGCTGTTTTTTGTGTGTTTGAACTTAACTCTCATACACCAACTACAGTGAATCTCAAAATGATTTCAGTCTGTAAAAGGATTTACACCTGAATGGAAAGGTTCCCTGCTGAGTGGATTTAACACTTTTGTTGCTTGTCAATTATCCGATGAATGGTACCATGCGACTGAAACTGAGATATATTCAAAAGCTATTTACGTCAGAGCAAAAAATCAAGAGACGAAAGTTTCTCGGAGTTTATAGTCTCAAAAGAGTTTCGGATTCAGAGGGTTAAAATATGCCCTTTTACTTTAACAGAGTTGTAGTTGCAAATTAATCTGAGGGAGGATATCGTTTTGTTAAAAACATCACTGTGTTTTCCCAACAAAGCTGGGGATTCGTTTCAAAGTTGATAGTACTTTTTCAGTTGCTCGTGGTCAAAACTAATCTTGTTTTGTGTTAACTGTAGTGTTTCTGCCGCAAATTTATAACCAACTGAAAAAAAAAGATGTATAAACAGCAGAGAAATAACAACTTACTACTTGTTGAAAGAAAAGAAAGAATTTTCTAGTTTTCAGCTTGTCTTTAAAACGGTTTAACTTAAATTCAAATTTACAGGAAAAAATACTTCTCGCTAATTTGTCACCTAATTTTTAAAGCTTAGTTAGAAACTAAACGTTTGTAATTAAGAACTAATTGTTTTTAATAAGAACTTTATTATTTTTAGGAAGCAGAAAAACTTACTAAAAAAAGAACCACTTTCACGAAACAACACATACGTTTATTTTATATAATTATGTTAAAATAACATCATGCTTTGTATATAAAGTACAATTATCGTTTCAAATGAAAAAATTACAAGAAATAATATTTTTGTAAGGAAACTCATACTGTTTTTCTCATTTCTGTAGGAAAATGAGAATCATGTTACTTCATCTTAGTACCAATTGATCATACAAAAAATAAACCACTTTTCACCAATTTAAAATTGCTGTAACATTTATGCTTTCAAATTTCCATTTCTGAGTTTCTTTGTTTCGGTCACACGGATTCATGAATATTTCTTGTCCGTGTATATTACAGTCCAAGCAGTTTCCAGTTAACATATGTATTAAATGGCTGCTTTCCTGCAAGAGAGAAAGAATAGTGTACTTCATTTCATGACTGTATCATTGCATTTTGTAGTTCATAACTAAAAATGTCATTTAAACAGTTACTCCGAACTAAATCGATAAACACTGTCAAATCAAAAGTGCAGATGAAAAAAAATCTCGTGTAGACACCACATGACATCCATGTATGGCTTTTTAAATATTCTTTTCGGAACAACAGTAAATTGATATTGAATACTGTAAGATATTTACAACAATAAACTGGTACCATGTATTGTACGACTAACTACATATTATACAAATTGTTTCCATATATGTAGCCAGGTTTCGTTATTTCCTGAAAATTAATGTTATTTTAAATTTGACATTACCCAAACATGAATATTTTCGTCATTTAAAACACCTCTACAATTGAAAGTATGACTATTACCAATGATTGCAAAAATAAGAGCAGGGTAAGAACATTTAAGCCGGGTAAGGGGTGGGTGTATATCTCTCTCTATACATAAATATATAGTATCAGCCTCAATATATTATCTCCAAAGAAACTTTTAAAAGTTTTATTTCCAGTTTAAAGCTAAACTATCTTAAATAGAGAACAACACATTTTACTTAACCCTCTTACATTCCAACACTGAATACCGGCATTTCCAGCCGTTTCGTTTTAAATTTAGCAGAGGAGTAAGTTAATTTTAATTTCCTTCTTGGGTTTGATCTTTAAAATTTTTTAAATACTAATTTTAAGGATTTTGATCTTCTTTTGATTTTGAATTACTTTTTAATGTTTTAAAAAATGTATAACTTTTTTTTACCTATGAATTTGAAAATGAGATTGTCGGGGATATATCTTCCAAAGTAAGCATCCCTTTTAGTTCAGTTTAGTTTAGTTCTATTCTTAGTGAGCAACTTAAATTTAAAAGATTATTTACTAAATTCGTTTATAAATTCTTTTGGCTAAAATGGACTAATGTCTTTATTTTCATTAAGTATTATTCGCAACTATGATTTGAATCTGCAGAAATTTAATTTGATGCTTACTTGGAAGAAAGATGAAACACTAAAATGGTGAGATGACGGAGAGAGATAGTATACGAAAAGGTTTCTATTATAAATATACATATTTACACACACACACATACAGGATGTTTCAGAAAATCGTTTGCAAACTTTCATGAGAGATAGATACACTTAGACGATGGAAGAAACACATAGTAATGGGTGATCGGACACGCTTTCCTCCCCCGGAAGTGGTGACACAAAACGCAAGAAAGAAAGGACATGAAGAGGGTGAGAATATATGCTTATTATGCTTAATGAAGCGGAAACCAAACAAAAACAGACGATCGTCATCAAAGAAGATATTCGAAATTACATTCGAAACGTATTTTCAATATGGGATCGGCAGGCATGGTCTGGTACATTGGCCAGCAAGATCGCCAGACCTCACTTGCATTGACTAATTCCTCTGAAAGGTACGTCAAGACACTAGTGTACAAAACCCCCGTAAACAGCGCTGAGGAACTTGTTGCAGGCATCGTGGCACTGCTGGCGAAGTCTAGGACACACCCGGTATTTTCCAGAACATCAGATCTTCCAAGCGAGGAGATTCGAGGCCTCACAATCCAGGGTCGTAATTTCGAACACCTTGTTGATAACCGTTGTCTGTTTTTGTTTTTATTTGTTGGTTTCTGCTGTACTAAGCGTAATAAACATGTTTTCTGACCCTGTTTCTGTTTTTCTTTTCTCGTGCTTTGTGGTGCCACTACCGTTACAGGAAAGCGTCTCCGACCATGCGTTGCTATGCGATTTTCCTTCGTCTAAGTGTACGCTGTCTCTCCTGAAAGTTTGCAACCAATTTGCTGAAACACTCTGTATTATAATATTTATATTTATATACATACACGTTTAGTACTGCATATTGCAATAAAAAGGGAAACGCACAACTACTAGATGTTATAACAGTCCCATATGCAAAATTTCAACGCTCTGTGGTTAATTGTTTTTGAGTTATGCAAGATACATACATCATACAATACATACGTACAGGCATCACCAAAAAGTACCTTTTCAATCCATTTTAAACCCATTTTGGAAAAAACGAATCCTTTATTCTGTCCGTACGTACACGTAATGATCATTCAGGAATCATTCAGGACGAGTCGAAGTAGATATTTCCGTTGAAATGTAATACCCAAAAAATTTCGCGACCATAGTGCTTCCTTTATTTCATACAAGAAAGTAATAAAGTTTTTTCTTTTCTCTCTCTCTCTTTCTCTTTTTTTTGGTGTTTGTTACGGCCAAAGGTCCAAAGTCTTGTCACTTCTCCAAATGACTGCTCACTTGTTTCAGCCAGTTTGTAAGGCTAATTTTGATTAAGACATTATTTTTACGTTTTCTAATACGTTAAATTTGTCCTGCACTCCTAATATCTTACTTCAGCTCCACTAGAAATGTGAATTAGATGGGCCTGAACAACGAGCAAGAATGTGAATTAGGAGAGAGTGATTTACCAATGCTTTCCACTACGCTGCTTCTCTTGTGTTTCCTCACCTGAAGTGTACTCTTTCCTGCTTTGGTGCATTTTGACTTTAACAGCATTTGTGCTTATAAGTAGTACTTACGTTTTAAGAACAGGGTAATTAGATATTTCATTTATTATTCCCTCGCACATGTTTAACTTATCGCAGTTTCAAACCAAGGAGAAGCCGTGATCAATTTAGTTTGTTATTTTCATCTGTAGCTGACGAGCAGAAGCAATAATTTAAACACTCATGCACTATTTAAATCCACCTAAATTACATTTCTGGTAGATTTTACTGAACATACGATGAGTACACAAAATATTTAACATAACAAATAACACGTTTATTAAAATAAACTTCCTTTCCTCCTTCCTTTCAGCATACCTTCCTGGTGTAACGATAGCACACTCTGAGCTTATCCCAGAAGTCCAAGTTCGAGTCCCGGTGAGGACAATGTTCATTTTTAATGTAATTCTGCTTCAAACTATCCTATTGACTCTACAGCGTTCCTCTTCGGGAGCTACTATAGAATGATTAGGCTATTTTGAAGCAAAAGTGTATGAAAAATGAACAATGCCTTTGCCGGAACTCAAACCTGGTCCTCTGGAATACGGGCCGTGTGTGCTACCGTTTCACTACGAAGGCATGCTGGAAGGAGGGAGAAAATACCATATAAACTCTATAAGTTCATATGGCCAAATCTCGAAACATGCATTAATATACCTTTAATAAATAAGTTTCTGAAGGACTTATTTGCTATATAATTGCTATGTTGCCACATTTGGAGTGGGAAATTCAAAATATTTCTGTTTGTCTGTATTTGGTTTTTCTTCTGTAAATATGAAGATTTCAGTCTTTGAAGAGATTTATTTTACCGCTTTCGAAACTTTGTATAAAAAGCAATCGGTTCGGCATTCGATTCATTTCAGGAATTTAAAATTAAAAGTCAGCCGTGGTAGTTCCTTACAACTTATGAAATAATTCAGAATGAACAGATTTCGTAAGTTTTCATTACTTTCAGAAAGCATGAAGTAGAAGATAAAAATTTCTCTAAAGACAGATTAACAATAAAAGCAAGAGCCCAACAACATATTCATTCTTTGAAATAATAGGTAGGTTATTGAGTAAGGTCTCTCAAATCGCATACGTTTTCGTTCCCGAAATGCATGCAAATGTACAAATTCTGTGGAAATTTTGCAAGTTATTTAATACTTTATAACCATAAAAAGCATAAAAAAGTATATCTCCATGTAATCAGTGAAAATAAATTCAAAAAATTTAAATTATGCAGTTTTAGAAAAGAAGCTTTTCTGCCTTAAATTTTAAAAACATGCGTTCGTAATAAATTTTTATGCGTTTCCTTAATAACATTTAAGGAAACAAGGAGGCAATATTTTTATCATCAATGTTTGTTCACAGTTGCGATATGAATATCACGACTAAAGCAAATTCTTTTTCGGCTTAAACGGCTATAGACATGAAATGAATTTTAGGGTGCTGTTTTCACAGTTGTCTGTAAAAAAACGCTGTGTTTTCAAAACAGTGCCTGAGCAATGTTTCTGATTTTTAGAAAAAGATCCCCTAAGTTCTGTCTTAGACTAAATCATCACTTGTGATTTGTTTATGAGTGTAAACGGACTCCAAAGTTTCACAAATAATTATGATCTTTATTAACTGCTCGTTAAGAGAGGAGATGGATTAACTGGAGGTGGTCTTCCTAGAACAGTTTGACCAATAATTTCTTTTAAAATTCGAACAATACTCAAGTAATTTCACTAATTTCAGTCAAATAAACAGAAGTTTCACTTTCAGTTTTACTTTTTACACACTTTGATTTCAGTTTTAAATTAAAGTACATTAAAATAAAACAAGTTAAGTGAAAATAAAATAAGTTAAATTAAAATAAAAATGCATTAAATTATAATAAGTTAAATTCAATTAAATGAAACTAAAATATATTAAATTATACAAAAAATTAAATTAAATTCTT
>KK120497.1:351988-389096 GCA_000611955.2 Stegodyphus mimosarum | reverse complement strand
TAGAATGAATTTTATTAAATTATAATGAATTAAATTAAATCAAAATAATTAAATTACATTAATTTAAAGTAATTTTTTATTTTAAATTAAATTGAATTACAATACCATAAAATAAAATTATAAGAAATTACATTAAGTTAAAATAAAAGTAACTATAACGTGATTTCTATGGGAAAGTATACCTATAAAGAAAGCAGTGAAAATCAAACAAAATTATGTGTAATGCTGAAACTCCCCCCAGAGGGACTCTAATTATTTTTGTGACATTGATTACTGATAATGGAATCCATTCTAAGATTTAGAGAGATTTTCACATTTTTTCTACATTATATTATTGCAAAGGAAAAGATGCTGTTGAAAGACATTTTCTGAGTTCAGGTATTTAACTTTTTCAGGCGCTATTCAGAGAATTTTCTAATTTGTTCTGATGTCTTAAAAAGATACAGAAATGTAACTGAATGTGGTGCATGCTAATAGCTGGATGAGCAAATGAGAATTTCGTAATTTAAAGTAATATTAAATAGTTTTACAAATAAACAATTAAATTTCATTCGCATTGCATGCAAGTTCAGCATTTGAGCAAAATGTGATAATGTCGTTTGATTTTAAATTGCTGTGAATGTCAGTAGGCAAAATTTGAGATGTTTTTCTTACGTCACTCTGCATTGTTTAAAAAATTATAAAAGTTATGTTCTATTAATAAGTGCATTATTTTTATCTCTAATTTTTGCTGTTATTTCGAGAGAATATTAAGGTGTAAAATATTATTTATCGTCTTTACAATTTTATTCTTCCAGATAAGTGTTCTTTTCCAGATAAGATTTTCTTCCAGTGTAAAGGCTTTCACTGATTTTTTGAAAATTCTCTGAAGGTCACAGTATTAGAATGCAGAAAATAAGATTTCAAAATTTTATTTGGTATATTTTAGTATTACGTTATTTTTTAGTATTACCTTAGTTATTTTGCCCTTACAATCATGGGAAAAGTTTGTCATAGTTTTAGCAGTGGGTTCGAATCCCGGAGAACGCATGAATGTTCGTAATATCTTTCCTCTTTCTTGCAAGTGGTACGTCGATCTACCGGTCTCGTAATGCATCATGGGTAGCGTTCTTGGCGGTGAGACTACAAAAGGTTCCTGTGTTCGACTAGTACTCGAACTGTATCTTTAAAAGCAGTGAAAAGATGGTGCATTTAAAAAAATGCATTTAGAATATTTAAAAATTAGTGCTCTTAAATTTAATAAACTTTTGCTTTTATTGAAGTGAATCCCTTTATACAAATCGAAGTAACATGTAACATTTCCAGGAATTTTTCGACATTATATGTATGCTTCAAGCACACTAAATCAACATTCCACCATCTTCTGGTAAAAGAATTTAGAGCTGTTTGTATATATTGAAGAGAAAGTGCACTGTGGAGTTACATTATCAAGCTACACTTGCTTTCCGAGTTTATAGAATATGTACTTAAGGAATTAAATGTGTATGAAGTACAAAGAGTTACTTTGTTAGAATAACAAAATAAACTTTCATTATCAAACTCTTATTAAAACAAAGAATTTAGAGTTTTGTTAATTTATTTAAATTGCGTTCGTCCAGCTTTATTACATGCATCTAATAAAGCTAACCTAATGCAGTTTAGATAAATTAAGGACATTCTAATATTTTATACGTTTTTGCTATAATAACATTCGTTCAAGTGTCAGAAATTCTTGAAAAAAGAAAGAAATAACGAAATAGAGTCCTAATTATTACACGTTTTATATTTTTATGTTATTGCAAATTAGAAAAAGCAGCTTTCCACAAATTAGAAATTCATATTTCATACTTTTTAATGTGTAAATAGTTTATACCATTTTAATGGACGATGAAAAGTAAATAAAAATTTAGGAAATGATGCACCTAGCTGATTAGTGAAGTATTTTTAGCCCAAAGGGGCAATTTGACCAGAAGGGCTATTACTTTCATTTTGGCATTCTGCGTTGGTTCACTATAAACGGCTTTTCACATTTAAAATTATTGCCACCAAATATTAGAACCCTAGCCGTCCAGACGGTATAGTGGTTATTGGAGCCTGACTGCGATACTGAAGGGCCCGAGTTCGAATCCCGGAAAAGGCATGGATGTAAAATTGTCTGTCCCTTCATAGGAGGTAGCGGTGGCCGCCTATTAGGTGCCTCCACAATAAAATGGCCACCACTTCTGCCCTTAGTAGTGGCCAATGCCGTTACAGGCAAGTGCCCGCCATTCATAAAAAAATATTAGAGCCCTGCATTATATCTAAAGAAATATAATAATGAAGAATCTACATGAATGTATGTATGTTTCTCGCGCTGTGACAAAGCAACGGAACCTAGAGACATCAAATTTTGAATTACCTAATCCTCCACTCAAATATGGGCATCTGGAAGCCCAAATTTGGAATTTGTTTTATTATCTATTTCATATTTTGTAAAATTTTAAAGAATTTTTGATTAACAAACTCAACAATTTCAAAGCGGCCAATGACAGCACTACACGAAAAAAAATATCTCCAGCGGACGAGACCGTGTATCGGAAATTATAAAGATTTCTCTTTTTAAATTACTTTGCGGTATTTCTGTTGAATTGAATTTTATCCTTTAAATGCAAAGAACGTGGTATTAATAAATAAAGGTAACACACAACATTAAAAACCGCCCCTTTGAGCGTAATATGAAATCTGAAAGCTTTCAGATTTTTTTTCTTTTACTAGTTCTGTCTGGGAACCTACGTTTATAATATTAACAATGTATGAAATTTTCTGCTTGTGGATATTAAATTAATGATAATGAAACATAAAGTTGCGTGCGTACGGATTCGTAATAGATTGAATTCACAAGTCCGATAAAAGGTTAATAAAATTCTTATCAAAAGAAATATAAAAGAATGCTAGAATTATCCTAAGAGATATTCGTACAAGTGTTCACAATATCACGCAATATAATTAGTAGTTATGGTTCAAACTATTAAAAACGTTAAAATACCACGCAGTGCAAAGCGTTATCGAAAGAGAAAGCTAATTCAGATATCTTCACGCGAAGCTAAAATCGCGAAGCTCAGTTCAAATCGCAGTAACAATAACTAAGCAAACAACTAAACAACAACTGAGCTGAGACGGTCTTTCTTCGGCCTTAAATAGTTTTTAACCGGCTGCGCGAGATCTTTTTAGCAAATTCTGTTTCTCGAGATTTCTGGGAAACAAAAAATAGGATGTAATTACGGTTACAGCTAACATAGCGGTCATATACATTTACTCAATTTGAATATAAATTACCGAGATGTCCATTTATTCAATGTTAAATGCACGTGCTCCTGTATTTTTAATTTTTCGGCATAGCATTCTCTTAAAATTCGTCTCGCGCTGTATTGCACGGGTAAATAAAACAATTTTTATTATAGTTCTATTAGAATTAGATATCTAAATACAAAATTTGTAACAATAATTTTGTCAACGAAGGATAATAATGAAGTTTACATGGCTTTTTCTGTGTGGCTATAAATAAGAAATAAAATGGCAAATTGGCATAGACTGAATTTCACCTAGCAATTCATTATAAAATTCAAACATGCGGATATATTATAAACAAAAAAAATCAAATTAATTTCAACGTAAATCATTGAGAACTCGATAGCAACCTATAAACGCTTAGCTCAGCTGTCACTCTTCTTCGTAAGCAGTATTGAAGGCGAAAATGGAAAGCGGTGAGGTCGAACTTTTTATTTCCATTCTGAACCTTTGTTACTCTGAAGACTTACAACAGCACACTATACAGCTTTCAAAAAACAACTTATCAAACACAAATCCGGTTTTCTTCACGCAAAGCTTCAGTGTCTGACACATACAAATGTCACATATTAACGATGGATCAATATGGGATATTTAGTCCTTTTGCGTTTATATATTTATTTTCAATTTTTCACTATAGATAAGCTTGATTGATTAGGGAGAAAGCATGTTAAATGTAAGAATTCTGCACAAATAATAAGAAACACAAATAAAAATTAAAAAAATGTAATAAAATTTATTCCGAGCACTATTGAAATTTTGAAATAAAATTAGTGGAAAATGTTAAATTATGTTGACTCTCGTTGACGATTTATATGGATCAAGAGCTGAAAAGGATCTTATTTTCTGTGCATATATAGATTTAAATGGCTCTGGGTGGTTTCGACAACACGGAGCGTATTGTTAAATATTACGGTTTACGATCTCATCCGTAATGTTCTTTTGCAAATCTCTGAATTATTGTGAATAGTTACGAAACAATTAAATTTCAATAGGTCTGGAATATGCAGTAGCCGGGAATTCTTGAAAACAGAGTATCTATTAAAACGTTCTCTATTCCTTTATTCCAACAACTTTTAAAACAAAATAGCATATTGGGTCGTCTTAGGCAAAATAGCCTAATAGCAGTTTCATATATAAGGACACGCGTATTGTATCTAACACCTTTAAATAACAACAGAGAGACGGTAAGTGCTTGCAGTAGCTTTATATGACAGTGAAGTAACAATACACGCATGGGTATTTACTGCAGTACATAATATGGATAATACATAAATCAGTGAACCTTGAAAATAATGTACTTCTTCTACTTGGAGCACTTACCAAAGTGATTCAGGAAGGTTCCCATGACGCATCGCATCATATCTTGCGGAATAATGTCAGAGAAGAGCTATGCTTGCACTTGCCGTAGCACTGCCCTATTGAAACCAAAAGTTTCATCACCTAATTTTCTTTCTACCGATCTTTGTTGTTTCGTCACAATACTCACTGAGTGTCTGTGCCGGAAACTTCCATTAATGAGTGCTTCCAATACCGTTCGAATTAAGGCTTTGACTGCTTTGCTCTGGCCAAAGGTATACAGTACACTATTTGCCTAACATCTAGCTCCCCATCAATGTAGGTACGCTAAAAATGCGCCCGGCTTTGTGGCAGAGTTGCCTATTAAATGCCGTAGATATAATATTTGCCACCCTGTAGTTTAATTATTTCTGAACCGCACTGAATTACCTTATTATTATTCATTGGAGGCTTGCATCCTTGATCCTTGAAGAGATTTGGTCTATTTTTTTTCGGTGTCCTAGATTTAATGCTAAGATAACTGACTGGAGGATGATTATTTGGGATAGATGTATTTTTCTGAGACCAGTGCACAGTAAAACAAATGTTATCACCTCATTTCTAGACATGTTTCGATTTCGGAAACTGATAACTGACTACACGAATATGGCTGTTTTGTAAATAATTCAAGTTCAATCCTACATTCAACACATTGTGTCGTTTTTGCTCCTACTATTTGATATATACTACCTTTTAACTACTTAACATTGGAATTGAGAATTACAAATCAGCAGAAAAGAGATATATAATAGATAATAAGTATTGAGATAGATAGTGGAGATACAACAGGAAGTATGAAAGAGAGATAGAATAGTATACAGTAGAGATAGAATTTAAATTTCTGAAAATGCGCTTTCTAATTGAATTAAAATGTTGCTAAATATTATAGACCTGCTGAGTAGTAATATTTCATGGGATATGAATTCATATCTTTTTTTTACTTTCTTTTTGCTGGTATCCATAGCAGAGACTTTTATCTTTAATGCATGCTGCATTTAATTTTAGCAGTTTCTTTCTCAGAAGTTTAGAATTTTTTGTTCACTGCAAAGACTGCAGTAATTTATTGTAAATGCAGTTTTCAATTATACATCAAATAACTACTAATCAGTCATAGAAAACTATGGCTGAGAACTGAGAATTATTAATCTAAAAATGTCTCGGAATCAAAGTGCTATTGCATGTTATTTTGTTACGAATATTTCAAATCGTTGCTTTCCAATTACCTTGTTCTTATTTTGAATTCCTTAGTTATTTATTTTAATTTTACGTATCACTTTTAATTGCTAAAATTTGGAGCTTATGAAATTTTAAAGAAAACAATGATAAGCAAACGGAATCAGCATAACGTGAGCCAGTTTGATATACTCTCTAAGTTGACTCCTGTTATGCCATTTTCAGTTGCTTATTATTGACTTCTTCAGAATTTAGCTCTTTGGGGAGCTCTTTTATAACACAAAAGTAATTTGTTAGATGTAATGACGGATCCAGTCACTTGTATTTTCAGGAGGACCAAGGACATGTGGGAAGGTGCGTTAGTCTTCCACTGTCTTTTGTAACAAGCTAATGTGTTAGATGAACTGATGGATCCAGTCATTTTTACTTTAAGGAAGACATTGACGTATCATTCTCCATTTGAAATAAGGATGCGATGTTAATAAATATTCAAAATTACATTTAAACATTTTTGAATGAAGTATCAATCTACTATATTCAACTTACCATAAATTTGAATTCAATATGTCATTTCAATATTTCTTGCTGAGACAAAAATGCTGAATTATATTGCGAAATTTCTTCTACTTGACGTTAAAAATTTAAATTAGCGGAAATGAAAAATTAAGAATACCGTTAAAAGATTATATTTTAATTTACAACTGGTAGTGAGATAATAAATCATTTACCACATCATATTTCCAAAGTTGGTTCCCTTGCATACCATGGCAATTCCACAGTACAACAGGTGCCTGTTTTTCTGAACTGGAAACATCAAAACACAGCGTTCGTTTCAGAGGACGGATGTCTTTGTGCCAAGACAACACAAATTGCTGAAAAAAATAATTCAAGATAGTTTTATAGTCATAACCTTTAGCTATATAGACTCGATCACTGTTAAATTAATATAATGGTAAAGCCATTCTAGACTTCTAGAAATGATAAGCTTATTTTCTAACTTTTTTTAACGTAATGAGATGCGCTTTTAAGTCAAACATTTGGTAAGAAAAATCACGGGCAGTAAATAATTTAGTACTTTTACTATATGCTTGCATATTACACATTTTATAATTTTCAGTGATTTAAAATGCATATTGTACGTTATGTACAATGTACACTGGTGTGCAAAAATTAAGGACGAAGTCGAAAAATTAGCATTTCAGCTGAACGAAGAGGCAGAGCGGACAGAAAGACCAATCAGGAGATTAAGTAAGGTGATGTACGGTAGCACATGCGCAGATATGCAGGTAGACGTAATGGGGGAGTGTCTGAGTAGTATAAAGCATGTTGTCGGTGTAAGATCAGTATTTCTGGCAAAGAGATTGCACGCCGTATAGCAGTTAAAATCACACCGAGTTGCTGCCTCAGCGAGAAATGGCGAATAATCAATCTGTTAGACGACATCTGGATGCTTTTACCCGAGGTCGAATCATTGGGAAGTTGGAGGAAGGCCGCAGTGTGACAAGTGTGGCTGCAGAGTTCGGAATTGCTCACAGCATCGTTTCACGACTTTGGAGACAATTTCAAACTACAGGAACAGCTATCCGGGGGTTTAGTAGTGGTCGTCCACGAGGAACCACACCCGCAGATGACCGGTATATTGCCTTACAGGCCAGAAGAAACAGGCGGCAGACAGCGGGAGAAATCGCTAGACACACGACACAGGCGACTGGACGACCGATATCGCGTTTTACCGTGGCCAGAAGACTGCACGGTGGTGGTCTGTTTGCACGACGCCCTGTACGGTGTGTACCTCTAACGCCTGCCCATCGGAGAAGGCGTTCTCTGTGGTGCCGGGAACACCGGAATTGGAGAGACAATGAATGGGGACGAGTACTCTTTACAGATGAGAGCAGATTTAGTCTGAGTTGCGATTCTAGACACATACACATCTGGACAGAGCGGGGAACACGCAATAACCCCTTCAACATCATCAAAAGGGACTGTTTTGGAGGTCGCGGAGTTCTCGTTCGAGCAGACATAATGCTTGGTAGCCAGACCGACCTTCATATCTCCCAAGGAGGTTCGTCACCTGGGACTGCTATTGTAACGAGGTTCTTCTTCCTTACATGCGTCTTTTCACAAGGGCTATGGGTCCTCAGTTCCTCTTCATGGACGACAACGCTCCACCTCATCGCACAGTTACTGTCGAAGAGCTGTTGGAGAGTGAAGATATTGAACACATGGATTGGTCGGCAAGGTCTCTGGATCTAAATCCCGTCAAGCATGTACGGAACTTACTAGGGAGATCCGTGGCAGCACGTAACTTATTGCCAGTAACGATTTCGAAACTGCGATTGGTGCTACAAGAGGAACGAGCAGCAGTGTCTCAACAGCTCATCAACCACATATCCAGCATGCACAAATGATGTAAAACCTGCCTAGCACTCAGGGGAGATCATATCCCCTATTAAAGACTGGATGTTTCTTGCTGGACACCCATCACAGGGATGTTTCGGCCTTCAGTCGCATTGCGCTCCATGCTACTTTTTCAATAAAGCTTCTTTTTATCCCTCTGATTTCTCTTTTACTAAGTGTTGCTTACATTACTCATGTCTTTACGTATTGAGTATCTTACGGTATTAAATGTGTTGATCTGGAAAGCTTTTGTACAAAGTTATATTGAAAACACCATCTCGTCCTTAATTTTTGCACACCAGTGTATATTGTTCAATATCCACACTTCAAAACCTGAGAGTACATTTTAGTTCTTTCTTTTCCAAACCTATTTACTAATCCAACGCAAGTGCGTGTTCGTAACTTTAAGTTTGAAAGAGATGAAATATCAAAAGGGATATTCAAAATGCTTTTAGGTATTTGAGTTGAAAAAAAATAAAAAATAAGTAATTTGTTAAGAAGACACTTACACAAAATAATCATGAATATTTATTTGCCGCCTATAACTCTTTATTGAAAACTTAACACTCAACTCAGTACTCACACACAGCGGCTCTCCGCCCAAAGGGCTCACACAGTCTCTATAGCCGCTCTCCGCTCGGGGGCGCTGCTGATAGTTGAGCATGCGCAAACATGCCCCCCGGCATTGAAATGTTTATGAAACATTCAATCACTAAATTGTATGAGAAATTTCATAGTAGTTTACAAACTATAACACTAAAAATTCAATAACGTAACTATGTAAAAATAGCACTTTAACCATAATACAATACATAATACAAGATACAATTCTCATTGAAAATTCACATACGCACACTACAAAAGAATTTCACTTATACACATAATTTATAACAATTCTCATTCGGGCATAGGTAAGACACAGATTTTGGAAATACATCTCTTAAATATACCTGCTTTAGTTTTAATTTTAACAACCCGAATTTTTTTATCATCACCATAATACACATCAATTATTCGACCTACAACCCATTTGTGAGTAGGTACATTATCCTCTACCAATAACACTAAGTCTCCTATATGAATATTACCTTTTTCAATTTGCACTGCTTTTGACACAAAACATACAAATATACAAACATACATTTTATGTAAAATTCCTTTTCTTTGGTTACGATATCTTATAAAAAATGGACCACAGAAGTCCACACCACTACAATTAAAAGGATAATCTGGTACAACTCTGTCTGATGGGAGATTTCCCATTATTTGTTTACACACAACTGGTTTGTTTTTAAAACATACAATACAATCATGTACAACTTTACGACAAATAGATCGACCATTTAATGGCCAGAACTTTTCGCGCGTGTGACTCAATAATGCACTTGCACCAACATGCAAATATTTTTTGTGATAATGTTGAATAACTAATAATGTAAATTTGTGACCTTTAGGTAATATTGCCGGATGTTTAGCAAAGTAAGTAAGATTTGCCTTACCTAAACGGCCTCCTACTCTGAGAACTGAATCAGAATCCAGGAAGGGATTCAGATTCTTTAACTTACTTTTATGTAAGACCGTTCCGTGACGTAGTAATTGGTGGATGTCATCACCAAAGCATTCATTTTGGGTTTCTCGTATTAGGAACAATTCTGCTTTGACCATTTTCTGCACGCTAATTGGTCCTGATAATTTTTCTAAAGGCTTTTTCAAATTATTCACAAACCTGAAAATATAACTAACAGCACGTAAAATAGTTATATAATTATTACTCAATTTAAATAAACTATGTAAAAAATTGTTCACAGTCACATTCAACACTGGTAAAATGTCTTTAGAGTCTTTATGAGATGAGGTTTTAAGTTCGGCACTGAACTCTTTACCTTTATCTGAGATAGTTACTGTCCGAATTGGATAGTCACTGTCCACCAGAAACACTGGACCACACCACCCCAACTTGTGATGTACTAACTTATCTGGATCTACACCTCGTGACAAGAGATCTGCGGATTCTGATCCGATGTCACATGATGCCATTGTTGAGCAGATGAAAGGCTTTGAATTGTGGCCACTCTATGCTGAACAAAAGTCTTAAGGTCCACAGGTTCCCTTTGTATCCATGCGAGGACTATCATTGAATCGCTCCAGTAGTATACATGAGTTACTGCTAATTTCAAGGCAGTAAGGACTTTTTTCACTCTGTTAATAAGACAGCGGCACATAACTCAAGCCTGGGAATTATTAGGCTCTTAAGAGGAGCAACTCTTGACTTACAGCTGATACTTGATAAACAGCTGCTCCAAAACAACGTTCAGAAGCGTCGGCAAAACCATGGATCTCAAAATGTTTAGCTTGATCAACCACTATACGTCTGTCAATATCGATGTTATTTATGCTCTCTATTTTCACCAGAAATTGATGCTATTCCTGATTTTCCTCAGCATGAATTCTATCACTCCAGTCAATTTTAAGACGTCACAGCTTCTGCATAAAAATCTTTGCTTTCGCTATAACCGGACCAAGAAGACCCAAAGGATCAAATATTCTGGCAATGGAAGATAAGACACATCTCTTAGTGTACGCTGCACTAAGCTCTACTTTCACCCTAAAGGAAAAGCAATCCTTTATTGGTTTCCACGACACGCCCAAAGTTTTTGTTTCAACTGGATCGGAGAAATTATATTCTTCTCGGTTTAGAGAAAGTTCAGAATGATTTGCACACCATTTATGCATATGCATGCCTGCTCTTTGCAAAATCGCTATAAGCTGCCGTTGTAACTCTTTGGCTTCCTTTAACGTTGCAGCTCCGCATAACACATCATCCATATAGAAATTTTCGCGTAACACAGGTGCTGCCATTGGAAAATTACTTTCCTCATCTAACGAAAGCTGTTTTAGTGTCCTCATTGCTAAGAAGGGAGCACTGACCGTGCCATATGTAACTGTTACCAGTTCATAGGTTTTTGGTGTCTCATTAGCACTATCACTCCACAAGATTCTTTGAAGGTTGTGTTGACTTTCATCTATCAGTATCATTCTATACATCTTTTTCACATCGGCAGTCAAGGCATATACGTGAATTCTAAATCCGATCATTATCGAGAATAAATCTTGTTGAATAACGCCACCGTTATACTGGAGAGAATTGAGTGAAATGCCGTTAGTTGTTAAACTTGAACAGTTAAACACGACTCTTAATTTAGTACTAGTTTTTTCGGGTTTATATACTGCATGATGTGTTGCATAGTATGTTACTTCAGGTTCTTTCTCTTCTTTAACTTCCTTCATATGTCCTAGTTCAATATACTCATGAATGAAATCACGATATAAAGAGAGATAATTTGAATCTCTTGACAAGCGAGTCCACAGCGATCTGAGTTTTTTAAGAGCAATATCCCTAGAATGACCTAAACACGAAGGATCATCTTTAAGGGGCATTGTTACCACATATCTCCCTTCCTCATTTCTCCAGTGCGTTCGCACAAAATGTTCCTCACATATAGAATTTTCTTTTCCTTTTGTTAATTCTAGATCTACACTTTCAATTTCCCAAAAATTTTTTAATGTTTTATTTAAATCCTCCTCCTGTATGAATCCGCAATGTATCTTAGTCTCATTTACTTGATCTACACTTCCACTAGCGACATAGCCAAACACTGTATTTTGTAAAAGCAATTTTGAATTTTGCGCATAAATTTGTCCTGGTCTCAATAATTCATAGAATATCTCTGCACCTAACAACATATCAATTTTCCCTGGGATATTAAAACTGAGATCAGCTAATGGTACTAAGTCTGAAACTTCAATATTTACATTGAGTACCTGATGTGGTATAAGATCTGTAATTTTTTTTACTACGAGGAAATTTATCTCTTTCTCAAAACTCCTGTTTTTATTTGCGATCGTTGTTGTAACGCGACCCTTCACTACCATCGATGAATCATTTAAACACGAGATTAATGTATTTATTTTTTCGCTTTTTAATCCTAAACGATTCACACATTGCTGGCTTAATAAACATGTCTGAGAGCCTGAGTCCAATATACATCTCACCTCTTCCCACTGCGAGCTCTGATTTTTAATCATTGTTCGAACTGTACTTAGTAGAACATTTTTTGCGTTAGCTCTTTCAAAATTAGAGGCGACGACAGATTTGTTTATGTCTGAATTCTGCATAGAGAGAGGGGGAAATGCATTTTCGCCAATTTGATTCCCGCTTGCAGTTTGCAGTTCAAGGACATTCGAAGGAGTCCTAAGATCGGGCTTATTTTTATTTTGTCTAGAAAAATGAATTAATTTATTATGTGGCTTGCCACAGAAGCAATCTCTCGCTGTGCAATTTCTTGCACTACATTCAGGGGACAAACATTTGAAACATACCTTATTTATTTTAACCACCTCTACTCTTTCCGGAACCGAAAGTTTTTTAAATTGCGGACATGAATTTAAAGTGTGGGTTTCATTATTTTTACACAAATTACATTTAACACTTTTTTCTTCTGATAAAAACACATTCGATCCCTTTCTCTGAAAACGCGAATTCTGAAACTTTTGCTGTTTGTGACCTTCATGCCGTTTACTTTCGTTCCCGTTAAAAGGTTTCGTATATAAATTATATTCACTTTTACCTTTACCCTTCGATGTTAAATAAATGTCACATTCTCGTCCTAGCTGTTGTGGTTTAAGATACGATTCTCCTTGTTTAATTGCTATATGTGTCATCAATTCGCGATCAAGTGAACCGAATATTTTATGAGACAATTAATTCACACAATGACTTTAAATCACTTACTTTACGCAACTGACAATAATACTCAAATGTAGCACTCAATCTTGACGCAAATTGCACATAACTCTCTGAATGTAATTTTTGCGCTGTTTGAAAACTGTTTAAACACTCTTGTGGCGTAGGTTGAAATTCGTTCAACACTACTGTTTTAAGCTTATCATAACTGCACAAGTCTTCTTCAGTTAAATAAACCATTAAATTATTCGCTCTCTCACCCAGAATATTTAAAAGAATTTCCGATTTTAGCTCATCGGCCACATTTTTGGTTTTAAACGCTTTCTCAAGGGACTGGAAAAAAAGATTAAATGACTCTACTCTAGAGGGTACTGGGATACATAGTGTTTTAATACTCTTAATTAAATTTTCTAAACTATCCTTTGATGGTTCTACTATCGAAAGCGACGTATTTTGAGGCAACTCCTTTCGCACACTAGCGATCTGAAGTTCTTTCTCCAGTTGGGCTAGTTTGATTTTCTCCAACTCTAGCTTAGTTTCGATTTCGGCTTTGCGTTTCTTAGCTTCCTCAAGCACATAATCAACTACGCTTTTTACTAACTCAGGATCGGTTTTGAAAACCTCACTAGTCTCTATCAACTTCTTTAAATCAACAATTTTCGCGTCTTCCGCGACGGTTAAACCTAACTCCACAGCGACGAGTTTTAATTCGTCTTTTCTTAATTTGGCAATTCCTGACATATTTTAAACTATAAATAAATCTAAATAAGGAAACTGCTCTTACCTCAAATCACTGGGATCGCTTTAGGAATTCGATAGCAATCGTCACCCTCACTCCATAAGCATTTAGCGTATCACTATACACTTTCACTTTAATTCATAGGTCTCCGGATCCTCCATGACGGACCATGTTAAGAAGACACTTACACAAAATAATCATGAATATTTATTTGCCGCCTATAACTCTTTATTGAAAACTTAACACTCAACTCAGTACTCACACACAGCGGCTCTCCGCCCAAAGGGCTCACACAGTCTCTATAGCCGCTCTCCGCTCGGGGGCGCTGCTGATAGTTGAGCATGCGCAAACATAATTGATAGCCTTTTTCTGCATCTTTTTTAGAATACTATAAATAATTTGCCGCAAGCTGAAACCATTTTCATCAAAGTATTAGTGTCGCTTAATGCATTTTAGAATTGGTTTTTAGGATTGCCAAGGCCTCTTCTAATAATGAAAACTTGCTGAAAAAAGCAAAAGCAAAATATTCGGAGTGCAAATGAAATAATCATGGAGAATATGGTAGAACTACTATCCCTTGTTTCAAAAATCCGCTGAACTTACAACAGTATACTTAGGTGCATTGTAGTAGTCCTCAAAGACTAGATTCCGAGTTTCATTTAGAACAATTTTACAAGCATTGGGAATAAAGAAACGCTCGCAATGCAATGATCTGTGTAGGTCATTTCAATGGCTTCACCTTCGCTGTGAAAGCAGTCCACTTTTGGAGTCAAAATTTGCGATCATTGTTTTGTTTGCGCTTTTTCCATTTCTTGTTTCTGTCGTTGATGCTTCAAAGCGTCAAACTCTCGAATGCTCATTAGTGATTCATATGTATATATTTACATTTTCTCCTATATGAAAACTTTTGAAACATTTCGATTTATGATGATACTGTATTTTTTTAAACGGAAATGTTCACCATTTAATATGATTTTCTTTCTGCTTTCAGAAAGAAGACGGGGCATCGCCTGCAACATTTTAGAAGCTTTATGAAACCAAGGAGATCACGAAGAATAGAATTGAGACTTCCTGATCTGATATTTAGACTATCATCTACATGCTCGTAGTTAGCACAATGATCTTCAGTCACGAGACTTTCAACAGCAGCTACATTTGTTTCGTGACTGAAGCAGATTGTCGGTCTTTGCATGTAGGATCTTCTTGATATTAGTTTCCAGATTAAAATGATCTCACAAACTAAATACTGTTAAACATGAAGGGGATTTATCTCCTAAATCTAGTGTTAAATTTTTACGGTGCTTTTTTGATGCAACTATTTTTTAAAATTTTATAAATGTTAAGTCCCGAAATCTTTCTTAGTGACTCGGCTTTCTCAGGATTGTGAGTATCATTCATACCTTTCGTGGGCATCTTGTTAAAAGCATTTCCAAAGCAAGAAGCCACATCATATAGTGCGATATACTTGGTATGCAAACTGAAAAAATAAAGTGGCTTAACATACTGAACTCTCATAAATGTGTATCTCAAAATAATTTGAGCCCTCTGTTAAGTTCTTTAATTTTAGTTCAGAATTATTTAAAAGTTTGCTTTAGCTATAGGATTAAATTAATTTAAGAACAAGAAGTACTTGCATTTCGCTGTAATTATTTAATGCCAATGAATGCATGAAATATGGTTGGCAATATATTAATGTAATATAAAACGATTTTTTAAAGTTAATTTTACTTAACTATTAATTAACCATAGATGCATTAAAGCAAACAATTTAAATTAAACAAAATTTAGTGCTTTTTGTTTGCCTTATTTATAACTACATTATAAATAACCCTTTTCTAGCTTAACAAGTTAAATTATTAAACATCTAAAAACATTTCTGGAAGTATTATTTGTGTGAGTAAAAGTAGTGTACGTTTCCTGCGCGCATTTACTTCAGATCACGTCTTAAACCGCTCACAGCGCACTTATATATAACTCCAATTTAAGCTGAAATTTTGTTTGAGTTTATAGTTTAATTTCTTGCATTTATTAGTGAAAAAACGTGCAAGTTTTAACACACTTCAGAAGCTGTAATTGAGATAATAAGAAGTTCTGTGCTAAAAGATTTTTCTTACATATTGATTAGCTGTACTCTTCCCCTAAAAACAAAAACAGTACTGAGAAGTTTAACGAGAAAGTGGGAACTTTTCCAACTAAGTTTCTGCAGTGAAAGTTGCTTCAGAAATGAGTTTCCTTTGATGTCATATGACGAGAGTTCAACAAATATTGACTTCCCAAACTCATCTATAAATATATTTCTTTCTATTCTTTTCTCTAAGAAAGCTACACAAACAAAATCCGATGAAATTTCGGTCTCTTTTGTTTGCTTATCTTTTGTAACATTCCCTTAAATATCTTTCCGGTCATTCAATAACTCTGTTTCATTAAAAAAAATTCAGCTTTTTGTAACCTTTTCTTTTGTATGAAAGTTTTTTTTTCCCAGAAAAAAGCTTTTTCCTCGAGTCATTGTGAAAGCGAGCTTAAAAGCTGTGCATTTTAGTTGAGTCTTACTATTAAAGGAAATCTCTAAATGTTGTTGAGAAAACTGAACCAGTAGTTCATATATAACTCAAAAAGATTAAATTGTTTAATATCTTTACAGGCAGAAAGGTCATCGATGACCAAATAACTCAAAAAGATTAAATTGTTTAATATCTTTACAGGCAGAAAGGTCATCGATGACCAATACTGCAGTTTTCATTTACATTTTATTTGTTCCCATTGACTAACACAGGGAAGACAAATATTACTAAATACGCTTTAAATTTTGCCACAACTGTCAACTGTGGGCAAGAGTCATCAACTCGTCACACATAAACAGTGCGTGTGTTAAGTTTTAAGACTATTTTTCTAACTTATTCCAAATTACTTATCAAAGAATAACGCAGAGAATTTATTTCTATGACATTTTTATTTGCTTGTCCTAAAATATCGTGCGCTATCTGACTATATTTTCTATGAAATTAAATGTATGCTTTTATCCGATGAACATCTGTCGAGATGAATTCAAAAACTAAAAAAATAATTTGATCCAACTGACAGACATTAATCCAAATTTTGACTATGTTTGAAATTTAGTCTCTTTGCTTATGATCCTCAGACACCATGGTAATACTCTGTTTGGACTGGAGAAAGTATACTACGGCCAAAGAAATTCAGTTTAAAAAATCTCAAGTAAGGATGACAAGTTGATGACCCATTTTGAATGGAAAAAAGGTAATTTACAAGCAATTTGTTCTGGAAAGGTAGATGGTGAACTCCGTATTTATAAGGACGCAATGGGTAGACTTCTGAAGAGAATTCCAGGAAAAGACCAGGAAAAGCTCAATAGAATAACAAACTTATGTTGCACAATAGAACAATTCCACTTTTGTCAAGGAACTTCTGGCAAAGTGCTTTCATTCTCAGTCACCACTTTATTCATCAGATCTGGCAGTATAGACTACATTCTTTCCCCTAAAGTTAACTCTTACCTCGAAGATCGTTTTCTAGTAGTACTGAAGGGGTTTAGAAAACCATAATCAGGGACTTAATCAGTATTCCAAAAGATGAGTTCTACATTGGAACCAAGTAGGTATATGAACGGGTCATACATTTAATAGACCTATATGTACAGCGTATTTTGTTGTGGCCAATCTCACTTGTCTGATTTAATTAGAACAAACCCACGAAATTTGTCGTCGCAAGGAGTGTAAGACTATGTCAGTCGTTGGCATGAGTCTTCAGCACTATATAGTTGACAAACGACTTTGCTAATTTACGACCCAGTTTCAAAGAAAAGTATTTAGGGGATCAGATGCGACAGCCTCATCCCTATTCACCTACCACCAAGCAACTCGAAAGGATCTTCGGCCAGCCGTATATTTTGATAACTCCGATGCCTCGCAAACACTATATACACTAGGCATTAATTCAATGCCTTTTCCGGGACTTGAACCCGGGCTCTTCGATACGGTAATTAGCGTCACTAACCATTGTCCCGTCTGGGTGGTACAAGAACATATAGATACAAGGATTCAGAGATTTTATAGACCTATATGTAGACCTATATATACAAGGACATGTAGATTTTATAGAGCTTTTCAACATACGAGGACTGTATTCTGAAGACCAAAAATAAGAATGTTGCTTTCTTCAGCTTTCAATGTTGTCCGAATTTAGTCTTAAATCTTTGTAAATGGACTGCGTATATTGGGAAATTCATTATTATAAATCAGTACGACTTCCAACATTTTTTAATGTTAAATAATTTAAACAGCTTGAACGAAAATATTCTGCAATAAATTAATATCTTAGATGATTTTCAAGAACTTTTATTGCCTCTACCAATAGCTGATTTGCTTCTTGTAAGACGATAATGCAAAGATTTTCTGAATGCTTATGCAAGAATCCTCATGGCATATTAGTTTGCATTGAAGTACCTACTCGCAGCCTAACTGATACTGACAGTAGTAGTTGAAATTCGTCAACGAAGTTGCCAGTAAGTCCGAAAGAAAGAAAAGCGTCACAATCCTGTTTATAATCAGCTGAGTCATGAGTCATGAGTTCCTGAGAAAAGGAAAATTACAACCTTAAAGCATTATAGCAGAGCAGTTTCGAACCAAAATATCATGTTAAAATCTACATTTGAAATTCATTCTGAACTTAAGTTTTATTTGGTGTAACAAATTTTAAGCGAAAAATGATGATATATGTTTGGAGCAAAATTACTTGTCAAAACATTGAATAAAACCTTCCACCTATTTTTATTTTGTGCCAGACTTCTGTTAAACTGGTTAATTTAATTTAGAAATTTATTTCGTAGTAAAAGGGGAAAAAAAGAAAAAGAAAGGACAAATTTGGTGGGCTGGACTATGCTTCATGAGATTGTAAGAGATTATCGTATTCTCTCATGTGGGCTGTCGTGCTGTAAGTGGTTAGTACATCCACTGATTTCCCCATTTTTTTCCTTCCAAAGCAGTTTCTACAACATTGCAGCTTGCATTTGAATACCATAAAAAGACCAAATAAGAAAGTAGGAAGCCTTAAACTCAGCAGTATGTTTTACCTCCCAGCTTTCTTCCCGCCAAAATAACGACATTAATTAATTTTTAACTAAAACAGTTCATAAAACTGTCACTATAAATTGACAAAAATTCACACGGCTTATTTAAATTGCTATCCCCGATTACTGGAATTTCAAACGAGCTAAGAATCCAGAAATTAAATGTCTCAAATTATTGTTTATTAAATTATCCAGTACATAAATATGCAATAGGGGTTCGGCAAAAAGTAAGTTGGATTAGCCTAAGTCAGGAATCTAACTAAATCTAACTATATGCATTTTAGGTAAATAAGAGCAAAGGATAAAAAAAGAACTTTTTCGGAAGAAAAATATTTAACAAAGAATGAACTTCTCAAACATATTAACACAAAATAGTATTAAAATGAAAAAGCTACTTAAAATAGAGTTATTTCGATACCGATGACTTCATAAAAAATACCAAACTTATTTGACGATTGATTCAATGCAATGACGATTCAAGATCATGAAAAATTTCTTCACTGCAAATTAATAATTTCTTTATTCCTTTCTTTGCAGCTACAACGCGTTCCTTGTTAAAGTCTGTATTTTCCGAAGTTTGTAATCCTTTTTCAACTGAGCGGAGCAGCCCACCAGCGACTTAGGCATAAAATTACTGAACACTGGTAGATCCGGGGTTCGAATCCCGGCCAACAGACGGGCTGGTTGCATGGGCGCTTTCGTTGTTTTTTACAAGTATAACGCGTATATGAGCCAGTTTCTGTTAGAAAACTCTCCATGAAGGCATTTCTTCCCTTAAGCAGATAGCCCTCAAGTACTTTGGCATAATTAAGTAAACCAAGCAAACCAACTGAGCCGAAACCTTCTGTTTTCGTGCGCATTTCTGGTGGATTTACATCTGAAATGTTCATTTCTTCCGTAGCAATTTGATCACATATCTCTGAAATTCTTTGTTATGTAAGTCGAACAGCCTCCCGAACTCCAGCTACCAAATCTAACTGCCCGTCAAGATTGCTAACTTCTTTTACTACATGGGACTTTTTTTTCCTATTGCCGGGAACTTACCCGACTTAGGCTTGGCCACTATTAAGGCCGGCCGGAAGTAGTGTCCACTTTATTGGGGGAACACCTAATAGGTGAGCCACCATTACCTCGTATGAAGAGAAGGACAATTACAAACATGCCTTCTTCGGTATTCGAACCCGTGCCCTTTGTAATAGGCTCCTCTAACCACTATACCGTTTGATCGGCTTACTACATGTAACATGAGTAACTTGATCAGTTTCTAACGTTGTTTTCATCTCGCTTTTCAAAAGGAATGGAGAAATATCCCTCTAGGGATTATTCAAGGTTTCCGGGGAATTTCATTCCCAGGTTTTTCTAACGATTCTTACCCCCCAAAAAAAAAAACAATTGCGTAAAGAGTCTTTAACAGACAGCTAATATCTAAGCGGGATTAGAAAATAAGGAATCACGTAACTTTTAGTTGGCGTTAAGTAGCGAACTAGCGAAGTTATTACTGTATCTTACAAAATTTATTACTAGACGACAGACAAACAATTTCTTTGCAATTAGAATTAAAAGCCATAATCATCACAAGGTTAAAATTATACAACACTTTTTAAATCTTAAGGCGCATATTTAACTCTAAATTCCTAATGTTGCTGATTATTTAATCATTAGTTGCCGATTACTTTTCTGTTAGGTTTAGTAATAACTTCTCTATTACATTATAGTTTTACTAATATTACACTACTTATTTAAAATCTTTCTTATTTATCATCTAATAATTCTTCTTGTTTACGATCAGTCCTGTTCTATAATCTATAAACTATATAAAATTACACTTATAATCTTTCTTACTCTTAGTTTTGCTTGTCTGAATGTTATTTAAATTCGTAACATTTGAAAAAAAAATTCTAATCATTCTAAGTTTGCAATGCTTTTAGTGGAATCAACCGAGCGAGCAAAATCTTTTGTCATCTCTGACAACCCATTGTAGCCCTTGGCTTTTTGTTTCAAAATCTATGTTCCAAAACGAAAGGTCATAAATCTTCAGTGACAAAAAGCTTCGCTTTACATTTAATTTACGCAAGAGTTACTTTCTACGTGGAAAGGTTCCAGGTTTTAAAAGCGACTGAATTTGCAGAAAACAATTTTTTTTCAAAATTTATGAAATGAGCACCGAGAGCCTGAATTCACTTTCTTCATAATAAGTTCGAAACACAAATGGCTAAGACTTTGTAATTGTGAAATATGAGATGAAATATGAGTTTATGTTTAGTATATAATTCTTCAGTTTATTATTATAGATATTATTCTTATACCAGTTCTCAATTTAGCAACATATTTAAAGTAAAAGAGTAAATGTCCTCCAGAATTCCTAAATGCTTCCTCCTCGTTGTTCTCAAAGCAAGGAATTTCCAATTGTGAAAATTTCATCGCAAGTGGTGACAGGAGTGATATGAAACGCCATCCAGAAGAACTAAATAAGGAAAGCTATGTTACAAAGAAGAAAGAAAGAAAAGCAAAGGAAAACAAAAGCAAAGAAAAAAAAGAAGAAAACAAAATTAAACAGCGGTAACTCACTAAAAATAGAAGATTACTAAACATTATTGAAAATTTGTATCAGAAATTTAAATGAGAATTTTATGAGTAGGAAAATCTTCAGAATCTAATTAACTAGAAAAAATCTAAGTAATTAGAAAAATTAATTACTTAAATTAATCTAAGTAATGAGAAAAAGAGTTTTGCTTTAATTACAGCAATACAAAAATTAAATAATCAATAAATTTCGGAAGTATTTACAAATTTGTCTAATTAATAAAATAAAGTCAGATTTTCTTTTCTTCTTGAGAGATAAGACTAAGCACAACATATGACCTCTCCTGGTGTTTGTGCTTCCCGTATGCTTCTCATCTACGTACCTTTTGCTTTACGTCTGATGAAAAAAAGGGCACTGAACTATTCAGGTTTCGTTTGGTTTATGTAATAACGGCAAAGCATCGAGGGCTATCTGCCTGAGAGGGATGCCTTCGTGGAGGACTTTTTAAAGGAAACTGACTTGTATGCATGTTACATATGGGGAAAACCACGAAAACGCCTATCCAGCCATCCCGTTTGCGGGATTCGAATCTCGGACCGAACTACCAGTGTTTAGCGACTTTACCGCTCGGCGGTTGGTGGGCTGAACTACTTAGGAATACGTATAGTTAGTCTCATCAAAATTATACCCTTAGTTAGTCTTATCAATATCTTCTATTAAGTATTGTCCTTTCAAAAAAATTTTCCCTTAGGAATTAAAGGCTTTCTTACAATGAACTGCAGTAATCAGCACGTCTAGCTAGAAAATGAAAGGCCTTGGGTCCTAGGGTTTCTGGTAAGAGCACTGTTAGGCTTTATGATTACTGCTTACAAAAGTTTCATGATTTTCTAGTAACGTCCAGACTTAATCATAGAAGAGGGTTTGACCTCCCTTCCCTACTCCGTTTTTTAACTGTATGTAAGGTTCAAACGCATCTACTATCGGGGCGTGGCGGTCAGCACATCCAGCTAGCAACTGAAAGGTCCTGGTTTCGATATATGGCAACAGCACGATTAATTTTTCTAAAATTCTGCTTACATAATATCTAAACCTCTACACTTGCTAAGCTTGAATCAGCAAAACATTATTATGCTTGCCTGCATTAATAGTTTAATAGTTACAGAATATTTAAAAAAATTGGAAAAGGTTAAAGTTAATTTTTAAGAAGTTGCTTTTCTAATTAATTAACTAGAGACAGTCATTTCTCAATATTTTTCAACACAAAAGTCAATAATAAACAATACCTGTTCTCCTTGCTGTTTCGGATCATCTTTGATGCATTTTTCCAGTCCAAACTTCTCATTTTGGCCTTGGTACTTAGTATCGACACACAGATTAGTAGCTTTGTTTCGAAGCTAAATGAAAATGTTTAGGACCTTAGAAAAGAATAATATTCGAAAACAAATATGAAGTCAAATATATCTAATTTTCGTTTCTAATAACAATAGGAAAATAATTTTGTGCACAGATTTACTTTAGAATCTGAGCAGTAAAATAATAATAATGATCCTATTAAAAATATGAAAGTATTGTCTTAAAATTCAAAGTAAAAGAGAAGCATTTTTAGATTGAAAATGGGATGCGATTTCTAAAAAACTGACATGTAGTTGTAAAAATCACTAAAACAGTTTTACATTATATAATAACAGCAAAATAAATTTTATTCTTCAACATATAGTATCTGTTTATTACGTTATACATGCATTGTTCACAGAATGCTGAAGAAAGACTACGTATTTCATTTCTGTAATACATTATATTTGTAAGAAAAGTATGCAGAAGTTTTAAAAGAGTAAAATGCTTTCAAATTATCTTAAAATGTTATTAATTTTATTATAGTCAACTTCTAAAAATTCCCATCGTATAACCTAATTTTAATAGTAAACATGAAAAGTTTAAGATTCCTTAGTTTAACATAAGTATTCGTTATGTTCTAGCAGTGACTGTATACCATGCTAAGACTAGTGGGGCACTTGATTTTCTTTTGATTTGAGAGAAGAGCTACATATCCCTTTCTGTTATATGATCTTTTATTACGATCAATTAGCTGATGTTGTAAGTTTTATGTTAATTAACGAATTATTCTGATTTGAACCGTTACGATAACTCCTCAGCATAATGCGAATTAGTTGCTTGAGAATTTAAGCCAAGGATTTGAACGTTTTAGAGTCACAGCTTTTGGCATTTGTGTCCTATCATCCTTGCCGAGGACTATTCCGGCTTTAACCATTTTGCTTGCTAGCTGAAATTAAATACCCCCGTTAAATAACTGAGCCAGTTTAAATAGACCATTTACCATTTATTTTGTCTCCGACGAAGTTAGTTAATTCTGAATTTCAGCCTATGTTATTTTATTTACCTGCAAGTGGCCAAGTTTGTTTTGTAAGCACGAGTGGTACCTTCTGTTAAATTTAAAGTTAATGAAAGGGTTCTTTTAACCTTCGTAAGACTTAATTAAGACTTCGTTTACTTAATTAAGGATAGAGCGGTAAACTCACTAGTAAGTCTAGTAAGGTCTGAAGGACATTAATTTAAGGTTCTACGCAAATAAAACCTTACAAAGTCAATATCGTTTTCCTTTCAACAAGGTTTAATATACAGAAGTATCAAATAATGTTATGAATTTAAAAACTTCCAATTTATTCAACGTCAGCATTCTTATTCTCTGGAGTGGCTATGTTACCTCTTAAGACCAGTGGGCAACTGCTATTTTTTCGTTTAATTTGTCAGGTAAATTATGTCCCTTTTTATTAAAATTCTATTTCGAGTTTTTGATTACAGTCAATGATCTGAAGTTAGTGTCAGCAAGAGTAATACATAAAATAATCAATTAACACTATGGACTAAAAAACTTCTAAATAAAAATGTTTTCTTCATATAATCGAAGACTATCTTCACTGAATAAAATTCCTCAGTTTATATGGTTACGCCGTTACTTTAAACAACTAAGTCACCCAAGTTAACCGTAAATGGACCTTTACACAGTTGTTGATATACCAGAAATCGAAGTGATAAGAAGAGACATATACGAAGAGAGAGCAGACAGATGTTTTTTTCCAAGTAATATGCCACTTTATACCACTTCTTCAAACACAGAAACTAAAAGATTTTTTTTCATTGTTAACAAAACGTCGCTATGAACCAAAACCTCTCCGCTTATCTAGTTGACCTAAGAGTTACTGATTTCTTCACCATACTATCGATTTCCTTAGCTGAGCTACAGCAGTTTCATTCGTATGAGAATCTTCAAGTTTAGAGCAACAAAATGTGATTATGTCATGCTGTACAAAATATTTGCAGAAGACAATCTTGAGTTAACCTTTTCAATGGAGATTTTTTTCATCATCTACCTAACATAAACGATCCCAAACTGCTGAGCTGAGTTTTCATTTTCTCAAGTTTACTGTTATACTAGATCATTTACGATGTCAGTTCACCTAAAAGTAACCACAGAAGACTTCTAGAAGACTTTTTGTCTGGTCTGAATGCTAAATAAAAGTATAACAACTAAAGTAAAAAATTAACTTAAATTTTATTCATTAACACCTCTCAGTTATACAAACAGAAAGTTTAACAGAAAAAAAGAAAGAAAGAAAACTGCGCTAAACACACGCGCTCGTAACTAAAACACATGTTCAAATTGAATCAAACCCAGAGTACAAAATTAACGGGCCTAACTTAAACATTGACTAAGCGCTAGTAAATATATCACGGCTAGCAGAAACGTAACCCCACAAGTTTTAAATTTCGGCAGAAGGAAAACTAAAGCAGAGTGACGGCCATCTTATGCTACCAAACGTCCTCTGAAAAAATTAGAAAATCGAAGTTTATTTACACTTTAACTAATTTACATTAAAACATTACATCTAAAAGCCATTGTTCTGATTGAAGTTGAAAATTGTTAAACCAAAAATAGTCAGGTAAATGAAATAAAACCTTACAAGTTTCTATATTTTAATTTTGCTTAAAGCAAATTTTTAGTATTTTAAATTTTGAAATTTTGTATGATAAATATTTGATTTTAGAAATTAATCATGATTAATTCTCTCATACAGTTACTTGTAGGTAAAAGTGCAATAAATATCAACTACTTAGTCCAACGTAATTTAAGCAATATTCAATGATGGTTGTTTTCTCCAGAAAACTTGCTTAGCATAATCAACACATGTAGAAAACGGTATAAGCCGAAGCTGCAAAAACGGGTGTAGTTTTATTTTTAATAGTTAGAATAAAAATAATGATAAATAATAATATAAGGAATGAATTTCAAAGAAATTTGATTGATGTCATCATAAATTTACTGATGCAATTTAAAATTTTCTTACTTCAAAAAGAATTGATTACCTTCACCTCTTAAATTATACACACATACTCTGGAAATCAGCTGTTCTTCTATCTAATACAGAACACCACACACTAAAAAATCTTCGGAACACTTTGGAAAAAAACGATTGGTAAGCAGCTGAAGCAGCTGTTATCGAAGAATTTCAAGTATTGAGCAAAATAAAAACATCTCGATCGAATACCGCTAGCAATGATTTGTACAGCTTAACGAAATCCTTGTAGTAAAGAAATGGAACTTGAAAAATAAAAAGCATTTCTGAAAGCCACAAAACATTTTTGCAGCTTTAGGAGAAATTCATAAGCAGAAATTTTGCTAAAGCTTCCTTTCGCAAAACAGTTTTATATGCGTTTTAAAGAAGAATCCTGCATTATGTTAGTGAGAAGGGTCCATTCCTTAGTGAGAGGGCGCATGAATTCGTTAATACATAAAGCGACTCCGAAAATTACTGAATAAAATCCTTAGATGAATTGTCCTGCTATTTATTCCTCTTACCTATTTATTGTGCATAAAACGCTGAAATTAAATAGGAGTCGAAGCGCCAAGGTGCATGATATACCGATCTCTAAAAGCCATTGTTCACTGCAATCCTAACCGAGATATAATTATTATGTGTTTTTCCATTCTAGCCAACTAATTTATTTACCTATTCACAGTGTTGTTATAGATTTATAAAATAGTCCTAGAATTAACGCTATATTAATTAAATGCTTGTGTGATTGAGTGCCGAGAGCTTAGCCAGTCTAATACTGTATTTTTGCATAGCCATGTCTTTCTACTATGATAATATCGAATAAAACTCTTATGCTGTTTCTCTACTAGGGAGCTATTTCTTGATTACTGGCAAAATTACGAAATTGATTTTCAATTAAATTAGAAGGAAGTTTTTGGTACTTACGTATTATCCCGTCGACCATAAATAGTTACAATGACAGGTAACAACATAGTTAATCAAAAGTTAGTTTATCTATAACGCAAATATTACAGATAAAATTTTTCTAAATTTTTTGATCGTGCTATCCTATATAAATAAAAACTATTAATCTGCATTTTTAGTTACAGGTCTGTTATTTGCTATAACATTCTTTATTTTCGGAATACAGCTGAATTAAGAATGCGTGTATTAAATAAATAAAATGTAGTTGTATGAGAGGTATAAGGAAAACTTGTTAAAAATCAATTGACTGCTTGTTTAAAATTTTTATGCATTAAGGTGATTCAAATGAAAACCTTTATTACTTATTATGAGCCAAGTCAGGAAATGCAGAAAATTTATGCCTGAATTATTTTTGACGTAGTACCTATAACGTGCAATATGCGTATTCCAACGCTCCGTAAGTGCATGACAAGAAAGGCTTTTCAATCTTGAATTCTCAGTATTTTTGAAAACCAATATATGCAAAACTACTTTTCTAGAAATGGACAATAGTGAAAAAAAAGCTCGTAATATTCTATAGGACGGCAGTTAAAAAACTGTAAAAGATAACGAGATCTGGCGGTGCAAAATTTTCAAAATGCAGGTTTAAAAAGCTATTAATTTGCTAAGCCATTCACTTAACAAATATAGAAAATAATGAAGGAAGAGACAAAAAATAGAAAGAAACCCATTTTGGCGTCATTACACTGTAATTTAAAATGAAAGATTATACAGAACTAGAATTTTACTGTTTAAAGATGTCTCATATTTTAATTATTTTCCAGCAGCATACACTTTACTCGGTAATAAATAAGTTGACTGAGGATTGAATGTATCATACACGTGAAGTGTACTAAAAATATTCAAAATAAAAATTGATTTATAAAGTTTGGAATCAAGGAGCTCAATCGAATTAAGAAGGTTTCATAACTTCAAAACCAAAAGTGAACGAAGAGTAAAACCACTGAAAGTAGCTATTTCGATGAGGGTTAAGATAATGATGAAAGGACTGGTAACATAGAAGTTTTGTGGTTTTCCCTTATGAGTAACACGCCATCAATGGCAAAGTGGCAAAGCTGCTGAACACTAGTAGTTCGACGTAAGTTCGATTTCAGGCGAAAGGGCTGGCTGCATGAGCGTTTTCGTGGTTTTCTGTCATGCTTAACATACATAAGAGACAGTTTGAAGGGTTTATATTTATTTTAAGTAACATTTATTTTAAATTTAAGTTATCTTTCCTGTTTAGCCTTTATTTTCACCTCGAAATGCCCGTGCCAGAGTATGTAAATTGTAGTACCACGCGCAGTTTATTCAAAGCTAGTTGAATTAAATAGTAGACGAAACCAGAGTTTGAGAGTCTTGCTTTGAAGTCACGCTAGTGAGGTTGCTCGGTAGATTTCAGATCGGCGCGTGTCGGCCTGTGTGCCTAGCTTTGCAGAAGTGCTGGTTTTCAACTGTTAATTCAGTAATCTTGCTGAATCTCAGCGGTAATTAAAAACGCGGTTAGTTTAGGATCTCAGAGCCTCGTCGGTAGTGTTTTGATATTTGTTCATCTAATGATTACTTTCAGTTTTACGTTTTGTTTCAGTTACCCGCCGGGTTGTCGCAGTTTGTGAGCATCAAGTAGACGCATTTGTCATTTTAAAGATAAAATAAAAAGGGCTTTAAACCCGTCTCACGTGTCTGTGTAAATTCACACATAGTAGCAATCACTACCCCAGTTTCTGACAAGTTGGGCCAGCGAGATTTTACAAGTTTTCTTTAGAAAGTTCTCCACGAACGCACCTCTTCACTCGGGGAGATAGCCCTAGACTGCTTTGCTGTAATCAAATAAACCAAACCTTGTAATACCGCAATATATAGTTGAGACTTCATCCCTTGAAGCTCAGATTCATGATTCGACGAAAAAACAATGAATTCACTTTCAAATATATCACTTGACTCATTTTCAGAATTCAGTCTCTTCGATTCATTCTCTTCGATAGGATTTTTTCTATTACTTGGTCAACTGTAATTTTCCTTGGCGTCTTTCAAAATCTCAGAAACCAGAATTTTCAGTTTCAATATCCTCTTCAGTTTGGCTCCTACAAACGTCGTCTGTTTATGAACCAATATCTAGACTCCGATGCATGTATTTATGTCACTAAACAATGCCATGGTTTAATCTAACAGTCTAAAAATAAGTAATATACTTATTTGCTTTTTGTAAATATTGAAACATTTACCTCTGTAGAAAAAGATAGCAATTTTGCATTTAAGTCAATATATATAGAACTTAATATAAATAAAAGTTGAAGAATTTTATTGCATTGAGCTTCAAAGAATAAATTCAAATGATTTAAGCGGGGAATGTTGTGCAGAGATGCTCATGGCCTAATAAAGTTACAGAAAGAAAAGAATTCTTAAGCTCTGTCGGGCACAATACAGGAGTTTCGAGTTCCGAAGCAATGCATCTACTAGATTCTTATATAACATTTATGGATTTAAGTTAAAAATCCCGTGTACGCGTCCGTTTATTTACTCAGAATGAAATTTTAGTTATAACACAATGCATTTATTACAGAAATTAAACATAAAAATCAACAGAACATTAAGTCATATAATTAAAACAAAAGGGATTTAGCGATTAATTTCATAGTTTTCTTTTTAAGGGTTAGGATCAACTGTACTTCCGCCCTCTCAAATCCAGTTAGAGTTCAAATCGTGCAGATTGCAGTTATGTTGGAAAACTGATTAAATGTTTAGGTAAAAATATAAAGTATGGGATATATAGCAATGTACAAAAACTGAAAGTACTGGATATATAGCAGTACACAAAAAGATCGAAAATACTTTTGCTCATTTAGGAAGTCAAATGTTATAAAAAATGTTGCAGAAAAGTAACTCTTAAATCATCTTAAATGAACGTTATAAAAATATACAAAATGATCTAAAAAATTTATTCTTAAATAAATGTAAGTAAGAAATTCAAAATATACAAATATACTATATTTCTGTTATTCAGTGCTGCTTTGAAATTTCATGAAATTTTAAAATTTCGCCAGAAATACTCTATTGATGATCAGATTAGTCAGAAATTCGTCAATGACGATCAAATTCATCAGAAAATTCCCTATTGGCGATCAAAAACTCTGTTTTTTTTCTTATCGTCTAAAACTAATTTTTTTTACAATTACATATTTCTAGGTGAACATATTCGTATATATTTTTGGTGAAAAACTAAGAGTTCAAAGCTGGAAGACCTTACTTGAGAGAAGTAGCATTGTTTGAACTTATAACCATTTGTATATTCCGATTTTTATCAGCTCGGGAATGTTTGTTTCCCATCACCTCTTTCAGCTGTCAGAAGACATGAAATTCACTGTGGCCAATACCTAACGAATAAGGTGGATCTATGAGACTTTTCGATTTCGGTTTTGATTTAGTTTATTATGGTAAAGCATATTAGGACTCTCTGCCTAAGGCGAGGGGTGCCTGTGTGGAGGACTTCCTGGATCATATATACGTTACACATGGAGAAAGTCACAAAAACGCCCATGCAGCCAGTCCTTTCGCGAGAATTTTGAACCGAGCTCGGAACTACCAGTGTTCAGCGGTTTTACCTCTCGGCCGCTGGTGGGCCTCTATTTTGATTTCGTATCTTGTATTGCTGTAATAGACTCATGTCCATAAATTAAGGATAATTCGGAGTCACGCGGAAATCGAACTCTAAAATAAATATATCACCTGTAAAATCACTACACACATCTTCAAGAATCATATGCAAATTTCAGAAAGTAACCAGATGACACCGATGGTACGTCACAATGACGAGAGTGTAAGAGAGTGATATATAACGAATACAGTCAAAGAAGTAACATTGCTCGCAGGGGCTTTATAAGCATTTCAGTGCAATAACCGAATAGTTATGACACAAAGGACGCATTTGGATGATTTTTTACGTGGTAGAACTAGCGGCCGTCTGGAATGTGAGCGTACCCAACTGGAAGTATCAGACGAACTTGGAATTGCCCACAGTGTCATCGCCAGGCTTTAGCAACGATTCCAAGATGATGGTAATGTGAGTAGACGTTACAGCACAGGTCGCCCCAGAGTTACAACGCCGAATGAGGACCGGTATTTTGCAGTTACTGCCAAAAGAAACAGGCGGAGCACAGCCTCAGACATGTCTCGTCAGCTCTCTTCAGGCACTGGTACGGCAATTTCAAGGCAGACCGTGTACAGACGCTTAGGACAGATTGGTCTATATGCCCGTAGACCTGTCAGATGCGTTCCACTTACTGCAACTCACTGTAGCTTGCGGTTAGCCTGGAGTAGAGAGCATGCATTGTGGACACCGCAACAGTGGGCTTGTGTGATGTTTTCCAACGAGTCCAGGTTTAGCTTGCAGTCTGATTCTCGCCGGACGTTCATATGGAGAGCTCCAGGTACCCGTTACCACCAAGAAAACATCATTGAACGACACCGTTACGGTGGTGCAGGAGTGCTCGTTTGGGGTGGAATTATTCTGGGTTCCAGAACTGACCTGCATGTTCAAATTGGAACCATGACAAGCCAAATCTATCGGGACGTCATTCTGGAACAACATGCACGTTTGTTTCGGGGAGCCATGGGCGCACAATTTGTGTTTATGGATGACAACGCCCGTCCTCACCGTGCAAACATCATAAGCGAATGCCTTCAATCGGAGGATATCACCCGTATCGACTGGCCAGCGTTCTTACCGGACTTGAATCCAGTAGAGCACGTGTGGGACATGCTTGGCCGACGAGTTGCAGCCCGTCAACCTCCTCCTACATGTCTACCGGAACTTCGGAGAGCATTGCATTTTGAGTGGTGTAATATCCCCCAAGATCAGATCGATAATTTGATACTCAGCACGCCTAGGCGTTGTACGGAGTGATTGCATCGTCTGGGAGACATACAATGTATTAACAATCATACCAACCATGTAATATTGGTTTTTTGTAAATAGGTGTTTTTTGTAATTTGCTCCAGGGAACAAACATATAGCATTTTTTTTTGCTCTTTACCATTTGTTTAATAAATAAGCTTTACAAATAGGTCAAATTTGTTTTGCTTCTAACTCTTCCTTTGCCTGATTTTGCATTATCCTTAATTTATGGACATGAGTGTATTTAAACGGGCAGTATGTACTCGAGTATTACTCAATGGCGTAGCTAGACCTTTTGCCACACGGGTTGCTCCTTGATTTTGCCACCTGAAGCGGTTCCTGAATTTGCCACCTTTCTTGATAAACAAACAAATAGCCAAAAACAATTTCAAAATAACGTATAGAGAAATAAATTTGAATTCTATATTTATTTCTGAAGAAAACTTTTGATTCCAGTATTTTAAATTAGTTTCTTTTTTGTTTTCAAAACCATCGTGGAAGTGTATTTGATTGCTCCAGGTGCAATAATTTAGACAGTACAGAAATATTTCTTGAATGAAAAACAAACATTTATAGTTCTTAAATATTTCTTAAATACAGAATAAAATTTTCTAAAATACTTCCTAAATGATTTTTATTCCGAAAACTCTTCTCACAACCAGCGGCCCTTACAGCAGTTGGGAGGATAGTAGTAGTTCGCGATAGTAGTACAGTATTTTAAACTTTGTTCTGGAGATTTTATTTTAGAATAAAATGCAACAAATTAAAAAAACTGCTCTACCACGTTTCCATTTTGTTTTGCCTAGCGGTAACGTAAATAAAACTCTCGAAATATTTCTCTCTGAACAACTATTAATGTTATTATGATCATAATTTAGTTAATATTCGTAATTTTCATTCAAAATTTCGATTGAATAAAAAGGATTTCAGTATTCATAAAACGCATCACAGATTGCTGATGTAACTGGGCGACGCTGATTCTTTCAACTAAGCTCTATACTCTTGCGACCTATTGTTCATTCATTCGGACACAACGATAACTCCTGACAAATTACATATAAAGCACACAACGTTTCGGAATTTTATTGCATTTTTAAAGCTTTTATTTGAATCTCTTGTATAACTGAAGTTGACCCAAATTACATGTAAAAAGGAAATCATTTTTGAATCCCTTTTAAATCCTTTTTACAATCCGTTTGGAAGAAAAGGGTCATTTATTCTATGGCACAAGTACAGATGTCACACAAAAAATTGTCCAAATGGATCCGTGAATGATCTAAACGGATATCTCAGTTGAAACATGATATCCGAATTTTTTTTCGATTACAATACTTCTTTTTCTTTGTGCAAGGGAATAAAAATAAAAAATGTAAAAATCTATGTGTCTTAAAACAATTTTCTGACTAAATGGCTCTTTGGTGATGGATTGCATATCCGAGGTTCCATTTTTAAAAAACGAAAGAAATAACATAAGCTTTTTGACTACACCACTTTTAGTCAAGGTACACCTTTTAGTAAAAATATAGATTTTTTTGGCACACGCGCTGTTAGCAGAAAGTTCATTTAGTGAATCGCTTTGTATAAAATTTTTAACTGATATTGCAGTAGGTAAAATTAACTACAAGAAAAATTACTGACGTTACATGAATTAAACAACTTTCCTCAATGAAAACGATCGACTGAAAACGTTGGTAATTTGGATGGTTTAAAAAAAGGAATTACATTAGATAAGACGTTTTGAATTTTAAGATTTATAACAGCAGAAATAAATTTCTATAAATCTTAAAATTAAAAAATGTTTAATTCCACAAACATGAATTCATACATGTATTCACGTTTGACTGATGTAAAGGATATTTATTAAAAAAAGCTGGCATTCTAAAATGTGTTGGTGCAGCTGTCTATAGCAATATCGGTCTCATGAAACTTTAGTTGAATAATACTTAGTATAATTTTAATTGTATGAAGGCAGGAATGATTTATTTTTTTTAGTTCATTTATTTATATAGTTATTTAATACTTTCATGTAGCTATGAAAATACCTTTAAATTTTTACCCCGAGCGTCTTAAACTGTTTTAGATAGAAAGCCCAGGCTAATTTGATTTTATTAAATTATACGCAAATATACTAGAAGGGAAGGAAATCTGAAAACATGACAAAAGGAGAAATACATTTTATAACAGGAAATTAAAAGTATCTAGTCAAATAACCTCTATATTATATCTGATTATTCCCAGCATATAGTCAGAGATAGCATAGTTCTCTGCGCTATATTTGACTATTTCTAGCAATGCTTTAAAATAATTCCTTATTTGCATGACAAGATATGAATAAGAACGTTTCTAACCTAAGAAGGTTAGATACATTTTTTTACACAATTAGCATTACTTATTGACTAGAAAATCAGTGTTTTATTTAAAAAGCAGACCATTTGAGCTTAAAGAAAAATTTAAAAAAAAACCATTAAAACATATTTTTCACCAGTATAAAATTCAAAACTTCATCACATACCACTTGGAATAATTATTAAAAATCTTGCTTAACGTTTGAATGCCTCTTAAAATGAAACTGAAAAAACTATAATGATGCTGAATTTTTCATAATTCATGCGATTTAGCCTAAATACTGCTTTGGTGGATCTAAACTTCTCAATACACTAGTCTACAAAAATTGCTAGTCCTAGACTTAAATAAGTGCAAGAAAGAAAGGAAGAAGGAAAAGAAAAATGAGTTTCTATAAAATAAGGTTTTACATAAAGAAATGTCTTTATAAGCTGCGGAAATGAAAGAGCATTTTAAATACATACCTCCCCTTTGGCGTAATCAGGTGGTTCTATAGGGGGATACTTTTTTGGTTGATCAAAAGCCACATTTTCCATGAACCACCTAAATGGTTTGCATGCCAGTCTTTTTCTTAAAGCCTTTTGAGTGGTGAGGTTACCTACTTCAAGATCTCTGTAATGTGGCCGTCTCATGTATAAGTAATCTTTGTACTCATCCATCCAAACTTCAGCGACTCGCTTGTAGTTCTATGCAAAAGCAGAAAGCATTCTTATGTATATTTAATGCACTTTCTAAATATATATTTGCGTATGTGCATAGCAATGCGACAAGAAAATTCTTTTGCGAAGAAATTTATTCAGTCTATAGTTAAAGTGTCGATGTTTCCTGTATTCATGGAGAAAGTTGAAGAACTGTTATATTCTTTATGAAAGGTATGAGCTTTAAAAATGAGATTTAATGAAGCTTATCTGTAATTACGTTTCTCAAATTAATGAAGCAAAGTACCTGAGGTAAAAACGTTTTTTATTTATGCTTCAATCTTATTTATTTCGCTGGTCCGTAAACAGAAAGAAGATAACTTTCAGATGTAATCATTCATTACTAATTAACAAACTCAGCTACTTTAAAAGCAATAAATGTATTTCTTTACAACATAAATCGTTATTTCACTTTTCTATTAATGTATTTAATTGACATAAATTAAAATATGTTTAATTTATGTTTTATTCTAAGTGATCAAGTTCATAAATATTTGTGGTTTTATTATAATTATTAAAATTACCTGAAATTTTTATTATAATTATGTGAAATTTTCATTATAATTATGTGAAATTTTTCATTATAATTATTTAATTATAATTATATAATTACTTAATTATAATTGTATGAAAATTAAAAGACTCTTTTTAAGTTTTATAACGAGTTACAATTTTTAATTTTTTAAACAAATATTTTAACAGTAAACTCTTTTGTTTGAGACATTAGAATTCAATCTGAAGTTATGAGGCACTTTTCCCGCCTTGTTAGCGTGCCCTCATGGTGTACTGGTCAGCACGTTCGGCGAGTATTCGAGAGGTCCGTGGTGCGAGGGCTTTTCTCATTTTTCATCTAACCTGCTTCCAAAAAATCCTAATGTCTCTATATAGTTTTAAGAGTACATTTTTTAAAATTAATTTTAAGAATAACAAAAATGCGGTAAAACAAAATATAGCAAAGACATTACTCATAAATTATGCGTTATTATCTTGTGTCAGTTACCCGTATTTAAAACTTAAATACATCTATACACATTACAGGTACGTATGTAGAAATTTAAACAAACTATGTTGCACTAACAGTGCTTAATATGATACTGACACTGTTGAAATTGTACTGTTTATTCTGAATGCCATATATCGAAACATAGCAAATAAATCTATATAAAGTATGATCTGATTCTATATTTCATACCCTGATATCAATAAAAGTGCTTCCACAGGCATATCAAAACATACCCGAAAATTTCTTTTATCAACAACTTTTCTAACCAAAAGACATGATATCTAATAGATTTAAGAAACAAATTAATCCTTTTGGAAGTATCCTAGCAACTTAGCTTATTCCTCAAAACATGCTTCGCTAGCTGTATCTAAGAGTCTTAGTTTAATATTCGAAATGATTCTAAATTTTCATTATTATTTCCTCTTAAAATTTTTTAGCGTACCTGATATTATGTCATTTTCTACTTCATTGCACATTATTGTTATATTATACACTATGAAGGGAAATAATCACTAACGACAAAAACTAAGTAAAACAACTAAAATTTTCCTCTGACTTCAAGTTATAGCACAACATATATCTAGTACTGAATTTACTACAAACAAGGCAACATTCCTTGAACCTCGTGAACCTTTGAATGTAGTCTTTTGAGAACAGTTCATAGTGCTTTTACTTAACTAAAAAGTTTTTTAATTATAGTTTTATAAAATCATCTGTGCATAAGTGTAATTTTTTATCTTTACTTGCTTATTTCTGAAGATTTACATTCCATAAAATTTTACTGTAAAGCACCCAATAATCAATAAACTCCTAGCGAAAATGATTTGGATAAAGAATCTTTTATATTGCCAATGAAAGAAAGAACTTTTCTCAGGGAAGTATAAGAAGCCGTTAGTTGGTACTTACCCTTCCCACAAAATCTCCAATTCCGGGGTTAGGATAAGGAGCAAACTTCCTGTAGATATGCCCCACTCTTGAGCAAGGCACGTCCAGTATTTGACCTCCACATTGCCATATCTTGAAGGACAGCTCATATTGTTCGCCTCCCCAGACATCAAGACCTTCATCGTAGCCTCCTAGTTCCCAGAAAAATTCTTTGCTGATAGCAAATAAGCCACCCGCCATCACAGGGCTCCTGGGAATGATAGGACGAAACCGAAAAAGAACCAAAAATAAAAAAAAATCAAGTTTGATTCCTAACCTTGTGGAGTTTTATCTTAATTTCAGAGACCATGTCAAATGAAGCAACGGTGGAGAATGTCTCGATAAAGGAAAATAAACTAAAGAAAATATTAGATATGAACGAGATTGTTGTCTAGAGTAGAAAAGTATTAACTTTTCTTCCATCGAATATTTTTATTGTTCAGGCTTCAGGCTTCTTGAAACAAAAGAAAAGTATGTGGATAATCGACTAAGTAATAGAATTTCGATAGCGCGTATAGGTACCATTTTTACTTTTTTTGTCACCTTTAAGAGAAAAAGGAAATTGCTTTATTTGGTTTGAATTCCTCATAGGTACAAGTCCTGTTCCGAAGATAAACAAAAAGGTATTTTTTCATTCATGTATAT
>KK120497.1:325672-351971 GCA_000611955.2 Stegodyphus mimosarum | reverse complement strand
ATCTATCGTTTTTTTCTCTTTCTCTGTATATATATATATATATATATCTTCTTTTCTATCATGGAAAGAAAATTATTTCCTCCCAACACACATTTCTTGAATATTAGAAGAAATAGAAATATAGAAATATTCAACTAAATTGTATATAGCATTGAAACTGAATATAGAATAGAAATTTAATTTTTTTCCCTCGAAGTTTCTTTTACGAAAAGCAAAAGCTTGAAAGTATCGAAAGTATTTGTTTCATTTTATATTAATTTCAAATTTGAGGAAAAAAATCATGAAAAGGCACACAAAAATAATATTTATTTGCAAATCAAAACGGAAAGCGTCGATCCCAATAAGTAATAAATCTGGGCAGCACGGTTATGACTATTTTTTCGTTATTTATCACTAATTAATTTAGTACGATGCACCAAATCTACAAAAAGGTTTCATTTACTTAAAGAATTCTATTAATGTAAATTGAATATTTTATTTCTTTTAAGAAAGTGAAATAGTATTAGCGTGTGAAAATAAGTTGAAGTAGGACTAACTTGCAAACAGTACAAATGGTGTAAGTGTGCAAAAATGCAAATTTCATCAGATAAAGTAATATGATTTTTGTCATATGATAGTCAAATGATAAAGTCATATGATTATTTAGTCATATCATAAAGTCATATGACATCTCTTTTACGTGTATCGGAAGATATCTTCCTATTTTTGAAGGCAAAACTAACAGTTCAGGAAGTTGCGTTTTATGTTAAATTAAATGAGAGTATAGATTTATAGCTCATTTAATTTAACTTAGAGGAGAGAGTTATCTAAAGGTAAGGTTTATCCTAATTTTATTAACAGTTATTTTAATTAGAAGTCAAGCAACAAAAATCAGCGTTTGACTTCTAAATTAATATTTGTTGGGCGTGTTATTGTATCTTAGTTATTTTAAGTTTATGCACCTGTCCTATCTTTCTAGTTTCAGCTTATAATTTCTTACCAGAATGTAATTTCAGACCGCAGTTAATGCAAATAAGTAAGAGTACTATTTAAGTCGATGTTTCACCGACTTCAAGAGAGAGTGTCTGAGTTTCTGTCTAGCGCGCGTTTGCCTTTTGGCTACGTCTCTCTTAGCTTTGCCACGCTCGGCCTACTTTAGGCCCTTGCTTGGCTTCGCCGATTTAATTAATACTTAGGGGCCAACTAGTTAGATTCTGATACCTTCGGCTATACCCTTCAAATAGCTTAGTTAAGCTAGTTTAGTTTAATTTCATAATTATTTAAGTTCAAACCCAAGTGGAGGCTTTGCTGTACGTTCCGAGTTAGGAAGTGATTGTATTTATTCTGAGAAATAAAGGGTAGTTAACCCTTCTTAAGTCTTACTTATTTGTTCACACACTAAAGCGATTATTCGTTTGTTAGTGTTGTGGGGTTCAAGTATTGAACATCGAATTAAATAAGTAAAACCCCACATAATTAATAATTAAATCTAAATTACTTAAAATAATTAAGGAATTTATAATAAAATAAGTGAGCTTCGAATTTCGTCCTGAAGTGTTTGAAATTCATTATTTGAATACCTCTGAATTAACATAAATAAATTGCGGCATATTCCATCATATCAATAATTAAAGCAATTTAAATTTTTAAAAATATTATTTTTCACAAAAACAGTCATATTTTCAGATTTTTATTGTTTTATATCTGCATTACTTAACAGTCTTGATCTTGTAGGGACGTAAATTTTGCATATGAAAGAAGAAAACATTAATAGTTCATTTGAAACACTAAATGGTCTTCTAAATGAAAACAAGCGATCTAGCTGCACTTACTTGAATGGATCAGTCGGATGTTTTAAGTCTTCAGGCAGCAAAGGAAGTCTTTTGTAATAAAGTTCCCAGTCAAATGCCCCTCGGGCACCTTCATCTTGGGCACGATAAGCTAAAGTTTCGAAATCTATCACGTCAATAAAAGGACAAGTGACAGTTTTTCTGTCCAGTGCTATGGGCTCTGAGGAAAACATGTTAATTAGATAATATAAAAATCATTAATGCTAAAAAATGTTCAATACAATCATTGTTTTTAATTATCAAAATTTACAAATTCTCTATAAATGATAATATCTTTAATTTTTTAACTGAAACTGAGTATAATACGCAGCATGCGACATGCATTTGATGTTTAGCAGCAACAAGATGTTTACACTTAAAAAATATATATTAATAATAATAAAGAAAAATAAGAGGTAACAAAGTCCTAAAACGTAAGTGCGCCTACAGTGCTATTTTAGCCGTACTGGTTGAGCTCCTATCCCTGCGACTGAAGCTCCTATCCGAAGACGAAACTTATATGGAAAGCTATTGGACTTCACGACCAGAATATCTACGAAAGTTTCAGAAATAATCATGCACACAAATTAAACAATACGTCCAAAATGTGGCATTTTTCAGTCCTCCATAAGAATTAGGACAGGATGTATAAATTGTCGCACACTAGCGCTGTATTTGCAAACAATCTAGGAAACATGATGCCTCTCTGAGTTACAAGACGCATTCTTGGCAAATGGCATCCGTTTCATTCGGTTTGAGAAGTGTGATACAAGACAAGGCATGTTCGACAGCTAAAACGTAGGGCTGTGGTATGCGTTCTACTGCTATCCAAATGTCTTATAATCCTCATGGCTTGACATAATTGTTAGCGAAGAACGCGAATGCAGAAATGCTCAACAGACTGTACAATAGGTTCCAATATACAATGCGAAAAAACAAATGGGACAGTTCTATATCTTCCGTTCTACTGGGCCTATTGACGAAATTCAAATTGTGTTTTCCATGTCTCGGAAGCGCGACTTGGGATATATATTAGATTTATATATAGCTTTGTTCTAATATAGGTATTTTGACACAAAATGGGACTTTTTCTGAAATAACATACCAATTTTTTTCCATATTTCGATTCTATGACTCAAATTGTGTCTAAATATTAAATTTTTAAAATTTGGTGCGAAATTTATGGAGAAATTCAAAAATTTAACTTGGCGAATTTGTTTTCAGTTTGAGCCAAGAATAATTCACTTGGTGAACTTCTTAATATGTGGCAACCTATTTGCCTTCCTTTCCATTGTGCAGAGGAGGAGAGAAAATCACATCGTTCCTGCCTCTTTACATTTGTGGATGAGAGGAAAAAGAGTCACATCGTTCCTAATTTCAAATAAATTTAACAAAGTACGTCAACCACATTTTCGTTATTATCGCTTTCAACAAATATGACAAATTTCAAAACGCGCCAATATATAAATTCACGTATATCTTCGGAAATTTTGAATAAAAAGCTCTAATTTTTGGCAAGTATGCTTAGAAATACATCTACTTCAAGATGATGGTAAAAATTATATAGGTTATAATTCAAAATTGTTTCCGAAAAATTTATAAAAATTATTTAAAAATACAAATTTTAAAAATAAATCATGCAATATCGGTAAATGTTATTTGGAATGAATCTAAATTTCGAACTGTATGGGAAGGAATCAGTAAGTTTCATAAAAAAAGAGATATTAATAAATACATACCAAATTTAATTAACACTGAGGAGCTAAAATTTTGAGAGCTAATTTTTTAAAAACTGCTCGTGCAATTTTTACAAAACTTGGCAGTTTGTCATAATCTGAGTCGTAGAATCGAAATATGGAAAAAATTGGTATGTTATTTCAGAAAAAGTCCGTTTTGTGTCAAAATACCTATATTACAGCAATGCTATATAAGAATTTAGTACATATCATAAGTCGGGCTTTCGAGACATGGAAAACACAGTTTGAATTTCGTCAATGGGCCCAGTAGATCGGGCCCAGTAGAACTGTCCCATTATTATTATTATTATTTTCGCAGTGGACATTGACAAGCGCTTTGTACGCAAGTTGTTGACTTTGTTGGAACAACAAAAATTTGCAACATTTGCCAGAAAATATAAGAATCCCCCTCAACTGCAGAAAATTGGCACGGCTTTTGAGACAAGTGAATGCAATATGGCTCGAATTTGCCAGCGTATACATATCAAATACCAGAAGAGGCGGCACATGGGTTTCGCAGTTTGCTGCTAGCCTTTAACGAAGTGGGACAAAGAAGCAAATAATTCAGTTTCAAATAAAGCAGATATTTCTTTCATCATCTAAATGCCTTAAAATCTTCGTCTTCCGTTACGGATATAATCTTTACTCAGTGTCATGCATACCACTTCTACCTGTGAATCTGTTGCCGTCATTACCTTAATGTTGCCCGCAGCCCTGCCTTTTCTCAAACACATTACAATACTGCTGAGTGATGTATATATATGACGCGTACAGTTTTATAGTGGAGTGTGTAAACTCTGATTGAATGCCTCAAACCTCAGAAATCTCAGGAAATGTCACACTTTGCATCTGTTGTTTTATTCACATGTTTGATCAAACTTTACTGTTTTGTGGCAACTGTCATCAGAAGTTCCGATAGTTTTATTTGTTAGTTAAAGGCTCAATGGCTTCTGTAGCATACTGTAAAAGAAATGCTTTAAAGTCTGTAAGTGACAACACCCTTAAAAGTGTTAATAAACAATGTTTTACAGTGATTAAGAAGAAAGAACTTTTTTGATAAGATTGCTTTAAGTTCTTTAAATTTCTATTGATCTAAAATCTAAATAAATTTCATTCACATTCTTCAAAACTTAAAAATTTTGTTTCCTTCTAACAACTTAATTTTTTCTTAGCTCTTCTCGTATAATTTTGATAAGTGCAATAATGCATTGCGCGTAAAATGTTAGGCGTAATATTAAAAATCTACTCTATTGCATTCAGCTAAAAAAATAGTAATATTCAATTTCGCCGTTGGATTAATTTGAATAGTTGGTATCACTTCAGTATAAGATTATTTTTATGCAGAACTGAAGCTAATATATGGATAATTGCTTTTGAATAAACTGTCATCAAGACTTTTTTTATGTGCTGCAGATATATTAAGTTAATGTACTAAACTTGAATAAAAATTTTAAATGTTTTACTTTGCAAGCTGTGAAGTTTCTTTTCACAGAATAAAAATTAATTAACTTTCAATACATTTTAAATTAACTCAAATTTTCCCTTTAATATGGTAATTTTGAATGTTATTTAAAGCGATTTGGACTTGCTCCAAGTACTTCATGAGGCTGCGGGAGCGGCAATAAAGATGCCAATAATATTCTTATTGAGTAATGTTCAGCAGAGGATGATACTTAAGATTTGTCTAAGGCCCCAAATCTGAATCTTACCACCAAATATTTCTGATCTTTTAAAAACTTAAGGATTCATTTCCATTTATCAGAATTTCTTTTTTAATTCAGATTTTTAAGTTTTTAATTTTTATTTGAATCATGCTCAACATTTTTGGCAATGTTATTGTATTTTATTCATTTATTCAATGTAGTTTATTTATTTATTACAAATTACTTGTGCGAGCATCTTGACATACTTTGTACACTTGCGAAGACAGCGTTACCAAACATAAATAAATAAATACTTCCGCGCAATAAAATATAAGTGTTTTTAATAAGTCTTTTCATACAACTACAAGACAATTAACCCAGAAACAGTTCAAGGAAATTAACTAAGGGCAGTTGCTGTATAAATTAATAGTAGTACAGTAGATTTAAGATAAAAGGAATCTTATTTTAAGAATAATCGACAAACTTACCAAGCAAAGGTGGCAACCAGTTCACATTTGTTTCGGTATGGGAATCCAGAAATAGGAGAATTTCCCCTTTCGCAGCTTTAGCTCCTATTAATCTCGCTCGTATCAGACCTTCTCTTTTGGTTGCTCTAATAACATGCACATTTGAGAAATGTTTCTGAACGTATTCGTCTAAAGCTGTTTTCAACTGCGCTGGAACAAATGAAATTAAAGTGAGTTTATTTTGGAGATCATGTGATTTTATAGAACACATTTTTGAGAATATGCAATCTAAAAGTTTTAATGCCGTACGTTTACACTTTATTATTAAAATACCAACAGTAGTTACACATTTTGCTTATTTAGGGCGAGATCAAATACTTTCGAAGGTCTTCGAGGAAAATGCTTTTGTCTAGATACTATAATCTTCTACAGATCTCTTGCAGTTTTCAAACAAATTTAAGTCTATGAGAAAATGCTGTTTTAATTCGAATCAAATATACTAGGTTGCATCATGAGTTGAAAATATAAATATATAACTTTGATAGAATAATTTTGCATGACTTTGATAATGCAATAACTTTGATAGAATGTTATAGAAGAAAAGTGTAAGGCTCTTCCAAAACAATAACACCGACTACTTGCGGTGGGAACTTAAGGATAATTTAAATAATATTCACAATGGCAACTAGCAGTACTTGCAACTATACAATTTGCTTAAATCTGACAGGCTGACTCAACAACCTGCACCGGCGATAGACTTAATAAAAGGACAGAACGCTTAGCCACAACTCAGATTAACAGCTGGAGGACAGTATAGCAACGTGCGCTAAAATAGCAAAAACACACTTTGTATAATTTTCTAGTTTCGCTTGTGTTAAACAGTGTCTTCACTTAACTTAATTTGCGTCCTGACGAGGAAATGCGAGGGGAGATAAGAAGTTTAGAAAAGGTACCAAAATTAAAATAATTGGTTATTCAAACTAAGGGAAACTCTATACTTCTTAGGGAAAGCATTTAAAAATGTTTATACGCAAACGCTTTTGAGATTTACATTGTATTTCTTTTTAGATACATCTGGGGACTTCTTTTCATCTTTAGATATTTCTAGCTTTGTAATGCGACATTTTTGGCTTTGTAGTGCTTTGCAACGCTAATTTCTCACTTTACTTTCGAGAACTTTCATTTTTATGTTTTTTTATTATTTTTTATTAAACAAAGTTTGAATTTTAATTGCTAATTTTTTGTCTTAATTTTGAAAAGGGCTTAATATTTTTACAACTTTTCACTTATCAGTTGTCACAAACTCATCTGCTTTATCGCAATTATTAAATTATGAAAACTTTGATGCTAGTCAGAAACCTTTCTACTTAGATATATAGATATATTTTTCTGTTCTATGATTTTTCGCGATCTATATCTTCGTGATTCATTTAGGTATATTGATCTATTAGTCTAGCAATTTGGGCATATTGATTGATTGTGCTTTTTGGTAAATGCAATTCAAATATTTATTTATTTTTAAAAACAGTTAAGATATTGTAACAATGTCATTACTCTGTTCAGCTTTTTATTGAACAGCATGTTTCTCATAGGTTACAGAAATTTCTTCTTCTAGAACTGAGTTGTCATGGAATAGGTCTAGAGAGGTCATGGTTATATCAATATAGGCAATATCACATATAGCCAAATATTCTGTGATTATTTTGCATCATCAAATATTTCCCAGTCGTATGATTTCTGATGAATGAGACGCAATGAAATGTTCCATGGCCAACATGAGCTCCAGACATAATGAAATTTTATAAATATTTCTCTGTTACATTTCTCTGGAGCTATTTGAAGTTTCAAGGGCGTTAACAACCTTGAAATGTTGAAGAACTTAGAATAACATTACAGGAAATAATAGCAGCTTTATCAATAAAATACTGCAAAGAGCTATGGAAAATCTGCATGATATTGGAATGCTGGACAAGTGCCGAAAGAAAATGCGTTTTTTGGGAAAAAAGGAAGTTGAAAAGAAGAAAGAATGCAACTGATATGATAAATAACACTATATATCCTATTTTTTTCGTAAACTAACTAAATATTTGGGTTAAATTTATTCCTGTAGGTTTCAATCTCAAAATCTTCAAATTCCTATGGCTCATACTATAAAGAGTCTTTTAAGTTTAAGAATTCTTCATAAGAAGCTACCATGATTTTCTAAATAAGTTGATACGATTAATATTTGCATGTACTATGCTTTCACTATATATGCTTATAAATTATTTCTCCCTCCTTCTTAGCATACCTTCGTGGTGTAGTGGTCAGCACTCTCGGCGCGTAATCGAGAGGTCCGTGGCTCGAGTCCCAGTGAAGCCATTGCTCATTTTTCATGTCTCCAGCTTCTAAATAACTTAATGTCTCTACATGTTAAGGTGATATGCATATATTGATTCTTAACACATTTTAAAGTTTTCACATTTAATATTTCTACTCAAATGTTTCTTATCAAATTTTAACAACTGTGCTTTCGTGTTGAAGAAACACCGTTTTAAAAAGAATTTTGCGAAAGCGGTAATCTTCTTAAGCAGGTAACCTTATAGGTCAAACACATATTACGAGGCAGAATTTTTTCATGTGTAAGGAATAATTGCATTTCGTCATACTTGTCCTTGTGGTATGGATTAGAAAATTTCACCAGCAAGAGGAAAAATCTGCGGGTCGAATTCTATCTAAGAGGCAGCTGATATATTCAGGTTTCTTGCTTTAAAAAGCTTAATAGTATCTAAATATAAACTTCATAACTGAAAGAAACTTAAAAGCTTTCTGTTTTTAAAAGACCATTTTAATGATAAAATGTTTATTAATTGTTTCAAATAGACATGTGTTACAGTTTCAGAATTTTGTGAAAATAAAAATATCTTTTAATGTTTTTAAGATTTAAATTATCTATTTTGAGGCTGTTTTATAATTTTAAATAAAACGCTTCATTTTTACCTAATGGCAAATGTAACGTTACTGAAAAGAAGATATTCATTTTTAGAATATAGTTCATACAAAACAGCGCAGAACTTTTGCATCCTAATAGGAAAATAATTGAAATCTTGTGAATAATCAATACACAAAAAATAAGTAAATTAGAAAAAAATTATTTCTAGTATAAGGTTGTGCTTTTTGACATTCTAATAACCATTCATGTAGTTAAAAACTAAATTAAAATAATAAGAAAATTGTACGATCTACTTATCTGCCTTATATGTGATAACTGTAAGAGTAGTAATTGCATAGAAAGAAGGGTTAAAAGTACCCTTTATTACACTCTTTAGAAATTTACAATGCGTCAAATCGACGCTAACAAACTACGCCTCTGATTGGGGGGTAACTGAAACAGTAAGAACTAAACTAAAAATTTGAAGATATTAACAAGTAGTAGAAATACGCTACAGGGCTCAGTCTATCCTGTTTCCTAAAAGAGCGTTGAAAATCTAGTAGTAGCCAAGTAATAGCTGTTACGCCACGTTTAACCAGCAATAAATGCTAAGCAGAAGCTCACGCTACCAAAAGCACAGCGTTCGTCCACACTCTCTCTAACTTTTCCTTCTAGAACCTGGTATTTAAACTTTTTCTCCCACTGGTAAAATTTGCATTACTTCACGTGCGCTACCAAATTTAAATATTCTGGCATTGACAGTTAGAGGAAATGAAGGCTTATAGGAAAGTACTTTCAAATCAAATTAAATTGGTTACTTAAAATAAACATGAATACTTACAAAATAATAGATGTTTTACTCAAGAAAAAGTTTTAATTTTTGTGAAAATTTTAAATTCGGCCGATCAAAGCCAAAAAAATGGTATCGGCAGGGGTTATTCAGACAAATTCGTATAACAAAGAATGTTCCTTTTCCTTAAGTGACCAGACGTCCGAGAGTGTGCGGAATAATCTCGCATTTCGATGCAGCATGCAGTTTCAGGATATGTCTCGGAAAATGGCCCGCCATCTCTGAATATTCCCGGATTTCGTAAGTGTACTTGATGTGAGTTAAGGTCATGAAGATGTTTTTGAAGAACCAACAATATATTCAGTAGTAAAATAACAGTGCTTCCTAGGTATCCTTTTAAGGAGTTCGCGAGGGCCACAAAGCTTGGTTTGTGAAAGAATTTCTGGAGCTCTGTTTCAGAAGCATTTCATTTTTGGATAATGGCACTGAAGTTAAATCAAGTGCAGAATTTAAAACGAAAGAACATTAGAAAATACTGTTGAACGCAAACACGCGAAGGAAGACTTAACTCCCAAAAAATACCTTGAGAAAAGACGACAACTTAATATATGAAATATTTCTCTTAAAAATATATGAAACATGCGAAAAATTAAACTATTATCCAAGTACAAAATTGAAATAAAGCGACAGAGTGAGACTTTAACCATAACCAGAATAATCCTCTTTTATTTTTTAGATCTTTATATTGTTGCGAAAAATTCGGCGGTTGCGCCTGTATGTAAGCTTTCCGGCATAGCACTAGGGTTGCCATAAAATAGTGTATGGTAGGGTTGCCAGATTGGCGACGGTCAAATGGGCGATATCCCATGGTCCAATCGGGAAGCTTCTAGAATAATTTCCTGTCGAGATATTTCTCGAAACGTGTGGAACTTAAAAAAAATGCTATATAAACCCTTGCGTTTCGGAGTTGCCAGCATTGTGAAGTTAGTTGCGAGTTAGTTGCGAAGTAGTTGCGAGCATTGTGAAGTGTTGCGAGCAGTGTGATTAGTTGTGAGAATAGCTGCTACGCGAGAGTTCTGTGAACGGAAAGCAATCGAGATAGTGCTTTGCCGTGAAGCTACCTTTACAGTATAGCTTGACAGTGTATTGGTGATTGTTCCACGGTGTTTATTATAAGTTTAGTGTTGCCGTGAAGCTACCTTTACAGTTACAGCCTGAAGCTGTGTTGCTGATTGTTTCAGCGTATTTATTGTAGATTTTCGACGCTTTTAAAGGTAATTTTGGAACTGTGCTGTAAATAGTGATTCCTGTAAATAAATTGTGCTTTTTATTGTTCTGCATCGTGTTTTCATCGGATATTCTCAAATCTACGAACCCGTATAAACGCAACAACTGGTGTCAGAAGTGGGATTTGAGAGTGAATGCCAGTCATCCGTCTACAGGAGAAAATGAAGGCGGAGGAAATGAGAGCTTTGATGGACATGTTAGCAGCTCTGATAGCCGGACAAGAAAAGATGAACGCCAGACAAGAAAAGATGAACGCCAGATATGAAGAGATGAAACAAGAGATAAAAGCTGGCTATGAAGAGATGATAGCCGAGATGAAGGCCGAGCGCGAAAAGAGGAAAGTCGGCCGAGAAAAGGTACGAGAGCAACTCCAACAGATGAAAGAGGAGCTTGCAGAAGAAACTGGAGCCATAAAAGAAGATGCGGAAATCAAAGTGGCATCTGAAGAGTCAGAGGATGAAGAAACGGAGGAAGTAGCTGGTGGAGTGTTTGAGAAAGATCCAGAAATCATGGATGAAACATCTGACGTGATTAAAGAAAGAGAACGAAAACATAAAGAAATAAAAGACGAGAACGAAGGTTTTGATTCTCACGTGCCTGAAGTAGAGACAGAAGAAAGTGAAAATGCGGCTGTCAAGATCATAGAAACTGATAATGAAGTTACGAAGTCGCAGTTAGCAAGCATTGAACGATCTGATGAGATGTGTTCACATGTTCACATCACATGTTCATGTGATGCTGAGATGGAAGAAGCTGATGTACAACTTACGCGGAGTGCTCCAGCATTGCAAGAAAGTTTACCCATTTCGCAATCCATGTGCGTGTCTTATAGTGCAGATTGTGCAGACAACAACTTGATTCTAAACCTGGATATTTCTGCTTGTAAAGGATCGGATTCTATTCATGGTCCTGATGTAAACATTGGAACTCGCTTTCAGGAAATAGAGGTAAATAAGCATGTACCCCCTGCTGTGAGTATCGAGGTGAACTGTACAAACGGTGCGAATAAACTACAGAGTGGTGAACGAACTGTTTCAGATCTTCCTGTGCAAGAAAAGTCTGAAATGACTGAATCTTCAGACTGTGATATGAAAAACAGAAATATATCCGAGAACTGCCGTGGAAAAGAATTTGACCCGGGTATTGTTCAAGAGCAGAAGCTAAGTATGGTTTGGCGAATCCTAGCATCCGACAAGTAACATCTTCAACAGCATCGGAGCCAGATCCGTGGAGTCATGAAAAAGTTAGAGAAGACCAGTTGGCGGATCCTAACATTAAGCCAATAATAGAGCTGAAGGAATCATCGGCTACGAAACCCAAGTGGCAGGACGTTTCCATCTTCAGTCCGATGACTAAAAGGTTCTGGGCTCTCTGGGACTCGCTTCCCCTTCGAAATGGAGTCTTATATCGACTGTGGGAAAGCGACGATGGAACTAATAAAAGATGGCAGCTGCTGCTTCCTCAAAACCGAATACCTGATGTCCTGAAAGAAATACACAGCAGCCCAACAGGAGGGCATTTCGGCTATATGAAGACATTAAACAAAGTTCGAGAGCGCTTCTTTTGGAGTTCCGCAAGAAACGACGTTGAGAAATGGTGCCGGTCTTGCGATGCCTGCGCAGCCAAGAAAGGACCGAAGGAACGCTGTCGCGGAAGACTGCAGCGATACAACGTTGGAGCGCCTTTCGAGCGAATTGCCCTTGATATACTGGGACCTCTGCCATGGACTAAAGATGGCAACAGATACATTCTAGTTGTCATGGATTATTTTACGAAGTGGCCTGAAGCATATCCAATTCCAGACCAAGAGGCTGTCACTACGGCTGAAGTCCTGTTGCAGAACTGGGTATCTAGATTTGGAACTCCCCTCCAGATTCATACCGACCAAGGCAGGAACTTCACTTCGGCTGTGTTCAAAGGACTGTGCGACTTATTGGAAATAAAGAAAACACAGACCACCCCGTTACATCCGCAGTCTGACGGCATGGTGGAGAGATTTAACCGCACAATCTTGAACCACCTATCGCTTATGGTTTCCAAGAACCAAGAAGACTGGGATCGTAAGCTGCCCCTGTTCCTGCTTGCTTACCGTAGTGCCGTCCACGAGAGTACCGGCTATTCCCCTTCTCAAATGCTCTTCGGTCGTGATCTCCGTCTTCCGAGTGACCTGCTTTTCGGCCGTCCTCCGGATCTACAGTCCTCTCCTGAGGAGTACGTTCAAGATCTCCAAGCCCGGTTGGAAACGATGCACAGGTTTGCTCGAAAGCGAATTAACATCTCGACGGACAGGATGAAGAAGAGGTACGACGCAAGAGCGACCGAACATAAGTTCCAGGAAAACGACAAGGTTTGGCTGTGGAATCCGAGCCGTCGTAAGGGCATTTCTCCCAAACTGCAATCGCATTGGGAAGGTCCCTATACAGTCCTCAACAGATTGAATGACGCCGTAATACGGATCCGTAAGTCTCCCAATTCCAAACCTAAGATTGTACATTATGATAGGTTAGCTCCATACTATGGCCATAGTAATTAGTGATAGTTATTTTTGTTATGGGTACCCCGTATTTCGTAATGGTTTTATGTTTAATTGTATGATTTATGCATAGTTGCTTGTACATAGATCTTTGTAATTAGTGTAAATGTTTTTGTTATTTGTAAATACTGTAAATATTTGCAAATTTTGTTATTATTGTAATTTATTTGTTTTGTAGCTTTTTCGATTATTTCTTTTTGGCTCCCAACCAGGGATTGTACTGCCCGGGACGTGCAGTCCTTGGGAGGGGGCAGTGTTGCGAAAAATTCGGCGGTTGCGCCTGTATGTAAGCTTTCCGGCATAGCACTAGGGTTGCCATAAAATAGTGTATGGTAGGGTTGCCAGATTGGCGACTTTATCGCCCATTTGGCGACCAAATTGGCGATATCCCATGGTCCAATCGGGAAGCTTCTAGAATAACTTCCTGTCGAGATATTTCTCGAAACGTGTCGAACTTAAAGAAAAGCTATATAAACCCTTGCGTTTCTGAGAGCAGTTAGTGGCGAAGAGATTGTGAAGTATTGTGAAGTACGTTGCGAGCAGTGTGATTAGTTGTGAGAATTGTGAGAATAGCTGCTTACTGTGAGTGCTAAGCTACGCGAGAGTTTTGTGAACGGAAAGCAATCGAGATAGTGCTTTGCCGTGAAGCTATCTTTACAGTATAGCTTGACAGTGTATTGGTGATTGTTCCACGGTGTTTATTATAAGTTTAGTGTTGCCGTGAAGCCACCTTTACAGTTACAGCCCGAAGCTGTGTTGCTGATTGTTTCAGCGTATTTATTGTAGATTTTCGACGCTTGTAAAGGTAATTTTGGAACTGTGCTGTAAATAGTGATTCCTGTAAATAAATTGTGCTTTTTATTGTTCTGCATCGTGTTTTCATCGGATACTCTCAAATCTACGAACCCGTAAAACGCAACAATATTAATAACTGAATTGAAGGTACTGGGAATAGGCGTGTATATTTTAATAATAAAATTCCTCAATGTGACCACCTCTAAAAGTGGACAGTATTTGTAAGAACATAAATAAGCATTTGTACTGAACATCACTAACAGTCATATTCTCTAAAATAACGCTTTAAGCACAGTGGTATTTTATTAGTTACTGAAATTATTTTGTCCTGCGTATATCTGGCTTCGAAAGGTGTCTCACTAACGGACAAATAATTCAAATCGCTGAATACTGGTACTTCGACCTCACTTCAATTCCAGACGAACAAGCTGGCTGCATGGATAATTTTTCTGGTTTTTCCTATGTGTAACGTGAATGCAAGTCAGTTTCTCTTAGAAAGGCTTCCATGAAGTCATCGTTCCCCTTAATCAGGTAGCCTTCGTATGATCTGTCATATTCAAATAACCGATGAACTAGCGTTCTAATTCCGCTTAGAGGACTTTCAAAGGGAAACTAGCTCGTAATCACATTAAACAACGGAAGGGGTAAAGAAAAACTAATCACGCAACCAGGCCCGTTCGTGTGGGGTCGAATCCAGATCGGGTTCCCATACCATGGAACATTGATATAAGACTTGACTTTAAATCCCGTGGAACGGGCTGATTGCCTAGGAATTTTTGATGTCTCCCCCCCAATAACGTGAATAGGAGCTAACTTTTCTTAAAATGTCATCCACGAAGGCATCCCTGCCTTAAACAAAGGGGTTTGATTACCTTTATTATGACTGGGGCAAAGCACTTAAGGAGGCCTAAGAGAAGCGATGCCTTCGTGGAAGTCGTTTTCGCAGGAAAAGGCTCATAATTACGTTACACATACGAAAATCCATGTTTAATGTGAATAACACTAAAGATAAACTAACGTAATTAATGTATAAGATGAACAACATTATACATAACTAAAATAAACTAGGGACATCTTCCTAAGGGAAGGATGTCTTCATGGGGGGATTTTACAACGGAAACCTACACGTAACCGCGTTAAACATGGGAAAACCCGCGGTAACTTCCATATAATCAGCCCATTCACAGGGATTTGAACTCGGTCGAAATATCACTGTTCAGAATTTAACTATTCGGCTAGTGGTGAACCTTTTTAAGATTAGATAAAGGAATATCTAAGGGACGCAAATTCAATGAAATAAAATATTTTCTTAAAAAAATATTTCTCAATATTTATTTCATATCTTAAAAAATATATTTTGTTGTAAATATTTCTTAAAATTTCTTAAAATTTATTTCATATCTTAACATGAATTTAATGCCAACTTATTAAAGTGTTTTCATGTAAACAATCGAAGCTTCAACATCCTAGGTTAAGTAAATTTACTTCGAGATAAAACTTAATCAATGAAACTGAGGCTTTGTATTTGTTTCACAATGCATATAATAAAAATTAATTTCTAATCTTCACCTTTTGTCATTCCAAGCTACATTGCATGCATCAAATAAGCCTGGAAATAGAAAGTATACAATATGACAAAATTCAGCTATAACATCCAATTTATCCTAAGCGCAGCTATATATTTGTTTAAGATGTTAATAAAACAAACGCAAGACTTTCCTTGAGAGATGTATTTACTTAAATAATTTAAGATCTTTACTTCCTCAAATTAATTTAATAACTGAGAACTATTTTTTAGCGCATCATCTCTATATTTGCCAAACAGTTACATCAGAGTTTAATGCTATGAGACGATAACATCTTGCAGGCAAACATCTCACTGTCATTTACTCATAAGGTCGAATAAATTAAATAATGTTACTCGAGATTAACTGGACGTTTTTTTAAATTATTAGAAAAGCTAATTCTTTTATTAAGATGTTTTCCACGTCAGACGCTTCGATTACATACGAAAAAATGCAGAAATACTTTACCAATTACGTAAAGAGGTTGCTTACATTGAAAGCTGCGAAATTTATTTGAAATTATTTTTCACTATAAAATGTAAAATGGACTGCTGGTCGATAAGATTTAAATAAATTTTAATCGTTTTTGGGATAATTAATTTTATCATTTCTATGAGCATATTTTTTATTACAGCAAAAGCATTATTTACTGCTGTAGCAAATAGCTTACATCGGTAGAATTTATTTCAGTTTTATTTATATAAAATAGGATTTATTTTATGTTATCGATGTATATTACTCAAAATAAAGAGAATGAAACGTAAATTTTACATTTGTCCTAGATCCACGTACATAAACAAAAAGGGATTTTTTTAATATTTTAGTAAGCACTGAAAATATTACCTCCGTAAGGTCCTTGGGTATAAAATTATATTTTCCGTATTATAAACTGAATAATGCGAAAAAACAATTCTTGAATTTCGCTTGCCTACTAATTATAAAAGTGATTCTGGTTTCAATCCACCCGGAGGCAAAGTTTTTCTACCTCATTAAAGAGCCCAGGCAAAAATTGTAAAAATTGCTGTAAAATGAAATATCGCAGATGGAATCCATAGAATGATGCACAATAATAAAATAATCCTCTCCAATTAACAAAACGCGTTATCAGCGTTTCTGAAACACCAGTTGCTATAACGAGTAAAAACGCAATTTCGATCTGAGAGCCAAGTATGTCTGATAGCATCATATAGTAGTAAATTAAGTCTTTACTTTGAATCTTTGCTTTACCATATGTGAAAATGAAACATAAATTGTGCCCAAACAATAACTATTGTATAGTTATGTTGTATAGTTGAAATTTATGGACAGAAGCTAGCTTATGGCGTGTAAGACACAAATTTATGATTTAGTTAAACAAGAAATTCAATTCTAAAATGTTCATTTTAAGATCATCATATTTTTGCTACTCTCTTTTTGAAATTTGTATTCTTTCCTGTTTATTATTTCCAAGAAAAATATTATCTTCAAAAGTAATAGTTAAACAAATGATGAAGAGGAATGATAATCGTGTTAGTGCATAAAGAACTAAGACATTGTGGCATTATTATGTTCGACTACGCGCGCTGCCAGATGTCGTCATGTTGGTTGCGTAATATATGCCAGCACGACTAGCGAACTCTCTCTCATTGCCCTTAGCTCAAGTGTAAGGATGTTCAAATGTTTGTGTAGAAGTTTTCTGTTTTAATGAATAGTTGTGTTAACGTATAATTGTGTTACTGAATAGGTGTGTTAATAAAGCCGGGTTTTAGCGAAGTGGAGTCATGTCTTTGAAGAACATTCACCGAACCATAACCCACACACCATAACATCATATTGTTTAAGAAATTAAAGCCTTATAGTGTAATAATCAACACACAGTGTCTTATAAGTTTCTTCCAGGCCCTCGTGTTGTGCAGTTCAATTATTTCTTACCCACAAACTCACATCTTCTGGATACCTGGTACCCGAATTAAAATAGTTCCATCATCAGACTTGGATTGTTCAATTGAGGTTGGTTTGACAATGATTCATCAGCATGCGTGGAGTGATCAAATGGGAATCGTTCGTTTTCTTACTAGAAACCTTTTATAAGTGCAGAAATGTACGAAATAAAAGGTATGCTTCCTATGTGATTTTAAAATATAACCACCACCAATCGATCTGGTAATTCGAAGTTTGCATATTCGAGTCTTACAAAGTCAAAATCAATTTTATTTTGATTCCTTGCTCCAGGTGTAGAGTCATTAGGAGTTTTCGGAAACAGAAGAATGAAAAAAAATGAGCAATGCCTTCGCCGGGAATTGAACCACGGACCTCTAGTTTACGCATCCAGCTACACCACGAAGGCACGCAAAGAAGGCGGGAGAAATACCTTATATAAGTATTCGACTCCTTTTGCCTGCCCTTGCTACTGGCGTTTTTTTTACAGTAAAAATTTATGGTTTCTCTATCATCTGCAATTTAAGACGTATTAATTTTTATAGTTGTACACAGCAGTAAAGGAGTTTAAACTCAGTTAGATTTCAATTCGGAAAAGTTCTAGTTGATTGCCTTGCAGGTTGGCGTTTTCCTCTGGAGTCAGGAATATTTACTGGTGCCATAAATAATTAACGTGTCAGCTTAAATTTGTCTGAAAGGCTTGTAGTAGTTGTTTTCTTCTTATACACTCATGTCCATAAATTAAGGATAATTCGGAGTCACGCGGAAATCGAACTCTAAAATAAATATATCACCTGTAAAATAACTACACACGTCTTCAAGAATCATATGCAAATTACAGGAAGTAACCAGATGACACCGATGGTACGTCACAATGACGAGAGTGTAAGAGAGTGATAAATAAGGAATACTGGCAAAGAAGTAAAACTGTTCACAGGCGCTATATAAGCATTTCAGGGCAATAACCGAATAGTTATGACACAAAGGACGCATTTGGATGATTTTTACGTGGTAGAATTATCAGCCGTCTGGAATGTGGGAGTACCCAACTGGAAGTATCAGACGAACTTGGAATTGCCCACAGTGTCATCGCCAGGCTTTAGCAACGATTCCAAGATGATGGTAATGTGAGTAGACGTTACAGCACAGGTCGCCCCAGAGTTACAACGCCGAATGAGGACCGGTATTTGGCAGTTACTGCCAAAAGAAACAGGCGGAGCACAGCCTCAAACCTGTCTCGTCAGCTCTCTTTAGCCACTGGTACGACAATTTCAAGGCAGACCGTGTACAGACGCTTAGGGCAGATTGGTCTATATGCTCGTAGACCTGTCAGATGCGTTCCACTTACTGCAACTCACTGTCGCCTGCGGTTAGCCTGGAGTAGAGAACATGCATTGCGGACACCGCAACAGTGGGCTTGTGTGATGTTTTCCAACGAGTCCAGGTTTAGCTTGCAGTCTGATTCTCGCCGGACTTTCATATGGAGAGCTCCAGGTACCCGTTACCACCAAGAAAACATCATTGAACGACACCGTTACGGTGGTGCAGGAGTGCTCGTTTGGGGTGGAATTATTCTGGGTTCCAGAACTGACCTGCATGTTCAAATTGGAACCATGACAAGCCAAATCTATCGGGACGTCATTCTGGAACAACATGTACGTTTGTTTCGGGGCGCCATGGGCGCACAATTTGTGTTTATGGATGACAACGCCCGTCCTCACCGTGCAAACATCGTAAGCGAATGCCTTCAATCGGAGGATATCACCCGTATGGACTGGCCAGCATTCTCACCGGACTTGAATCCAGTAGAGCACGTGTGGGACATGCTTGACCGACGAGCTGCAGCCCGTTAACCTCCTCCTACATGTCTACCGGAACTTCGGAGAGCATTGCTTTTTGAGTGGTGTAATATCACCCAAGATCAGATCGATAATTTGATACTCAGCAGGCCTAGGCGTTGTACGGACTGTATTGCATCGTCTGGGAGACATACAATGTATTAGCAATCATACCAACCATGTAATATTGGTTTTTTGTAAATAGGTTTTTTTTTGTAATTTGCTCCAGGCAGAAAACATCGCCAATTTTTTTAATAATATAAGGTATATCTCCCACTTTCTTAGCGTGCCTTCGTGGTGTAATGGTCAGCACACTGAGCCGGAATTTCAGAGGTCCGTGGTTCGATTCCCGGCGAAGGCGTTGCTTATTTTTCATGTCTCCTGCTTCAAAAAAAAATACCTAATGTCTCTACACTGGCGCCCGAACTAAAAGGGTTGTGGATGATGATTCTCCACACCCAGGATTTGGCGACTAGGTCCCCTAAAACCCTAGTCGCCCTTTAAAAAGGGGAGTATATAAGGTATATCTCCCACTTTCTTAGCGTGCCTTCGTGGTGTAATGGTCAGCACACTGAGCCGGAATTTCAGAGGTCCGTGGTTCGATTCCCGGCGAAGGCGTTGCTTATTTTTCATGTCTCCTGCTTCAAAAAAAAATACCTAATGTCTCTACAATAATATCAAACATATAGCATCTTTTTTTGCTCTTTACCTTTTGTTTAATAAATAAGCTTTACAAATAAGTCAAATTTGTTTTGCTTCTAACTCTTCCTTTGCCTGATTTTGCGTTATCCTTAATTTATGGACATGAGTGTAGTTTCAAGAGCGATAAAATGGGTTTATTTTGGGTTTTTTGAACTCCATACTTTTTATTCAGTAGATCTATATTTAAATATATTCCAGGTAGATTTCTCTTGTTTGCTTTATCATATTCAAATAACCTTACCTAATTTTTAAATACTTTCTTTTACAAGTATTTAAGTAGTTTTTAAAGGCAAAACTTCGCAATGTCTAACAGCTAGAGTCAAGTAACTGAGTAATTGAAACAAAAAATTATATTAAATTTTTAAAACTTCTACGACATTCTTTAACAATTTCGAAATTCTTTTCCAAACTGTTCTAAGAACCAACTATAAAAATTACAAAACTAGAATATTAGGGAATTATTTTGTTTCACTTCTGGAGGCAATGAAATATCTTTTCATTGATCCTTGGACGAACAAAAGAAAGCTGTTATAAAGACTTCTTTTTTGACCATTGGTGTTGAATGATGGATTATTCCTTAGCTTTCAAGGGAAAACATGTCGGACTTTGCAAACATTAATCACAACTGAGAGCTGACTTTGCGCAAATAATTAAAGAAATGCAAATAAAATATCTTTTTATTTTATATCTTCCTCTTAATTAAATGGCAATGAAAGACTCCGGTAAAAATATGACCGCTAAAAGTAAGATTGAGAGTAAACAAGAAGCAATCTATATGTTTATGTAACTTATTATTCTATAACTTATAATTCTATATCACAGTGAAATATTTATTACGTTAAAGTACTCTAAGATATGCATGTGTAATTATAATTTAAGGAAGAACAGTAAATTTAAGTAACTGTAATAAGCGTTTAGTTTAAGTAAACTGAAAACAACGATTCTTGAAATCAGGCAATTTAACTGTGTAAACTATCTGTAATAGAAAGCTTAAGCAAATTACCAACTAAACGGTACTTATTCAATTCAAAGGAGATAAGTAGACACTTTTCACAATTCCCACCCCGTTTAGGAATAAATTAAATAATTTTATGTCTATTAAAATTGCTTTACTTGAGAGCTATGTACGAAGAGTGAGACTTGGTATTATGTAAATAAAATCATAAATGACTTATTATATGAATATTATGATATCAATTCTCCCGCATGCATACACTGACAGAAAACTGATTTGAAGTTGAAACATTTTTCTTGCAGAGTTTGAGAATTATAAAATTAAAATTAAGATAATTAGACCTTCAAACAAATTATTTGTTATATTAGCTTTAAGAGAAATACCTAGCGTTTACGGAATTAGTAATTGAAATTATGGTATAGTAAGATTAATGAAGTAGTTAACTACCTATGTATAATTTTCTAATTGTTTAATAGTTTAAACTATGCATCAACTGCGAACTCTTAATCAACTCAATTAAGAGGTGAACAGTTTCTTCTCTATCTCCTTGAAGAGAAAACAAATCTAAAGATATGAAATTAAATCTATTGCAAAAATATTAAAGGAGTTAAATACCTTCACAAATAAAAGCAGCCCATCTTTCTTTAGAAGTTTAGATTCTTTTCCGAATTTACAACTTAGAGAATTTTCATTCTTCTAAGAACCGTTAGGATATTTGTCATTTTATTTTAAAGATGTTATTATCTATAAAAGAGAGAACTTATTTTTACAATTAAGGTAGAATGGTGTCAGAAAAAAAAAGAATTTGGCTAATGGAAATACAGGAAAATTACAGGTTAGCCGAAAGGCCGCTCACAGGAAGTAGAATATAGCTCCTAAAACAAGGTTGTCTTAAGACCAGGGACAGGATAGATACACATTTGACCTTTTTGGAGACCATTTTCAGGTTCTAACTGTTTCAAGAAGGGAAATGATATTATGGCAACTCATTGTCTAAAAGTTTACAATAAATAAAAGCCTCCTAAATGTATTAGATGGCAGGTTTGTATAAAAAATCTGTATTCCACACACATAAATTAAACAGAGGAAACAAATTAATATAAGTCTCCAACAGAAGGCAAAAGTTGAATCAAGATTGTTCGCAAATCAGACCGTGTTCAATTTACAGTTTGACTCCTCTCGTAACTTAGAGATAATCAGGAATCGGATTCAGCCGATCGAATATTCTTCGAAGAGGTAGGTACTAAGGTAGTAATGTGTAATCTAAGTAGAGATGTTTTTGAAAGGCTGTGACGACTAATATTACAATTACTTGTGGTGCGGCGGTCACTTTCTTTTAACAGACAGCAACGCCTGTCGTCACGAAGATATTCTAGTCACCTGATTTCTTGCATATGGGAAACTTAAAGGAACTCGGAAGTAGAAAGATTGACTGAATGGACTGACCAATTCCACTGTCATGTGTCAGTCATAAACAGCACTTGTGGAGTACTTTGAGGCAAACTGTAGCAACTTATCTACGTCTCTCAGAAATATCTGAAAACCATACTGGACACAGGAGGAAAGGGGATGTAAAGATTGTTTTGTAGGTAGAGTGGAACATATATTGTATTAAATTTCATCCTGCAGTTATTCTCACAAAGGTTTGTTTAAATAAGTTTTCTCAGCAATGCAGTTTTTCTCCCTTGAGCATTAAGTCCTCTTTCCAGAAACACATAATGTAAAAGTAATGCAAAACTAAATAGATCATTTTCATGCCTATGATTATGCCAAATTTTAAGTTTTGAAACTTTATTGTAAGTATTTGATACAAAAATAATTCTCTGTTAAGTAACATTTGGGCATTAGTATCATAAATACACAGGAAGCTTTGGTAGTTATGCTGATTGTCATTACCTTTACGTAAGGAAAGATTAAAGTCTTTACAACACGATATAAGCAATTGAATACCATGTTTCTAAATTTAATTTATTAATATTTCATGACTGCCAAATATATCATCTACGATAATGCAGCGCCGTTTGAAATTATTACTCGTCCATCTATCATATTTCCTATAATGTGAAATTTCATGAAATGGTTTGCAAAAATTCTTGAAAAGTCACTTGATTTTGACTGTATCGTTTCATAAATAGATTTTTTGGAAACTATGAAGGGATTTATCTTTTCAGTGTAATTAAATTTTTAATTATGTTAAAAACCTTACAAACAATGAAGATTTTTATGTATATATATATAGTGCCTTATCTATTCAAATATTTATAGCGTTCACACATGTTCATAACTAAAATTTCTTCTGGAATTTTTCGTCTAGAATTTTCGTCACATTTATTCATACTACTATTTTTTCACATATTTTTCGAATTACATACGGGTATTCTAAATTTATACTGACATTTATTAGTTGTCTTTTTTCTCTTTTCTTAATACAGTGGATCCCCCCTTTTTATACGTCTTTCCAGGGAACATTCACAAACGATGTATAAATGAGAATAACATGTAAATGAAATTTTAATTTATGATGTGAATCATTTATATATATATATACAGTTTTATGCTATAGATTTGTTTAAAATGTTCAAACAAATTCAAAATTAATATTTTGAAGAAATATTTAATTGATGTTAATATTTTAAACAATTAAACATTTTAAACAATGTTTTATAATTAATATTTTAAAAATAATATTAATGCAAATTTAATATTTTTAAAATAAGAATACAAATTTCTGTAAGTAGTTTCGTAAAATTGGAAAAAAAGGCATACCTTTATTTGATTTCCCATCTTGAAGAAGAAAAAAAAATTAAGAATATTTTAGAGCAAATTAAATTTTTTCTAAAGAAAACGTCTTCAGTTGTCGTGCGACTTGTCTTTTGATTCTGAATCTTAAGCAAAGCACTATGAATCGAATTCAGATCCTAAAACTATTTCGCACTTGTATACATTCAAAGAAATTTCTGAGGGTGTCAGTGTAATAGATAGCATTTTACGAACAAGGTGCAATTATTCATTCATTTTCTTCTTCATCCTCGCTGCTTAAATGTTTATCTGGTAAAATGTATTCAATCAGTTCTTTAACTGCGCGTATGTCTGACGTATGACGTCAGACATACGGTCATCATAGTTGTCATATAGTCATACACGGTCATCATAGTTGACATATTCCCAAAGCGTAATATCTAATCCCAGTAGTTTCCAATCTTCATCATCCACAATCACAATTTCATCATCATTTTCATCTTCAACACTTTCACGTGACTCTGGGTTCGAAAATCCCTTTTTATTGAAACATTTTTATTTGTTTGTGGTTTACTTAAGTACAAGCAAGTTAATCGTACTCATAGCCTCAAGAATATTTAAATTCTTCTGTGTATTTCTTGTAGTTATATTGTGAAGAACTATTTGAATCAACATTTGTTAACATCATTTTTGACTCATGCCTATTTGGCTACTCATGTTTATTTGTACATTAGCCTTACCAAGTTTTTGTAAAATTTATTCAGTAGTGCTTTTATTCTAATTTTATGGCAGGCGCGTCGGGAAAAGAAACGATAAGAATTCAGACCAACTATATTACACAGTCCAGTCACATTAATGTGACCATCTGTCAAAAGCCAGAATAACCACCTTTCGCAGAGCGGACTGCTGCGAGACGTGCAGGAAGAGAGTCACATAGGTCCCTGAAGGTGTTCTCTGGGATGTTGAGCCATGCCGACTCTAATGCCGTGGCCAGCTGCGCTAGATTACGCGGTTGAGGATCCATGGCGCGAACAACTCGATCGAGATGGTCCCACAGATGCTCGATTGGGTTTAAGTCAGGTGAGTTTGCTGGCCAGGGGAGGACGGTAAACTCATCCTGGTGCTCTTCGAACCACGCACGTACACTGGCAGCTGTATGGCACCTCGCATTGTCCTGCTGGAAGATGCCATCATCCTGAGGAAAAACAATGCGCATGTAGGGGTGAACATGGTCCGCAAGGACAGATGCGTACTTGTATTGATCCATTGTGCCTTCCACAATGATCAGTGAACCTAGAGAATGCCAGGAAAACATTCCCCAGACCATAATGCTCCCGCCTCCAGCTTGGACCGTTCCGGCAATGGTTGCAGGGTGGTTCCTTTCAGAGGTTTCACGCCTTATACGCCAACGTCCATCTGTCCGATGGAGCATAAAACGCGATTCATCCGAAAACGCAACCTGTCGCCACTCAGTGGACGTCCAGCTGCTGTACTGGCGTGCAAATTCTAGCCTTCGCCGTCGATGAACAGCAGTCAGCATAGGTGCACGAACCAGGCGTCTGCTTCGGAGGCCCAGACGCAGCAATGTTCGCTGAATAGTACTTTGGGAGACACTTTTGGTAGCCCCTTGGTTCATTTTGGTGGTCAGTTGCTCAACGGTAGCCCGTCTATCTGCCCGAACGCATCTCCGCAACCGTCGTTCGCCTCTGTCATCTATGGCCCGTGGTGCACCACATTTGCCACGTCGCTGATTTTGGACAGTCCCATTTTGCCATGCACGGTACACTTTTACCACGGCGGCACGCGAACAGTTCACAAACTCAGCCGTTTCGGAAATGCTTCCACCCTTGGCCCGAAAGCCAATGATCATGCCCTTTTGGAAGTCGGATAAATCGCTTCGTTTCTGCATTACGCCAACGATTGAAATGTTTTCCGAAGCCCTCACACACCCTTTATATACGCTCAACTGCACTGTGCTGCCACCTGCCTTCTGTGATTGGTTATTTAACTCTGACATGGAAAGTACGTGGTGGTCACATTAATGTGACTGGACTGTGTATATAGTTTCTTTTATTTTTCTATTAATGTTTTTTTTGCTTCTGTCTCAATTATTGTCGTTTGACGAAACGCGTAATGGAGTTTAGCTGTGCTCGAATTTTTCACGCTTTTCCCTTGACAAGTCCGTGACTAACCTCGAACTAGGCTAAAATGCCATTTACTCCTATTCATAGTTATTAATTCTGGTGTTTTTAATACTTGTTTATAATTTTTTACTAAATTGCCATTTACTCCAATTCATAGTTATTTATTCTGGTGTTTTTAATACTTGTTTTCAATTTTTACGTGTTTTAAAAAAATTTTTTAAATGTTGAATTTTTCAATTCCTACGTTTTGTTTTTTAATTTTTTACAACTGCTTTTACTTTTAAGTTATGTTTTTGTTCAAGTTTTTTAACTCTGGTACTAAGGTATGAAATTTACTTTTAGGCGATTGCTTTTAGAATTTTACTCCTTTTGCTTACCTTTAATTTTAATTTTGCAGATCAATGCGCAAAATTTTTAACCAAAAAGGTCTCTAAATTCTTTTACTACTTTCTATAAAATTATATATACA
>KK120497.1:285869-319676 GCA_000611955.2 Stegodyphus mimosarum | reverse complement strand
GCTAATTTGTAAAGTCATTAGGTTATTTTGAAGCAGGAAACATGAAAAATGTTTTCGAACTCGGACCTCTACCGGAATACGCGCCGATTGTACTACGGTAATACCACGAAGGCATGCAGAAAGGAGGGAGGAAATACCTTATATATGCTCCCTTTAAGGGGCGACTGGGAATTAGCGGAGTCAGTCGCCAAATCCTGGTGGTGAAGAATCATCATCCACCACCTTTTAGTTCGGGCGCCACTGTAGACATATTAGGTTTTTCTTTTGGAAGCAGAAGACGTGAAAAATGAGCAGTGCCCTCACTGGGACTCGAACCAGGGCCTCTCGAATACGCGCCGAGTGCGCTACCGTTATACCACGAAGGCATGCTGGAAGGAGGGAGAAAATGCCTTATTTCCTTGCAATTTGCCCGATCACTAGTTCTTTTTGCCATTATCCGTGTATTCTCAGTATAGTCTTGACAATCTCGAGCTTGAAAATCCTAGCTCGTTGACGATTTCGGAAATTGAATGGCCCAAGCGTCGAGTGCCTTCTAACTGTCCGTGATCGAAGGTCTCTAAATCGGAAGTTTTATCCATACTGGTAATTGAAACGATTCATATATTTTTTTTACAACAGAGTGAATTTTAAAATGTTTGTAAATGTCCCAAAGATTTTATAAATACCTTCAAGCTTCAAGGAAATTCTAGGCTGTACTAATTCCAATCTCCACAATTATCTTGTCGGCAAGAGCACTGATGTTTTGTAACTTGTAGTTTCTCACATTGAAAAAATGACATTATGAGCTTTTATTTACTTTATTGGAAAACGACGACGCTGAATATCACTTTCTTAAACTTTCACTTTTCAATTTCTATACATTTCTTTAGCGACAAAAATTCTTTCTTCTCTAGGAAGACAAATATTTGTTTATCGGAAAGGGAATTTTCATTAATATGCGTTATTGTTGGCAATTTTATCAGTGACTAAGATCCACTAAAAAAATTACAGGTTACTATTAGGTTAAGCTACTGGAATGATATTACACACGGAGGCTAAGGGAAAGAATGTCTCTGCGGAGGGTTTTGTAAGAGAAACTGGCTCGCATTTACGTCACACATGGCAAAAAAATTAAATCTAACCATGAAGCCAACCTGTTCACCTGAGCTCGAGCTACCGGTACTCAGCGGCCATAACCACTTGATCTCTCATCTCTGGTGGAGCTGAAAATATTACAGAAACCTGCCTGTTTTGAAGTTTTTATGAAAATATTACCAAAATTTGTTAAAAGAAAGTAGTTAGTACAAGCACAAGAAAAACTGATAGAACTTTTTAAAGGTATATTTTATTTTGATTGGTCCAATTCTGTCTAATTTAAATCTGTCCTGCAATTTCTCGTTTCCTACAGGAACATTTTTGACACTATAATTCGAAAGGAAGTTTAAACAGCAGAAGAATAGGCACAGTATATTACTGCATTATTATATCTTATACAACATATTATACAACATATATATTATACAACATATCAATATTAGGTGTGGAATTTCATTTATTTGAAGCTTTAAATTTGCTGCTAGGGATTTTAAATAAAGAACAGCCTCAATTATTTAAACTGAATAAGATCAAGATGGGTTAGATATCATACTTTAAAAAATTTACGCTTTATTAATTAAATAGATGTATTTTCAATTAGCAAATAGTTAAAAATAATTTTCCCCTGTTATAATCCGTCGCTAATTCACTTGTTGCATTATCTTTTTTTTTCAACAACTGATTACTATTAATATGTATTTAAATGACAGCAGAATTCTTTTGCTTTTAGGTATTATAATGCGAATAATACTTTCATATATTTTTAGTTAGGCTCTACAAATGAAACGGAATTAATGAATTCAATATTAAACCAAGCAGACTGAATAAAAAGGGCATTTTGATTAATATAATATTCATCAAATTTAGATTCTTTAAAAGGCATATGTATGCAGTAAGAAAGGCTCAGACAGATAGGATGGCTGAATTCAAGATTACTCAAGTATTCTACCCCATCCCAGCAATGGAGATCCTGAATAAAATTATCAAGTATTAAATGAAGTAAGATTGGAAACTTTCAAATGATTTCTCTAGTTATACTTACATCATACACTGCTCGACATTGAAAATGCAACAAGAAGAAGGAGTGGTCAGAAATTTATGCAAATTTTAGAGTAGACGCACGTCACTGAGTTATGCGAATGATGTGAAATGTTCAGCTCTCCGACGCACGTGAAGTACGATTTATGGGAAGGAACGTGTAGAATGGGCAATATTCGTGTCGTTATTTCTGCCAGACGAATTATCGAAGAAAGTTAGTTTTGGGTCCCGGAGGATACATGTAATAGGAGAGAATGCCAGCCCGCCGTCAACGAGGGCACTTCCAGCAGATAGACGATTTTACGAGGGGTATGGTGATCGGGCTGAGAAGGGCGGGTTGGTCCTTACGTCAAATCGCAGCTGATACCCACATGGATGCGAACGCAGTACATCGGCTATGGTGAACATGGTTGGAAAAAGGAAATGTGAGAAGAAGGAGGGGTGCAGGTGCAGCCAGAGTGACGTCATCACGCGTGGATCGACGCATTCGCCGACAAGCTGTGGCGGTCTCGCAAGTCACTTGTAATGCGATTTTACAGCATGTACAAGATAGCCTGTATGTTCCCGTGTCGACGAGAACCATTTCCCGTCGATTGGTTGAACGTGGCCTGCACTCACGGCGTCCGCCAAGAAGACTGCCATTGACCCCACAGCATAGACGCCAACGTTTAGAATGGTGTCGGACTGGAGTGATGTGGATGACAGAATGGCAAAACGTCGTGTTCTCAGATGAGTCACGCTTCTGTTTATCCAGTGACAGTCGCCGCATACGTGTGTAGCGTCGACGTGGAGACAGATCTAATCCGGCACTAACTGTGGCGACTGCGCGACACCGCACGACAACGTAGCATAATGGTTTGGAGCGTTATTGCCTACGATTCCAGATCACTTCTAGTTCGCATTCAGAGCACTACGACGGCCCAACGATACTTGGATAATGTACTGCGGCCGGTGGCAATTCCCTACCCTCAGGGGCTGCCTAATGCAATTTTTCAGCTACACAGTGCTCGCATCTGCCAACATGCTCTGCAAGGTATACAGATGCTTTCCTGGCCACTGTACTCTCCTGACCTGTCACCAGTCGAACATGTGTGGGATGTAATTGGACGCCGTTTGCAGACTCTGCCCCTACCCCGTTCAGAAGACGAACTGTGGCAAATGGTTGAAAGGGAATAAAGAGCCATCCCTCAGGACACCATCCGCACTCTTATTGACTCCATGCCTAGACGTGTTTCTGCGTGCATCGCTGTCCGCGATGGTCCTACGATAGCTAATACCTTGACAACTGAGAAAGCCACAAACTTAGTAGAGGTTAAACAACCAGCAACAAAAAATCCACTTGTTGCTTTTCACAACATTCCACCTGACGTACAACAGCAAGAACTCCAAGATTTAATCCTTTCTGAATTTGGCTTTGAGCAAGGTGAAGTTAGATTACTATTCCGTTTAAAACAACGGAAAAATGTCAAATGGGTGGCAGAATGCCAGCCTAATGCCTTCAACATCTTCATGCACAGTCCCAAACTCTACATGGGATGGCAAACCCATCTTATTACAGAGCACTTCAATATTAAACGTTGCTTCAAATGTCAACGTTTCGGGCATTTACAAAAAGACTGTAGAAGCTATTCCTATTGTGCAAACTGCGCCGGAAATCATGATACCCGGGACTGCACCGCCAACTTCTATAACTGTATCAACTGCATTGACAGAAACAACAGTGCCAGAACCATGCTCCCAACTGAACACACAGCCTTCTCAAATGAATGTCCTTGCTACCAGGCACAGGTTGAACGCATCCGCCGAATCACGACATATCAGTAAAGGTCCTATCCACTCATCCTCCCAGCCTCTTTCACCATATCTTAAATGCTTACAAATTAATCTCCAAAAAGCACAGGCCGCTACTACCCAAGTCATTGCTTTTGCATTTGATAATAATATTGATATTATAATAGCTCAAGAACCCTATGTTCGTAATGGCAAGATTACTGGTTATCCACTTTTATGGAAAACATTTTATAAAGAAGATCCTACGAACTTTCCTCGAGCAGCTATTATTTTATGTAACCAACAACTTTCACCCTCAATCCTCCAACTCAATAGAGATCAAGTTGCCATACTGTTGGAACTAAATAACTTTACTGTTGCAATAACTTCCATATATTCAAGTCCCACGGAGGATCTTTCCACTGCTATTAATTTTTTGGATCATCTATCAACAGCACTTGGCAATAAGCATATGTTAATATGTGGTGACTTTAATGCTCATTCAGTGGCCTGGGGCTATGGAGACACAGATCCAAAAGGACGTCTTCTCGAAGATTATATAGCTTCCAATAACTTCATTCTTTTTAATACACCAGATTCTCATCCAACATTTGATCGTATTCACGCAAAAGGCTGGCCAGATCTAACGTTTACTACAATATCCTTAGTATCTCTTCTACAAAATTGGACAGTTCGGGAGGATGAATCTTTGTCTGATCATAAGTATATTACTTTTGATCTTATGCCCAATAGTGATATACCAATTCTAGTCAGATATAATCTCCCTGGCCGCAAAATAAAACAATTCAGTCGTAAGGTTCGGACTGCGCTTCGTCCCCTGCGTAGTCACCTACATACCGTGAATACTTCAGAGGAGATAGAGCTTTTCACAAACACACTACTTACAACTCTGCAGGATATTTGCCAAAATACACTGCCAACAAGGAATTCTAAAAAACTTCACTCAATCCACTGGTGGACACCTAATTTACGTTCCCAGCAGAAAAAATGTCGTGCACTTCGTCGCCGTCTGAAAACAGAGAGACGTCTAAACTTATCCTCTAATACCTTGCAGATCTACAAAAGGGAGAGAGCTCAATATAAACGCCTAATAATAACATCAAAAATTATGGCTTGGAAACAATATTGCAGCTTAAATACAGAAATTTATGGCATCCATTATAAGATTTCTAGAGAGAAATTATTTCAACCAACACCTCTTCATGTTATGGATACAGCAGATACTTTTAACCCTACTGATGCTGCTATACATACCATACTGGAAGCAGTATTTCCTGATGATGACCCTACTTCCGACACTACTCTACAAGCAGCTATACGTGACGATCAATCAATTCCAAACACAGCTAATGATTTGGATATTACAATTCATGAAATCAAAACCATTTTATCTAATCTTCCAAAGAAACGGGCACCTGGCCCTGATGGGCTAGATTACCAGATAATAAAAGTCGCTATTCTCTCACAATTATTTTTCTTTTGCGACTACTTCAATAAATTACTACATCATGGTATATTTCCAAGAGCTTTTAAAGTTGGAAGAGTAGTACTCTTCCTTAAAAAAGATAAAGATCCGCAATTGCCATCTTCTTTTCGGCCTATCTGTTTGCTATCTGCATTAGGCAAAATCTTTGAACGCCTCATAATGCAACGCCTCAAATATCATTTCCAAAGTAATCATATCTTAAATGACAATCAATACGGCTTCCGTTCCGGAAAGTCAACTCTTCAAATTCTTTCCAAAATAATAGAAAATATATATTATAATCGTAATCATGGTCACCACAGTGCGTTGATCTCCATTGATCTCCAACAAGCCTTCGATACACTGTGGTGGCCAGCCATTCTTGAAGCATTAAGAGCTGCCCAATGCCCTAAAAATATATTCTTGATTCTACAAAGTTACTTATCTGAGCGAGAACTCATCTATGCTACATCAACAGGAATTGTTCATAAACCACAAAATAGAGGATGCCCACAGGGTTCCTGTGCGGGGCCAGATCTTTGGAATTTAACTTTTAATTCCATCTTAAATGCTCCCTGGCCCGCACACACCCGAGTATATTCTTATGCTGACGATACAGCGTTCGTTGTTACCGGACGCAATCGAGAAGAACTTGAAAAAAATTCTACTGAAACATGTGACCTATTTTATACCCATTGTACCAAATTGAAGCTATCCATTTCGGAATCAAAATCAAAGATACTTTTAATTCCTAAAAAGGGCGGGTCACTCAAAAGAAGACCCCGTATCACCATTAATGGTAATCGTATACGGATCTTTTCTCAAATTAAATTCCTAGGACTTACAATAGATGAAAAACTTAATTGGATAGGACATGTTCAAGATATCAAAAGGAGATGTCTTGCTATATCAACTAAATTACGTCGTATGCAAGGTTTTAAATGGGGAATTAATCCTCATATTCTGAAAATACTATATCAGACAGTTGTAGAACGGATTGTCTTGTATGCTGCGGCAATATGGTCAGAGCCCATGCAAAGCAGGAAAATTAGAATGTTACTCAGTTTACAACGCCCATTTGCCTTGCAAATTACTAAGGCATATTGTACGACATCTACAAATGCCTTAAATGTTCTTGCTGGCCTCATTCCTTTACATCTACGTGTCCAACAAGAGGCTACTATACAAAGAGTGAAGCAGCTTCAACAATCTTGCTCTTTATTCGATGAGGTTTATTCTCCTACTGACTATGAACCAGCTATCCATTACTTGGATACGCATCCTGCCTTGCATGGAGCTGGTGTTAAAGTATATCTCAAAGATGAATGTATCCCAACTCCTCCATCTCTTCGTGTATATACTGATGGTTCTAAATTTGACAATCAAGTAGGATGTGCCTATGTAGTTCTCTCTCATACTCAACAGGTCTCTGGCTGGCTGGGTCGTCTGCAAAACAACAACAGTGTCTTTCAGGCGGAGGCCACGGCTATTTTAAAAGCCTTACAATACATTACATCAACTACTGAGACAGAGGGAGAAATAATAACAGATAGTCTATCATCACTTTATGCAGTTAAAAACTCTCGCCACTCATCACCAATTATAACTAACATACAGCAAATATTACGTGATAATTTACATGTAAAAATTTCTCTGGTATGGACAAAAGGTCATGCAGATGATGAAGGTAACAATTTAGCAGATCAAATGGCCAAAGAAGCAGCCTCCTCTTCTACTGCGGAAACAATATCTGTCCGCTGGCCCATATCGCATCTCAAGCGATCCATATTCCTCAATACAGTTTCACAATGGCAGATGGAATGGGATAATGCTGACACTGGACGCCGCACTCATTACCATCTGTCATATGTTGATCCTAATCGACAAATTATCAATCCGCAACTGGTACGGTACATTTCTGGCCATGGGCCATTTCCTGTTTATTTCTACAGGCATGGCACAATGCCAACAGATTTATGTGTCTGTGGAGACTTGGGCACTCCTGAACATTACGTTACTCAGTGTCAGCTTACCCAAGGTCTCCATATCTCCATTCCTACTAATAATACAAGGGCCTTCTGCAAATATATGGTTCAACAGAAATATCTAATTCAAAAGCTTACTAAAATTATGGACCTTTTATTCTCATATGGGACAGATCTTTGTCAAGTTGTTTGACACATTTGTTGAACTCTCAAGCCATTATTAGGCTTATCTGTAAGTGTGTTGCATACCTCTGTAACATTATATTATTGAACTTAGATTTGTGAGAGATAATATACTGAAAACCCATACTCATGCTGTTTACTATTTTATGTATGGTCATTACATCTGTAATAATTGGTTCGATATAGAATAATTTTATAGCACAAACTTTTTGTATAGTAACATAACCTTATAAAAGTCTTTTATTGTATATATTCTGTGTATTGCATACACAGAACTGAACGGTGTGTATTGTATAATGCATTTGTATCTATATTTATTTACTTATTTTATCATAGTACAGAATTGTACTCATAGCATAATATTCTAAAGTACTCATTATCCCTTAATAATGTTATGTAACTTAGAAATACTGCAATTACATCTATTTATGTCCTTTTTGTAACATATTGTGCTACATTCTTAGTATCAATACTGTATTAGTACTATTCAGGCAAGTACCGTACAATTTAACAGCCTAGAATTATTGTAATAGTATATCTTCTGTATAATCTGTATTGTAATAGTATATCTGTATTGTAATAATATATCTGTATTGTAATAGTATAGTAAAAAATCTGTATTGTAATAGTATATCTTCTGTACATATTGTGCTACATTCTTAGTATCAATACTGTATTAGTACTATTCAGGCAAGTACCGTACAATTTAACAGCCTAGAATTATTGTAATAGTATATCTTCTGTATAATATAATTTGTGTATTGTATAGTATCATAATCATGATCTTGTGTACATTATATTTTATTGCTATTTTTTTTACTAATGTATGCAAATATTGTATGCAAACATTGTATGGCATATATTATATAATCTGCATTATTATCTGTGTTGAAAATGTATTGAAATTATTTAGTCCAGAATAGTATAATCCAATACTCTAGACCTATTATGTGGTACCATAATCTCATGCAAATCTTATATATTAAATCTTCCTGTATTGTATGCAAATAATGTATGGCATATTTTGTAAAATTTGTACGGCATCATTTTAACAATTGGGTTCAGTTTTTTTTTTTTTTAATGTTTCAATTGCATTTACTTATATTTCTACCGTATGACGGTAATCTTTCTTATTGGCAATCATATAAAATATTGTAATGTATTCTGATATAATACTGAATAGTACACATAGCATAATATCGTATAAAACTCATCTTTTCTTAACAAGATCATGCAATTTAGAAATACTGCAATTGCACCTTTTTATTGTCTTCTCTGTTTGAATGTACTCTATTTTGATGACAACATATTATATTTTATTTACATATAGAGAACTATCCTAGTGCAACTATATAAACGCATTGCACTGTACTGTAACAATTTGGTATGGCATTATTATATAAACCTATTTTCATATCATGCTGTACTCTTTGTTTAGAAATTGTATTAGTATCATGTAATTAAGTACCGCACAATTTAATAGCCTAGAATTCTTGTATAGTATAGTAACATATTCTTATGTATAGTATACCTTGTGTATTGTATAGTATAGTATCATAATCTTGCGCAAATTATATATTTAATTACTATTGTACAGCACACAAACATAGAATGGCATATATTGTAAAATGTGCATGGCATTCTTTTGTATTTTATATATTGTATTGTAATACATTCTGGTATAGTACGGAATTCTCAACATAGCATAATGTTCTGTAGTATTCATCATTCTTCAATAGGGTTCTGTAATTTAGAAATACTGCAACTGCCACTACTTAGTCGTTTATTTCTGTTTATCTATGAAAATGTTATCCTTTCATGGCAGCATGTAAACTTATAACAATCGTTCCAGCCCTTTGCTTGGCCGTGTATTTGTTGTTTTGATATTCAATAAATATGGCTCTAGATGGGGGTGGGCACGGTGCTAAACCGATTAACCTAATGGTAAAGGGACAGTGCCCGTGCCCCCCGTCACCTATCACCTACCTATCCTACTGGGCCTACAAGCTAGTGGGCCGATGCTAATTAACTTAATAGTAAAGTAATGGTGGCCACGTCCTCCGTCTCTATCTATCTATCTATCTATCCTACTGGGCCGATGCTGTTCTCGCTTTGTATTCTGACTATCATTTTTAATAAAGATCACTGATTACTGCTTGCTGTCTCTGTCTTTTTTCCAAATTTCATCACTTTCTGACCACTCCCTCTTGGTGTTGCATTTTCAATGTCGAGCAGTGTATATTCATACATTTCGCAGAATATTTACGACATCAGTCGAAATCAGTTCTGATGAATATGAGTAACAATTCTTTCGATAACTGACGTTTCACTCTAATAATACCATTAACACCATATGCATTCTTCGGTTTCGTTATGGCAAAGCACAATCGGTTACCTACCTGAAGGGAGGGATCCTTCATGGAGTATTTTCTAAGGGAAACTTGTTCTCCACATTACACATGGGGAAACCACGAAAACGCCCATTCAGCCAGCCCGTTCGCCGAGATTTGAGCTCAATCGTATCACCAGTATTCAGCGACTTTACCGCTCAAACACTACGTATTTTTCGTTGGCTGTCGTTGGGAAATCACGTACATATTGGACAAAATATGTGTGAACTCCACTCTTCGAGATTAATAATCGAAAGCGTAATCTCAATGTTTCATCAAAATCTGGCGAAATTTAGACAATATTTAGACTTTATTGATGTTATTGTTATATTCAGAATTTATTGTTTTCTTTATCGATAAGCAAGTATACGCATATTTCCTCAAATGGCAGAAGTTGCATAATGTGTTTATTTCTGGGTACATCTCTTCTTTTGAGTAAAGTAACGTTTCTTTATAGAAACGTTAAAAGGAGCCAAAGATTAAAGAGCTTATCTCAGTTATATCGACCTTTTTATCCCATTGAAGTGATTTATTTCCTCACCGAATACTTGTGTTCAATACATGTGTTATTTATATGCTAGAGCAGCAGCAAAGTATGGTTTTGTTAACAGGAAAGGTTTCTTTAAATATGTTTTGAAATGTAAGAATTAGAGTTACTTAACATTTGTGACATATAATTAAACCTTTTATTAATACTTGTTCTAAAAACTTTGAGTACAGATGAGAGATTTTCAGTAGGAAACACGTTCTTCTAACAAACAGGAAAACCATTATTTAAAAATGAAAAAAAAATCTGCTGAAAATATCTTTTGGTCATATGCCAAAGGTGGACAATAGAAAAAATGGAAATCATCCAAATTTCGTTTTTCAAAAATTCTTTTTCAGAATTATTCTCAAATCTTGGATATTTATTTCGAATAGTGAGCAGTTCCATGAAAAGTCGTTGATATTTCGCTGGAACTATTTCAAAACTTTCTGAGAGATGTATTAAGTTATGAGAATTATATAAAGTAGTTTATTGCGTTATATATTTTATACCCTTGATAAGTCATTAGGTTATTTTGAAACAGGAGACATAAAAATGAGCAATATCCCCAGCGGGGCATTCGAATCTGAAACTCTCGAATACATGCCGAGTGTGCTACCGTTACACGACGAAGGCATGCTGAAAGGAGGGGAAAAATACCTTATATACTCCACCTTTTAACGGACACTCTGGGGATTAGAATATCCAATCGCCAACTCCTGGTGGTGACGAATTATTGTGCAGCATGTTTTAGTTCGTGCGCCACATTAGAGTCATTAGGCTTATTTTCAAGCAGGCTATGTGAAAAATGCGTGATACCTTCACCGAGACTAGAACCTGGACATCTCGAATAAGCGCCGAGTGTGCTACCGTTACACCACGAAGGCATGTTAGAAAGAGGGAGCAAATGCCTTTTACTCTACAAAGTTTATTTTAAAATGGTGTTGAAACTTAGTGTGTCATAGTTTTCAAATTTTAATTTTCCATCAAGAATGAAAAAACATTCTGCTGTCACAATATGCGCGTGATTCAAAATCAGCTTCATTTGGAAACTTAGTGCGAGTAAAAAACTAACAAAATGAAGTATAATGTTAGACATGAAAAGCATGCTTATATTTAAAAGTCAGTGAATTCTAAATACATTTTAAATTTCTGATTTCCTTTTTAACGTATTGACAGTCGAATCTTCTGCTAGTGGACCAAAGCTTTTGTCCGTTGTCAGGAAGTATCCTTTAAATGGGAGTGTGATCATCGCCTATTTCGAGGAATTGGAGATTCAGAAACTCCCTTTAATTTGTAGAGCTATTACGTACTTCTGAAGTCATTGAACGTAATAAATCAGCTACGTTCTCACCAGATTATAGATTTCATATCTCAGGGATGTCGGCAGGACGTGCATCGGGTTAAACTATGATATCACGCAGTGGAGAAGATGAAAATTCCTTATATTCTTAACAGTTGAAGAATGATTAGGAAGACGGGAAGAAGACCCAGTCGGACAAATTCAGATCGTGACGAAATATCGTTCACCATATTTTTAGTCGGGCGCCACTTTAGCTATCAGTTATTCTTGAAACCATGTAATATGATAAACCAGTTATATTCCAGCCGAAATTCGAACTCCGGAATCCGATGTTAGACAGAGGTTCCGTCACGAAAGCATACTGTGGGAAAGACGAAAATTCCTTACAAATGAGGGGTGTCAGCAAAATGACAGTGTCCTTTAATCCTTCTTTCGCAGCGTGTCATATGCAATATGGCTCAGTTTCACTCCATAGGCCCACCGTACCAAACGTCATACCGGAACGAAGAGTGACTTAGAGCTCACAGAATCCTATGTGACACGCTGAAACACAAATTTTATATCAAATATTAATTCCGCATAAATTACGTCAGAATGCTGCGAAAACTTTCTGAACAGAATCTCTAGAGCGTTAGAAATGTTGTGGTGAGCATTATTTACCATTCTGCTCTACGAAAGTTAAATGTGCAACGCTATCGACGCACGTTCATTATTCAGAAAGGTTTCACGCAGTGCAAGAGGCTAATCATTTCTGTAGGTAAAAATGGCATTAGGGTATTATAAGTCCTGATATTTAAATTTAAATTCTCACGTTTTTGTTTCATTATTGTACAGAAATAATTTAAATTTGGGATTATAACCATTATTGCCAATATTACACTTATAAGGTACTTCTTCCGCCTTCTTAGCATGATTTCATGGTGTAATCACCAGCATACTCGGCGCGTATTCTAGAGGTCCGAGGTTCAAGACCTGGCTAGGCTATTGCTCATTTTTCATGTCCTCTGATTAAAATAACCTAATGTCTCTACACACTTATTCTTAATTTTAATTTTAAGTATTAGGATTTTTCTGTTTGCATTATAAGAAAGCCCATTTAAATAACTTATGCAAAAATCCAAATATTTAGATAAGAAGCTGATTTTATAGGAATTAGTTTCACGTATTAGGCTACATTGTAAAATTCATTCCGACACACAGTGACGTTCAGTGCTCCAGTTTCACGGGCATACGGGGGGCATTCGTTCGCTCGACGTCGAGAGCGAAGAGGTAAATTACATACAGTTTCCAAACTAAAAAAAAAATTAATTACTAAGAAACGCATCGTGGAATTCCATCATTAAATCAAGACTCTTTTGAGTCTCGTCGAAGCTCTGAAAGAAGGTGACGATCATAATTAATTAAGAAAGATAATGATCGCCATTTAGCGATTGTTGCTTCGAGAAATGACTATGGAATGCTATTCTGATTCAGAGATGATGTTTGGTATTCTGGTCCTGAGATCTTGCTGGTTACTGCATTTTATGAAATCATCATCTTCAGGTTATTATTTGGTGGTCATTCCAGTTATTACTCTATATTTGCGTGAATGAGTAATATGGTTCATAAAAGTGAATGCGCGTCCATCAACAGTTTCTCTGAAATACATTATGTAAAGCTCTAAACCCTTCATATTAGAGCAGTCACAGTATCTCCTGGAAACAAACGCAATGACATTCATCCATCGATCATGATTGCACTTAAAGTCATAATTTCATCAATACTAAAAGAACTAAAAGAAAGATTTTGGGTTTTCAGCTCTTTCAAAAAAAAAAAAAATCCCTCAAATATCATACACTCACTTCCAAAAGTTAAGCACAAAGATGTAAAATGCAAAACAATCAACAAATACTGCTTTGATTGACACAAAATTCGGCAGGAAAGTAGTACATATATTTATGCATAAAACAAAATCAATAATTATATACAGAAAGGAAAACAATTTTAAATTTTTGTAAGTTATCAGATAATGACACACTGGAGACTTAAACAGAATTAATTATAAAGTGAAAATAAATAGCATAAAATGAAAAAAAGGACATTAATAGGGTATGTGATCCTTCCCTTCATCTGTATACAAAGTTTATACCTCGTGACCACGCTTTCAATTAGGTGGTCGCAGAATTAAGCAATCTCCATTCTTCTTGTAGAGCAGCTTCCAGCTCAATAAGAGTGGCTGGAGGTGGGAAACATGAAGATACAGCACGGCCGATAACATCCCAAAGATTTTCAATGGGATTAAGGTCAGGCGAATATGCTGGCCACGCCATACGCGCAATCCCTTCACTCTCCAGGTAGTCATCAACGATGTCAGCTCTATGGGGATGTGCACTATCGTCCATTGAAACAAAAGTAGGGCCAACTGCTGCAGCGTACAATCTCACATTGGGTTCTAGGACTTCCTCTCGATACCGGGTAGCCAACAAAGAACCCCGTTCAAAGATGTGCAGGTCGGTGCAGTATCCTAATGAAATCCCTGCCCACACCATAATGCTTTCGCCTTGAAATGCGTGATGTTCGGTGATGTTTTGGAACTGATTGCGTGTTCGTTGTTCACGCCATATCCTTATACGCTCTTGTCATCTGGCTCCAGAACATGACATTGCCCCAGTCAGACACATTCCAATTGACATGTTCTCGGCACCACTGTAATCGTGCTCCTTTTGATTGGACGGATAGAGGAACACAAACTCGAGGTACTCGGGTGTACAGTCCACTCATATGTAATGTTTGGCGTACAGTAGCTGCAGATATCGCCTTACCAATGGACGCTGTAACCATAGATGTCACACGTGTGGAGGTCGCTCTGCGATTCCGCTTGGCTACAATAGCAATATATCGATCTTCGTGGGGGTTGTAACCCTTGGGCGACCGGCTGCGGGCCTTCGGACAACTGTCTGTGTGGTTTGGAATTGTTTCCATAAAAGTGAAATTACAGAATGATGAACGCCGAATAAAAGAGCAACATCTGTGATCGACTGTCCTGCTTAAATGCACTCCACAGCACGCCAGCGCTCAGAATTTTCCATTCGTCTTCTGGAAGTCATAGAAAGACCTATGTCTTGAAAACAAATTGTGCGAAAGTTTTAAACACCTTCTATCAACACTTACAATCAACTTCCGTAACCCTTCATAAAGCTGGCTTCTTATAAGACTGCCATTTTTGCATATTTCTTGATATGAAAGCGCGATTGGCTGTTACCTAACCTATTTGCATACTTCCATCTACCTCTACAGCGAATTGCATCCTCTTCAATTCTGATCGGCTTCCGGAAATTAGCATTTTCCTCTTCGTGCTTAACTTTTGGAAGTGAGTGTACTTCAAGTTGAATGTTGATTTATGCCTATTTCATCTGTATGGGTGGTTACAAAATTAAAGAAGAAGACTACTTGCTTCATAATTCGTTCGAAAATGCTGCAAGTGACTTGAACTAAACGACAGCATTCTCGACCTGCTAGTCTTAGGCATCTTAATAAAATTATCTAAATTATGTGCTTGAAAAACGAAAGAAATTTCAATAATTCTATTTGGTTTATGTCAAAATTCTCCGTGGAGTCCTTGGATATCATTTCTTTTTGTCTTTATTTGCTAAAAGCAAGTGCAGCAGCTATCTACAGAACGTTCACAGACATACAGATCTCAGAAGTTGCTTTCTTTGTTTTTATAACATTATAAGGTTTAGAAATAGTTCAGGTTTTATAATGTAAAACGTTCAGTAACATCAATGATGAACGAGCTTTTGAATGACCTTTTAGTTTACTAAAGCACAGTAAAATAAAAGTTGCCAATAAATTTTATGAAACTGTTGCATTATTATGAATATGCATAGGGTTGTAAAATTTAAATTACGTACTGCTTACATCGTACTTCAAACACATATTTAAATATATATGAACATATATACATCATATTTGAAACAACTTACATAAATATGTAAAAGGTTTTATACTAAACATATGAGAAAACTGCAGCAATTTACTCTGAGATATTTTCAAGAATGTTCAAAAACAACTTACTCAATACCATGGGCAAACATTTCTGGTATTGCATATTTTGACGGAAATTCTGTTTTAGAAAAGAGTGAGAAATAAAGAGAAACAATTTATTCGTTTCGTTCTTCAGAATTTTTCATCTTGCATCTGTAAGACGTTTCGCAGAATATAAACTATGACTCAAAACATTTCTGACTTTATGTAGTATGAAACTATATTTAGATACACGGCCTCAAAACTTTAATCAATTTTCTTTTGTTTTCTGATTTAGGTTCAATGGGATTATTTGATATTTATAATATTATGTATGTTGTGATACAGTTTGATACATATAGAAGAAAGAAATAAACTCATCGAAAACCAGTTTATTTTTTCGAGCTGATGTCAATTAAGCCTAAGGATTGGTACGAAAATAATTTCAGAGAGAATATCAGGCAACCTCATAATTTTGTTTTGAAGTAATTCTGCATTACTTCGCATAGCAAAACTTAGCTGACACAGTTTAATTTCTTTAGCGTAAACTTTGTTCTGATTTATATAGCAATTTAATGAACTGATTACTGCTAAAGGTTTTATGTTCGAGAGGAATTTATGTTTTATATTTCGTTCAAAAATTTTACATATAGCTTTTAACAGTAAAGATTTTATTTACTTATTTAAGATCACCAAATTTAAACATTACTTTTAGTTAACTTCTAAATACTTTTGCTGTAAATAGGGAATACAAATATCACTATTCTTAATGCGAAGCAGTGTTTTCGATGAGATAAAAAGTAAAACAACTCTAATTACAAAAGCTTGATATATGGGACCAAAGATTTGATTGATTAAGGGTACATGATTCTTATGCACATGTCTGTAATTGTTTTTCGACAAAATAAAGAAGACAAATTAAATTTAGGTTGAGCTAAGTTGCTTAGTCTATAGTGTTATAGAGACATTAGGTTATTTAGAAGCAGGACATTGAAAAATGAGCAACATCTTCGCCGAGAATCGAACCACAGACCTCTCGGTTACGCGTCGAGCGTGCTGACCACTACACCATGAACTCATGCGAAGGAAGGGAAAGAAATACCTTATATACTACCCCTTTTAAAGGGTGATTGAGGTTTTGGGACTCAGTCGCCAAATCCCGGTGGTGGAGAATCATCATCCACCACCGTTTTAGTTCGGGCAAGAGGGTAGAGACATTAGGTCATTTAGAAGCCGGAAAGATGAAAAATGAGCAACGCCTTCGCCGGGAATCGAACCACGGACCTCTCGGTTACGCGTCGAGCGTGCTGTCACTACACAACGAAGGCATCCGAAGAAGGGGGAAAAATACCTTATAGTGTAGCTCCATCGTAAGCTTGGGTTCCAGTGTAAATCTTCGCTAATTTAAAATAATTAAAACGTTTTTGACTAACTATTCTAGCTATTTAAATTGGGAAATAATTTAATGGCCAACAAAAGGGGACTTACACAGAATAAGCATGTCCAAAAAATAATAAATGTAAGACTTGGACAAGAAATGCTAATAAAAGGAAAAATTATTTGAATAATTGCGCATTGACATGATAATTGCTGCGTTGATCTGTAAAGACAGGCTTTATACCAAGCCAGTAGACTTTGGATTTAACATGTTAAAACTGATTGCATTAACATTGCAGGGCTAAATTAAACAGCTTTTATATTGGAAAACATTCACACAAAGTAAGATAAAATATTTCTAGCAAAATATATGATGTAAACTCTAAAATGGAAAAAAAAAGTATCTGATTGTAACGAAATTTCTGATGCGAAAACCTTTCGATCCAACATGCAAATAGTCAAATATTGGTCGCCAATGAATGAGTAGCTGGAGCATTGCAAGTGAACATTCGAATGGTGTGTAAAAGAGGAAAAATTCCAATTCTAGTGCATAAGTTCCACTCTAGTTTGATTCCATCTGTTCACTTCAGCTGTTGTGCGTGGTATGGGTATGTGTAAACAATTGCTAGGGGTTGTGTAATAAGCCTACAAGAAGCAGGACCATTCGATGTTGGGGTCAGAGCGAGGCCGCCAGTCGAGGATGTTTGAAGGAAACCTAGCAAATTACAGTGCCAAGAAGGCAGCGTTTCATATTCGGAGATCACAGAACATGATGATTTTGGTGATCACAGAAATCATCACGTTCTGTGATCTCCTCATCACAGAACGTAATGAGGAATTTTCAATCTGCTCCAACAGCATCTGTTTCGTCATTATCAACAATCCGACGGGTAACTGGGAGGCTAGTGGCCGCAAGAATCATTGATAGACGTATCAGAGAACAGAGCCTGAGCTCACAGCGGCCAATGTGCCTACTACTTCTAAAATGTACACACACGTACGTTAGCACGTTTGCAATGGTACCGGGTTCGTTCGACCTGAAATTTCACTGATTACAATAGAACTGTCTTCACTTGTGAGTATTGCTTCGAACTGGGTTTTGATAATCAGAAAAAGACACACCTGGAGACGTTCAATAGAGTGTATTTTTAGAAAACTTTAAGCAGTTTATTTTGGAGCTGGAAATGCGAAAAAAGTGCAATGCCGTCGCCGAGACTCGAAATTAGGACGTTTCGATTCCCAGCAGAATGTGCTTTCCAGTTAACCACGAATACATGCAGTAAGGAGGAAGAAAATACTATACAGACACACAGCCTGACAACAGGAAGTTATAGCCTGGGATGCCACTTCATGTGACAGTTGGACACCTTTGGTTGTCGGCCGTGATATCCTTACAGAATATGGTACGTCGACGATATTCTAAGCCCCGTTGCGTTGCCTTTCATTTTCAAGCACCCGGCATTGTATTTCAACAGACTGATAACCGGCCGCGTTTAGCAATCATTTCTGCTGATGATCTTAGCCTTATCAAATACTTCCATGGCAGCTAAATCTCTTGATTTCTTCCCAGTATAGCCCATGTGCGATCTGACGAACATGCGCCTTCGACAGTTCCTCTACGTTGCCTATCCATCTCTGCAGTTGGAAAGAATTTTGCTAGAAATCTCTCAAGAGGTCATTACCTACACTAAGGTTTAATGTAAAGCCGGATAACAGCTTGCATAAGGGCCAGAGGTAGGCCAACATCTTATAGATTTACTAGCTATATGTAGCCGTATTTCCTAAATGAACATTAAATTTCTCTAAAATTTTAAACCCTCCTTTTTTAAGCAATTAGAATTGAGGGTCAATAATTAATCCTTTTATCTTACTAAAAGTATGTTCAATTAGATTAAATGTAGCTCACGCACTAGCCAGCTCAAATGTTTCACAGCTTCATTTATTAACACATTTATAAACAGGCCTGTTTGTGAAAAGCATGCACCATGAGGTATGCCATAATTTCTCAAAATGTGCTGCAACTCAATGCTGTCAGTGAACTATCATTTCATATTGCGAAAGGGTCAACGAGATTTCAAATATTTATACTTTGTGGCATCTCACTCACGTCAAAAGAAAAACATTTAGTAATTCTTTCTACGTTGAGTCTAGAGTATACGTGGTCAGATCAAGTCGCTTTTTTTCAGAATGCAAATCTTTGTACTTAGTAGCCCACTCCATTCAAACTCCATGATGATTATTCTTTAAAATCGGCCATAAAATATCTGGACGTTTAGATGTACTTGACAAAGATGATGGCGACTAGTTTGTACTAATTCAAGCTTCACTATATCCTTTAATATTGCTCACTGCAGTTGTATGGTATTCTGTGTTGTGTTACAAATGGACAAATAAGCTCCATTTCTTAGGATAGTTTTTCATCTACAACCTTAGCCAGCTCTTGTATTATTTGTGCATCTTGGTATTGATTTCATAGTTCGGTAGTGAAGTTGGGGAATACTAGCATTTATAGCATTGTTGATCTTGACCATCCCAGGCGTGCTGAGTAGGAGTCAAGTATGGTGAACGAACTGGTTAATAAATGAGCATTATTTTCCTTGCAGCTATTCCCTCACTACAGGAACTACGTGTAGCTCAGCGCTATTGCCCTGGAGATGAAACACTCCTTTGTGAAAATCTGTTTCATGCTTGCATCTACATAAGGGCACACATACATATCCAGGATGTGATATAAACACATTTTAAATTATTGACAGTTGAATGGAAACGTAGTTTCTGCCTGTTGTGATTATATCTTCAGAATCTATTATAAGAGCAAAGTTTACGTAGTAACTGAAACTTTTAGCAATCGAAAGTAATTATTTAGTCTGCTCTCACATTTGTTAATAAGTCATAATAAAGATGACATGTGCGTGGCAAGAAAAAGTGACTCTCTAAGTTTCTTCTTTATAATGCTTATGATAATTTTAAACTACAGCTTAAAATATATTTCTTTTTTTTAAAAGTGGAACTTCTTATGCATATACGAGTGCTATGTGAATATTTTCAGTCTTCGAGAATTTCTTCCTTGACTAAATTATTCCTATGGAAGATTAGGAGTCTTAAAAATATGACGCTGGATCTGTAGAGGCCAGCAAATAACTTAAAATATGCTCATTATTTGTAATGTAGTTTCTTTCAAGACTGAATGGCTCACCAGTTGTAGAGTAGTAAAATCGCTGATTACTATTAATTAAACACGGATTGAAATTGCGGCTAATGGCTGTTGCATGAGAGTTCCCGGTTTTCCTCATGTGTAACGTGAATACGAGAAAATTGCTACTAGGCAGTCCTCCACGAAGACATTCCTCAGTTTAGGTAGGTAGCTTGCTTATCGTCAACGTGCTGCGTTGATGTATGAAAACAAATATTGAATATTTCCCGAATGCCTGCAGTGTACGTCATATATACACCAAATCTGGTGCTGAAACATGCCTTATATCATTGGTTGTTTCCACTGACGTCAAAACTTTGAAGGTGGTCACAGTAATATAAATCGGACTTACGTGTTTGTAAGGAACTACGACATTCTTCCTGTACACTCTATTTCGGTGCAGTAATTATGCATATCTTACTATGATCACAGAGATCTCGATGACTCGATTCCCGCAGAGAGTTCAGTTGATTTTACAAACTTCCCGCGTCGAAAAATCTATTAATCTCTGCCCATGGTAGTAGGTGAAGGAGTTAAAAGCTATCGTGCTTTGGAAACATGCATGTTTAGAAATAATATTTCTGTACAGTGGTGTGAAATGCATTAGTTCTGCACAAACCGATGATTAGAAAAGTTTTAACTTACATAAACAAACGAAAAAAAATTACATTCTATTTATTTCTAAAATTACAAGGATTTCAGTTTTAAGTCAGTAAATGAAATTCAAGTTTTTTATGCTTTAGTATGTTTTACATTTGTGTACATGAAACTTTAAAAATAGCGAAACAACTTTAAAAGTAACCATGAGCATCCTAAATGTAATACTTAATTCTTTACTTATTATATATGATTACTTTATTAATATTTAATTCTGCCTTCTGTAAAACTGCTGATTAAGTTTCCCATTAATCACTAGCTACATTAAACATATTGATTTAGCTATTGAGTGAACTATCATAGCATGTTTAATTTAAGTTACACAGCGGGCAAGAACAACACACCATAATGAATAAATTGAATTATCTGCTTTTAGCATATAAGATGATACGTAAATTGGGATCGAGCAATTTATCACTAACTGTTAATTTTTCATACTTCAGGAACTTAAGATTATGCTAAGAAGAAATGTCTTAAAACGTAGCGGACATGCAGTAGCTCATAAATCCATTTCAGAGGACAATGGATATAAATTGTGTGCTATAGTCACGAGATATAGGATTTTCTGGGAAACAGAACCATGTGCGCAGCATGGAAATAGAGAGAGAGAGCTGTAGATAAAGTTCATCAATTAATTTCTCCAGTTGTGTCACAAACGTACACCTCTGCACAGAGCGAAGCGTAATCTCCGATGACCGCTCATCAATGTTGCTATGGCAACGGAAGGAAACGCAGACTCCTTCTGATGAAGAAAACCTGAGTAATCCAATATCTAAGTAGTTGCAACTATTGTGAACACAAACTGATATCACATGAGCCCATTATTCGAAGCAGATTGTGATAATAAATGTATTCTATGCCACAGCGAAAGTCATACTTTTGTATCAGAGCAGGTTTTTATATCTTTATTTCATTTGTAATTTTTATAATCTTCCTAAATGCACTGATTTGATGAAGATATCATCCATAATGAAATTAATATTTTTATAGTTGGCTCTTGAACAACGATAGTATGAATTACTGCTTTATGCTTTCGGATTTGGTTTCAGTAAATACATTGAAATATAATTTGTGCATTTGCGATTTTTTGAAAGACACAGCGAAAAATTTCCAAAAATAGTCAGGTATGTGATTAATGCATAACATATCAATGAAAATACTTATACATGAGTTTTGCTATCATTTAATGCTATAAATATACATAGATCAGTTAATAGCTACTGTATTTTGCATTACATATAACAGCTTATGTGAGTCCTGACAGAGGCTTCTAGTCAGTAGTACATTGTTAGTAGGTAAGAGGTTATAACGCTAAAAGTATTATGTGAATTTTCGACAAAGTAGATGCCGGAGCCTCTAAACATTGCGGCGGCTTTCAAGGATTAACATAAATTACAAGAGAGGTTCTTACTAGAAAGCTCTGCATATGAAACAACAAATCAATCCACATTATCAAAGCAGCTCTTTTCAGAGATTATATTACTGTGTTCTACGGGTTCGAGGATTTAGAGTGTTTGAGAACAACACTTGATGAAGAATTAAAACACAATTTATTCGTCAGTATTACACAGGACGGTTCCCTAAGAGGCGAACCCATTCACCAGAATTTGAGCCTAGAATTGCACTACTAGCATTAAGCGACTTTACCGCTCAGCCGCTGCTGGGCTGTACCCGAAGTGAAAGGGAGGAAGGAAGAGCGCGAATCTAGTCGGTTAATATTTAAAGAGGTGTTCTTTCCTCAGACGTGTATATGAGGGTATCTATCCAGCGGTAGAAAACTCATCTTCAAGTACTGAGTTTCTGGTTTGGAAGTTAAATTCAGATCTTAATAAATTTTGAAATAAATTATTTAGTCATTTTTTACTATTTAAATATTGTGTGGTTTTGATCTGTTTTCCATAAATGAAATTGTATCCTGAATAATGATGAGAAGAAGTGAAGGTGGTCACCACGAAGGGATGCCAAGAAGGCGGGAGGAATAAATGCCTTATAGCACCAGATGTTTGGAATTACTTATTAATAATTGTAATTACTACTTTAATTCTCATTTGTATGAAAGCCGATGTATTTTTTAGGAAACTGTTTTCCTGTTTAACATAAATTAGTGCGTTGCTATGATACCAATGGAAACGTGACTTTATGGCATTTGAAAATTTAAGTAAGTTTACAAGGTATTTTTTCATCTTCCTCCCCCGCGTGCTTTCATTGTATAACTGGATGCCCGCCCGACGCGAAATCGGGAGGACTGGAGCTCGAATCCCAATGAAGGCATTGCAGATTTCTTCCATTTCCTTGCTTCAAAAATTTTAAAGCCGTATTGACATTGCACGTGGGGAAAAACACTTAAATATATATGCAGACAACCCTTTCTTCGGGAAAGAGTTTAATAAAATGAGGATTTTGTCTTAAAGTGAATCGACTGCAGTAAGTATATTTTAGTTTCACTAACTTAGTTTTAAAATTAGAAAAAGTGTTGGTAGTTTTAATAGAACGAGTTGTGAAAATTTTCATCAGTACTTTATTAATATTGTACTGAAACTCACAGTTCTTATAGCACTTTATTAAAACTGAGAAGACATCAGTTTCAGGTAATTATGTAAATAAAAATTCTAGAGTTTGAAAGCTGTTCGCCTCATTCTTAACGAAATTAGGGAAAATCCCCTTCTAAGAAAATAGCATTGCACGAAGTAAGTAAAAAGTATTTCCATTTCTGCCCATTGATCTGGCATCACTCTTTGCTATACACATGATAAAAATCAAATTGCACTTCGACCTGCCCATTCGAGCCGACAGCTATTTATATAAGACGTTGAATGCAAATCAATAAATAAATTTGAAACATTTTCTTAATAAAAAGTGATCCGATATCAGCTTTTTAAGCTTTACACTGTGTTCTAAAAAGCTCAATGATTTTTTCTGTTCTCCAGATGCTTCAAAATCTGAAATCAATTTTTGTTGCAGCAAAACCGTTCAAAATTCTCCTCCCCCTTCAAGCAGTATCATCTGGCTCTACAATAATATCAATTTACTTTTCAATGGTACTCAATAATTACTGTGGTGTTTATTATGCTTCGATTGTAAATACTGGGTAAATCCTGAAACCTACCTTTTGTACTATAATCGTCAACCAGAATAATTTCTTGGATGAGCTCTGGAGGTGATCGCCTGATTACGCTCGTCACTGTTCTCAGCAGGGTAGTCCAGTGTTCATTATGGAAAGGAATTACTAAGCTTACTTTTGGCAATGTTGATAAGTACTCCTTAACTTTGCAACTGGAAAAAAGAAAGTAATACGAAGAATTTAATGAAAATTCCCTCACCTCTAGTTTAAAACATATGTATTAAATAATCCAGTAAAGGAAAAGATATTTTATCAACAGTGTTTATGAATTCAGATTAATATTTTGATTTTAGAGTATGCAACTAGGATTTTAGAGTATGTCTAAATTAGAGTATTTAAATAAAAATTTAGAGTAATTAGGTCTTTCAGAAAATTAAACTATTCTTTCACTAGTTAACATCAGCATTACCTATGCATGGGTTTAACAGCAACGTCTTTTAAGCAAACAGTATCATCAAATGAATGGAACTATTTTTTATTTGATTGCGTATAAAAGAGGAAAGTGGTAAAATCAAGGAAGTATGTGAACAACGTATCTTACATAAGGTGGCAGCACGTAATATAACGCAGGATTTTTTTAAAGTTTTTTTAAAGTTTTCAAAATGCATGCATTGTGTTACAAAATAATTTATTTTGTAAAGATATAGTGATTTAGAGGATAATTTAAAACTGCAAATATGAAAGCAGACTTCGCTTTGGGTTACGACATTTTAAATTATTATTTGATGAAAATTTCGAAAGCTTTGCTTCAAACCTCTGACACGAAATCAAAATCGAAGCCTCTACCTGAAGATAAATGATATACCGCTGTGTTATCCCAATCAATCAATCGTAACTTACTTCAGTATGCTAGACGTTTCTACGCTTTGTACAAAGTAAGTTCGGTCAGAGCATAGTGAAACATAAGTACATTAATAAGGATGTATACACAGTATGAGAAGAGGGTTACCAATTTCTGTAATACAGTGGAAGTTCGCTCAGCCGGAGAACAGAGGTTTAAGGGTTTGAGACCCAGTCAAAGCCTAAACCTCTTAGTAGGTTCTGTTAAACGCAGAAGCCTTTGAAAGCAAGTCAAATGGGATACGCGTAATCCTAAATAGGGGATCACTGTTCGATTCAAGTGAGTGACATCCTATATTTAATCTTCAACAAGAAATTATGAGAAGTTGGCTAATGGTTCCAGGAAAAGCTTGTTCATAAATTCATGGGGTAGAGTAATCGTCTTGGGATGAGACCTAGCCATAACTGAGATTTTACAGCTTCATCCTTCTAGTCTAGAGTTTTGACAGGCAAGTTTATCCTTTTAAATGTTTTATATGCTCGAAAATGGAGAGATTTGGTTCGACCGTTTATAAAGTTCAGTTTCTACAGCTCTGCGGACAAAGCTGCCCCACTTCATTAGCGAAATTTATTTATCTTCCTTATGTCAGTTTCTTAGATAAGCATTAAAATAATATTGTAATAAATTAAGCTTATCTTACTAAAACAAAACCTGGAATAGCAATGGAATTAATAAATAAAACTGATATCCACGAAATGAAAATTTATACAGCTTTAGCTCATCATACATTATCCACTTAACTGAACCATTTCAGCAGAAAAAGTAAATTTTATTAGGGCTTTAAAAGCAGTTTAGCCTTAAAAGGTCTTAACTTCAATATAAATGTTCTTAGCTATATAATTTAAACATTTAGAGCAATTTGTAAAGGGAGACTTTTGAAACCTTTTATTACTGCGTAGAGGCATTAGGTATTTTTTGAAACCAGGAGACGTGGAAAATGAGCAATGTCCTCCCCGGGACTCGAAGTTCGGACCTCTCGAATACGCGCCGAGTGTGCTGGTCATTACACCATGAAGGCATGCTGAGAAAGCGGGAGAAATACCTTATAAGTGAAAGCTAACATTTTGGTCATAGACAGGTGTATACTATGAATACTTTCGCACACTCACACACATGTCATAGCATTTACAAAAATATACTTAGCCAAAAAAATATGCTTTTGAAAATTTGAACTTACACACATTCTCTTTTATTAGAAGTCTAGTTTTTTAGATATAATATAAAGCAAGGTGTGATAGATGGACAAAAATAGAGCTGATATAAACTGTATTTTACCCTCCAGTATTATTAAAAGATTGGAAGTTTACAGAATTTTCGGACATGACTGCGGGAAAGACAGTAACGGGGTATGCAAATTCTTCTAACGCTTATGAATGGCGTTAGGACTAATTCAACAAGTCGCAGAAGCTGTTAAACGGGCAAATCAGTTAAGTGAATAATGTAATAAAATGCGCATATTATAATCTTTTTTATGTTAACCTCATTGCAAAATGCAGTATTAATTGCATTTTATAATGCTTAATACTGATTTTGTAAATTCTGTCCAATTTAACGTAGAATTTAAATAATTTAAGAAGTTAAATTTGCCAGTATAAAGGAAGTAAGGATTTATTTATTTTATCTAAACAGTTATTTTATCTTAAATATCTTTACTGTCATTCTCTCTTTCCGTTTTCCTACCAGAATACTAATTTTTAGTTCGTGCGTATTCAAATGTGACAGAAAGAGATAGTCTGGATGAAGAAACATGAAAACAGTTCGGAGAGCATTGCTGCAACTCTTATTGAAAAATTTAAGGTATTTTCTGAAATCAAGAAATTACTTACAGAATATTCCATCGCTGACCTCATTAAAATTATTTTGGAAAGGCTTGGATTATGCCAGCTCTTAGTCAAAGTATTCATTTACATCAAGGCAACCCCAAATACAATAGACAAAATCTTTGTGTTGATAAATATTTTTGAAGAAATATTCAGTGGAGAGAACACTAGTAGTTTAATTTAAGTACTTTGAGATGTATATTCGAGGAATTTTACATTGCGGTGGTTCTTGTTGGCATTTGGTATTTAATCCTTTTTCCGTATTTTTATTTGCATTTTAGTATTTGTCATTTAAATAGGATTACATATTTTATAATGCGTTATGCTGCCCTGTTTGATGCATACTTGCCTTTACTTGTGATACCTTGATTGTATGTACTCTACTAACCAGTCTGAAAGCGTTGCAGCTTCTTCTACCTACAAATCTTACGTTTCTTTCCTTATCATCAGTTTAGGATCTTGTGCTATTTTTAATTAGTTTGGACTATTTTAGTACCTACACTGCTACTTCGGGACTAAGTTCGAAAGCTGACACTTTTCGATGGAGGTAGGCTCTTCGAGCTGGGTATTCTGATGTCTCACCACGAACAAGAAAGAAAGAGATAGTATTTAAAGGGGAATTTTAGATTGTTTAATCACAGCGTGTTCTGCCTGCTGAAGACTATGTTACTAGTTGGAATTCTACAATAAAAGCCTGTTTTTATTCTTGCCAATAGTGCTTTTCACGCCGGTATAGCCTGGAGCCAACTTGCGCGTTATTCATTTCTGTATAGCCTTTGAGCTAAATTTTGAGTTACGCCATAAATGTTGGCTGGTTTTGCAAGCACAAGAAGTGCCTTCTTTTAAATTATTGAGTCCTTAATAAAAGGGTCTTTTAAACCGTTCCCACGTTCCCTATTTTCGTATTGGACATAGAGATATGTCGCTTAGATCCATATAGAGTCTCATCGTCATATTTAGTCATAATAACATATTTAGTGTTATTATAGTCATATTTATATTATAATCATATTTAGCGTATGCTTCCACTGCACGAGTAATTATCCGATACGAGATGGTAAACGCAAAACAATACCGGAGAAAATTTATTTAACAGCCTTATAATGCGACAGAACGTTTCTCCTGAAGAGTATCTATATGACTTCATATATACAGCACCATTACGCCCAGGTTTAATCAAAGTTTTACATCGGGTTTGTGCTTTTGTACATATGATGCACAACAATGGCTGAAAAGTTTTCTAATGCATTTACTCCCTTTATATCATTCTAGATATCCAAAATTAGCTGGAGTATCCAGAAGGAGAATTACATACATTATCTTCCCGAGTTTTGATCATAACTTTAATTGCTTGTTTCCCCCTGAGTATATTCTGGGATTTATGACTCATTCTGCAAACATTTTCCAGAGCTGTTCCATACAAAGTGAACTTAACTAAGCCCATATGCTTGAAAGAGCACATTACGAGATTTATTTAACTTATTACGTAATTATGCAACCGACCTTAAACTTTTTGCAATTCGTGGATTAGGGAAAATAAATCGAAATTTTCTTTAAATGTTATTTCCATGCGATTCCGTTTCTGAAGTTTTCTTTACTGCTTCAATTTACTCTAGTAACATAAAGACTTAAGACTACCAGAAAGGTTTCGTATGACAATTTCCATAATATATATATATAAGACAGAGAATTTAATAGGTTATTTGAATACCATACAGAATGATATTAAATTAACTGAATTCATATCATCAAAGTACAACTAAAATAATTTGCAGATAATACAAATTTAACTTCTCGAAACACCTGACTATATTTTATATGAATAGTGAAAAATGTTTGTTGTTTCCCTTATACTTCTCCATTTTTAAATGTTGGATATATAAAAAAAATAAACTTTAGGATATTTGAATGTAGCAAAGAATATTCGGTCTGTCTGATGGAAGGGATATCTTCCTAGAGGAGTTTTATGAGAAGTTGGCTCATATTTGCATTATACATAGGAAAATCCATGTAAATACACATGCAATCAACCTGTTCACCGGAATTTGAGGCCATCTTGAGCTGCCACTATTCAGCACTCTTAACGAATAGGCCGCTGGTAAGCCTCAAAAACGTATAGACTTTAATAACGCATCTTCTCAAATCTAATATTATTTCGAGATAATTAAGTTTTCCAAGTTAGCAGTTTAAATAAGTATATTGCTGTTGTTAAAAATCAAAGCTGTTTTATTAAAATATTTAAAAGTTGTACTTTATCATGTAATTTCCTTAATTTTCGTTTAATTGAAGTCGTTTGCTCCCTCTTCTGTTGGCAGCACTAAAATTAAGAGATGTGTCTTAAAATCGAAGAAATACATTTGTTCTTTTTTTTTAATTTCCCAACATTTACTAACAAAACATGTTTTCAGTAATTTCTAGAGAGTGGTGTAGTAGATGTGTAATTCTCTTTAACACGAAATTTTATTTAAACATTATAGGGTTTAGGTAAGTAAAAAATTAATTAAAATACTAAAACTCTTCTTCAGATGATTAAAAATCAAATGGAAGATGAAATTAGTTTTCAGTTCCAATTGAAGTTGTGATTAATCTCGCTTGTCTGGTATCAGTCTTGTCTTCTTCTGGCAAGGAGGCAAGATTCCGCCTGTCGTTGGCAAGAGCCTTGGGTACCATACAGGTCACAGTACCAGGTGCCTTAGGCACCATACAGGTCACAGTTTGCTCAGCTCCTCCCCCATTTTTGAATGAGAGCACTCCGGGGGACAGGTCCGAGGGTCTGCCAACCTTTTTGCCCTACACCAACCTCTCAAGAGAACTTTCGGCTCGCCTCATACTGAGAGTACCTACATGCCGCAAAGACACTATACATTTACAAACAGGCATGCCTTCTCCCGGATTCGAACTCGGGCTCTTCGGTACGGCAGACAGCATCGCTAACCACTATTCCGGTTAGGTTTTCAATTGAGGTTGAAGAGCTGTATACTTTATTTGGAAATAAAAGTAATAGAAACTGATATTAACTTTTTTATATTTTTCAATACGTGAATTGAATTTTACATAAAAGCACTATTTTTAATCCCGACTAATTTGTAATAATGTTAATTCTAATATTAAATAAGCTATGGAAAAGAACATTCAGTGTTCCTAACTTAGGTAAACGATTCCTTTCAATTTATTTCCAAAACATTTTTCCTGAATGACATGTGCAAGCAGTAATGGAAATGGAACAGCAATATGTAACGAAAATTAGCTAATCATAATAAATATCAACAAGAGCAATAAATTTTGGGCTGTAAAAATATGTATAATTTCCCTTCAAAGATGGAATATCAATATTTTGAGTTTCTGTTGAGTGGTCTTGAATACTTGAAAATAGTATGACTTAACTTACATCTGGCATAAAAAATAACATAATTTATTATTATTCATTTATTAATATTGTTGCGCGTGTACGGGTTCGTAAGAGACCGAATGCAAGTCCGATAATAGGTTAATAAAATGTATTCTTACCAAAAGAAATATATCAGAGCTCTGGAATTTTCCTCAGAGATATTCGTACGAGTGTTCACAATATCACACAGTGTAATCAGTAGTTATACTTCAAACTACTATAAACGTAAAATACGACACAATGAAAAGCGCTTTAAAGAGAAGGTTAAGTCGGATTTCTCCATATACGCAGAAATAACAACTCTCAACAACAATAATTAAGCAACTGAGGGCAGATACTCTCTCTTCGCCTTAAATAATTTTCAACCGGCTGCGTGAGATATTTCTAGCAATTTCTGCTTCTCGAAATTACTGGAAAGCAATAAGAGGATGGAATTACGGTGACAGCTAACACAGCAAACAATTACACTTATTCAGTTTATATTATTAGCTATCTAAATATATATTAGCTATTTAAATACAAAATTCTTAACAATATTCTTTAACAACACTTCATCTCGGTAACTTCATGTAATAATAAAGCGTGACCGTTAGGGGAGTTAAAAACAAAACAGTTGCTTTGAAGTCTGCTCTAAAGCAGTAAAAATTGAATATAATGATTTAGATTAAAACTATATGTATTTTTCAAATATTTGCATGAATTGCTAACAATAAATATGCATACTATACAGAAAGATTTCGAGTTGATAAATATAAATCTTCTCTAAAATTCTTTCATCTAATATGAACAGCTTATGCGCAGAAAGAATATTTAAATACTACCAAGTATGCTAATTTTTACGCCTCTTACAACAACTCAGATGGTTCATCCATTGAAAGCCTTAACCGTTTATCTGAACTAGTTTCATATGTCGCAATCTATTATCAAGAAAGCGTCGTTCGTCCATTCTTTAAATTGAAACGCGTAGTAAAATAAGAAAGCTTACTAGAAAAGAAACGGAAAAGAAATAACATTTCTTTCGGTAGTAAGCCAAGGGAATACTAAATTTCTACCCATGTTCTAAGAAATGTGCCGTGAATACTCTCCTAAAAGAACATTACTACAACTAGCTGTGCCCTTAAAGAAGGCGAAAGAAAGCATTCTTTCTGAATCGCAAATAAACGGATTTATCTCAAACTTTCAGGGATGGATATAAGAAAATATACGTGCTCTCAATAAACAGCCTTTCATCACAAACACGGAGATCTGCGTAATGAAGTCACGTCAGCTAAACGCGAGTTAAGACAGCTTATTTTAAATGCGAATTTTACTTTATTCACTCACTTTAAAAGAAAACGTTTTCAGCATCTTTGAGTTTTTTCTTTACCTGTAAGAAGCTTGAAACTAAAGGTAGATAGATAAGTTCATTCTAACAGACATTTTTCGCCTTTTGCTTGCTAGTGGCTTTTGATGAGTTTTGGAATAAAATGTTTTCTATTTCTTCTCAAACTGAAGAGTTTCCAGTGAGTTTCGAAAAACCGTAATTCTTGATTTGTACAACTTTTTGATTTTCTCAGTGGAACATCAGTACTGAAAAACATTCTTTCATTTTCATGCCATGTCTGACGTATGAAACATAACCAAAGTTTTGGGAAGATTGTGCATCTTGCCTTTGGGGACGCAAAATGGGGCAAAAGAGCGAAAGAAAAAAATGCACAAGAAGCTTTTCGTCTAGCAGACACATTTAGTTTTGTTTATGAGGAAAATATTGCAATAATCCATAGCAGAAAAAAGTTTTATTTATTTGTTTTGGATCTCTATGGCCATGAAGGCAAAAAATTCAATATCCTGAAAGTATGGATACCTTGTGCAGGACCGTTTTGCAAGAAAAGGAGAGTTTAGTTATGAAATAAGTTGCCTTACAAAGTTTTAGATTGAATATTATAAGAAACAGTGCCTTCTCGTTTTTTAACCTTCCTGTCCATGTTAACTGACCATAATGTAAATTACATGTATCAAAAACAGGAGATTGTTTAAGAAAAAAATTGCATTTTATTCTTATTTCAGTTATTAAATCAAAATTCCCAATACTCACAATTTATGAAGAACGTATATGAAGTCTTTTTTCTAAATGGTTTTGCAAAAGTATCTTCACTATTTTTCTCGACTACATGAAACGAAAATATCGATGATAATTCGCTACATCAAACTGACCTGTTAATAATTAAATGAATTTACATGTTATCCATATTTATTTGGGTATAAAACTTTCCAGGTTTAGTTTGGTGAAATGCATAACGAAACTATGTCAGCAAGACCTACTTTGAATTTTAGTTATGAATTCTCAGTGCTTATGTATTATGGAAATTTAATTATTATATAGAAATCATACATAAATAATTTAAAAAAATATTTCAGAAAATAATAAGTTTTATCTGAATACGTAATTCCACAACCTTAGGTTTTCAGAAGTGTAAGCAACCTTTTTCATTTGATTCTGCTAACTTATGGGACACATAATTGAAAAACGTAAAACGGAACGCACTCGCCGACGCTCATTGCGAATGCCTCTTACGATGGGCATAGTCTTGGGTTGGCATTCAAATCCCAGAGAAGGCATGGATAACTGCAAGTCCTTGCGGCATGGGGGTTTTAAAGTTTGTCAAGTGGAAAGCCATAACGAGAGGTTAATGGTAGAGGAAGAGGTAGAAAATATTCACATCTGTCCCTCGAGGTATTCTCTTTCAAAACTGGAACTGAGCATCTCCTTTCATGAGGATGTAATACAAACGCTGTCTGTTGTGTACCCTGATAAATGTTTTGTGGAAAATGACAGTTAATGACTTACAGGCTCGGACATAATCCGCCGAGGCTTGTAAATTGTCTGGTCATCGGGGAAAAAAATAGCAACGATAAAATACCAAAACGACATCAGAACTTAAGAGTAGAAAACTGAGAGAACATTGTTTGACATAATGAATGTAAATATCTTTCACACTGGGCTACTGAAAATATCCCTAAATAAATTTATGGACCTATTTAGTGCGTTATCAGTAGTAAGGAATGGTGTCTTAATATTAGAATGCGGGAGATATCTGGCTAACACCTCACAGAAATACTTGTTGATACTCATAAAATTATAGGCTTTACTGAATATTCTTTGAGAAATCGGAGGAAGTTTCTGGGTATTCTTGAGGAATTTCTTGTCAGTTTCTTGAGAAATTTTAAATAGTTTGCTCTTATCCTTGTTTGAACAGACACATTCATCCCGAAAACTCAGTACATCACAAAAGCGTTGTTGCTTCCGAATGATTTCAGAAGCAGTAGATCGACGCTTGAATGCATAATTTTTATCATTTAAACATATTCTAAAATTTTGGATGTGACAGCAAATGGTTCATTTGCATGTAAAGGCTTTGTCGTTAAATATCTTCAAATATACATGGCGTAATATTTTGTAAAATATTCTATTGTTTTATAGAATCTATGAGTAGATAATGTGCAATGAAGCCTTGGTGACCTTGGCCTTGTAATGTCTCCTTTCTCTGAAGAACATTTGATCCCCGCGCTCAAAGAAGGAACAAAGAACCCTCTTCTCGCCTCGGCTAGAAGAGGGGGAGCGGACTTTCCCTCCTGGTCGCAGGTGGGAGTAAAGAAAGAGGGTATGTGGA
>KK120497.1:272590-285829 GCA_000611955.2 Stegodyphus mimosarum | reverse complement strand
GTGGTCGCTGGTTTTGCACACTCTACTGTAGCGAAAATGTTTTATTTTTTCTAAAATGTAATCTGTACATAGTTGTATAGTAAATATTTAACCTAGAAAAGGTGTTGTTTTATTTGAAGAAGATACGACTATGGTACAGCCTGAAGCCCTTAATCATACGTTATGTAAGTTGGGGTACAGATGATTCCAATGTGCATGGAGTGAAAAAGGGTAAAAATATAAATTCAAATTTTATTATTTCCTGACACAATCAATGGTTCTGCTCGGCAAAAAAAAAGCAGTAAAAAATTGCAGCTGAAGCGTTCGTCATCTTCAGGTTCCCCATGAGGTAAATAAAAAAATCAATGTGGTAATTAATGAAAACATCAAACTACTTTTAACAATATTTTTTAATTATTTTTTACATTTGTCTTTCCTGACCCAACATATGGTTGTAATTGGTAAAAAAAATGCCAGTGAAAGGTTTCAGATTAATCACTCGTCATCTTCAGGTTCTACAAGAGAACCGAAGAAATTCATCTTGGTGTCAAACTTCGTAAGTTCGTTCCGGAACTTGTTTCGATTGCTAATTAATTCATTCCTGGCTTCTGCACTACATGTTGCCAATGATGCTTCTGTCACCAGTTTCACATGCCTCTCTACTACCTGAGAATGGCAAGGGAGCTTTTCAAATTCAAACTGAGAAACGCCTTTAATCAATCTTATATTTTCGTCGCTGAGGTTCAAGGTAGCTAGTGGTTCCATAGGATTGTCCCAGCGAAACATCATAAAATACTCCTCTGCTTTGGAATTCAATTTGGGAAGCACAAAATGTCGCATTTCCCCCTTCCAGTCAGTTTTTCTTGCTTTCAGTATCCTTCTCAGGCCAAGTTCACGAGTATGTTCTTATTCATCTTTCACCATCGACAACAGGATGTTTTCAGAGCGAGCAAAATAACAGTTCCTCTAAATATCTCAGTGAAAGATTGCCTTAAAACTTTCTGGCAAGAATGTACTTTTCTTGATCATTCCGTGAACATGACGTGTTCCAAGCGGCGTGCTCTCCGGATTTTTTTTTATTTCAAACCAATATGACACATAAACTTTTATAACTTATTCAGCTAGTAGCTTCAAGTTGTCTGTTGGTTACTCTGTTGATTCGTAAAAGCGAAGAATTCTTTTGGCTATAGTCAGCCATCTTGAGTGGGGTTGTTGGCTGTGGTGTGCCATCCAAGATCCTGAAGTACAGAGGATGCAATGACAGCAGCTAACCTATCCGATACTCTCACTCTATCACACGCAACAGCTAAATTTGGCAGAGGTATTCGCATTTGGCCTGTCTTGGAGGTTGAGGGAATTTTAGAGTTAGCTGCTTTCAAACGTTTGGCTTCTTGACTAACGTAATCGTCGTCGTCATCTTCAGCGTTGTCTTCTGAATCAGGCTGTAAAACGGAATTCGCTTCTAAGTTTGTGATCGTCATAGACAAACACGCAATCTACTGGCTGCGTTGCTCATATTTAAGTATTTATCCACCATTCCTTGAAGGCTCTGCAAGGAATAGTGGATAGGTTTTATTAAGTTTTAATTGATTTGCAAGACGCAGTGTTAATAAACCTTTAATTTAGTTCCACGTCTCTGTGTTTCTTACTTTTTGTTTCTCAACTTTGACTTTAAATTAAAGTACGAAGCGGAGCATATTAAATCAGAAATAGTTTTAAGAATCAATTAAGATTAATCTTATAATTAATTAATTATTTTAGAAAATAAGTGAGGTAAAAACTGAATGAAATTGAATGAATGAAACTCATCGAACTTGCACTGGCCAGAGTTCCGAATTACTAGCTGAAGTTGTTATAAAAATTTAACTAAAATACTTCAGTAGATTATACTTATTCTATTTTCAATACTGCTCCAAAGATTAGTAATTAAAGTACGTATTCATTATGTTGGTACCTATATTCTCAAAATTAAGTAGATCCTTTATTGATTTTAAAAATGTTTTTGAAAAAGTAGACTACACTGGATAACAAATCTTAATGTATTTCATTTATTCCTGACATTTGGTACATTTATTTATCAAATGTTTGGTGCTTGATATGAAAATTGCAAATAAAATTAAAAAGTTAGTTATAGGTTTCAAGGTAATTAAAAGTTAAGTTTTCCAGTATGAAAATTTGAGGTCATAAATATAAATTGTTGCAGTGAACTTAATTGATTGTTCCCAAAACTGAAATTTTGGAAACCTAATTTTAATGACAAATTTGGTCGGAAATTTGGTACAGTTGTAAGGTTTTAGTTTAAACTAACAAAGTTTTATGTTAATTTTCTCTTTCCTGTAAGTTCTTATTTCAACTGTACGTTAGAATGAGCGCGCGTTTCAGCTTTATGCTAATTTGAAGTGGAACCAAGTTTTGGTATTTAAAAGGTTAGCAAGGAACTTTTCGGTGTGAGAGAGCTTTTAGTGTCAGATCACTGCGGCTCTGTCCGACGTTCGCTTGACTAGCTAGTATTTAAGTTCTAAACCTTAGCGCTGTTACGCTATTACTTATTGAAGAAATCCACTGATAGTTTAGCATAGAGGCCAACCTCGTGTTTATAGCTCTGAGAGCAACGACTTCTTAGTTTTCTATTTAACTTTATTTTAAATTATTTGATTGTTCAGTTTAGACCCAAGTGCGGTCATTATTTTCTGTTATCCCTTCCGAGTTGGGAAGTGGCTGTAAATATTAGTTTAATAAAAGGGAAATTTTAAAACCCTCCCTGCGTGCAGTTATTCTACCATTTAACCACAGCTATTCTACCACAGAACATAGCTGCATTCAGCTCCCTGTTCGAGATCAGGATTTTGTTACAGTTACGAATATGTTCGCGAAATGTATGCACAGAACACTCAGTCCTGATACAGTTCCTAATTAAAGCACATAATTAAAACACCTAATTTAAACTTCCGCATCTAATTAAAACTTCAACATACTGCAAAAATTATTTCTCACGAAGTTATGCAATGAAGACTAAGAAATAATAATGCAAGTTATGTTTTAATTATTTAGAAGGGAGTTTATGATTAAATCAGTTTTTCTAACAGGGACAGTGATCACATTCAAATGCCGCATCACCAGGTTTTAATATAAAGGATTAACGGAAATTAGTTTTTTAGGAGAATGCGGGCGTGTTTTTCTTATAAAGTCTTTCAGGAAGGTGTCCCTCGCTTCAGGAAATAGCTCCAGGATGCATTGCCTGTCCTAATAAAGAAAATCCTAGTTTAGTTGGTTGTTTTTATTTGGGATCCCATTTCAGTGGTGTGTAGTGCAACCGTAAGTCTATCGTTAAATTTGGCTAGCATATTTAAGTCAAATAATGGTTTTAAATCTCAAGGTTTTTAATACTTAAGCATTTAAAAAGACCGGTTATGTCTACCAGGGAAATATCTATAAACACAAATAAAACTGTTTATTATATATTGTGGAATTCCTCACTTTGATTCTGCTAATTTAAATGTCAAGGAAACTAGTGAACTATTAGCGAATTATTGCTTAGTTCGAAATAACAGGAATCGTAAGTTCAAGAAGGGTTAATTACCCTCTATTCACTCAAAATTAAGACGACAGTCGGCCCCTTTCTTCTGGCTTACAACGAAGCCTCCACTCAAGCTTAAACTCAAAAATAAGAAATAAGAACTAATTATAACTAACTAAGAGATTTAGCCGAAGCTAACACATATCTAACGGAGCTGGCGCTTAGTTTTAAACTAGCCGGAGAACTAGCAAAAGGCACATAATATATGGCCGAACGTAACAGCAGTTACAGAGACTTAGCCTAAATGTAAACGCGAGCTACTCAGGATTCCTAGTTTTCTTTCTCGAAGACAGTTGCACTTTCCTTTAATACTATTTCTTCCTCGTTTGCATTCAAGTCGATTCTAAAAACTCATTCTGGTAAACAGTTGTAAGTTGAAACGAGGCAAGATAGAAATTACTTAATTATAAAACTCATAAAATTAAAATATACCTTACAATATTTATAAAAACAGCTACTGTATACTATTGCATATTACACTAAACTCACCAGCAAGAAGTAAGTTAAGTATTTTGATCCTACTATTTACTCAAAAGAAATTGTCAGTATTTTGTAACGCTCCATTACATTAATCTAACCAATTATTTTATGTTTCGGATCTTTACTGTCAGTTCTTCCTTCCAGTTTCTCGCCAGAATGCTAATTAACTCGCATGTATTTAAGAGGAAGATTTTAGATTGCAAGACAGAGCGTTCGAGGCCACGTTACTAAGTTGCTGTGAGCTCAGATAAGATTTGTAGTGTTTAGCCTTGCATTGTAATTGCCGTTATCCGTGCTGGTTAAGTTTGAGAGCGAACTTCGTGTTAATTTTAATTGTGTAGTCTTTGACTACTAGCTTATTTTTAATTTGATCGTCACAATTGGTTGGCTAAATTGTAAGCACGAGTTGTGCATATATGTTCAAATTCTGATTTAATGAAAAGATTAATTTAAACCATCTCAACCCTCTGTCGATAAATTTTAGACTTACCTATAATTCGCTGTCTAAAATTTGGTTACAATTTATGATTGCTAAAAAGACTAAACTTTATAATTTGAATCGCATGAAAAATATGCGAAGTCACAGAAGTTCGTTAAATAATATTTTCATACAAAATTCATGTTTTTTATACTTACACCACGCTGTATATAATGTAATCGAATGGCCTTACTTAATGAAAATATCTTGAATATTTCATCGTATTTGTCTTTTTTAAAGAAATGACTTCTTCAAACGTAGAATGACAACTTTTGACAAGGAAAGGAAGTATTTTTGATAATTTATGCAGCAAAAAGTCTTCCCGGAGTATTTTAATTTAAAAATGGAATAAATGTATCTCGTAGCCGTTACATTTTCTAACGAAATCCATAAATATACACGAAGGTGAAGAAGTATTTCATTTCAAAACCAACCACCAGGTCTCCCTGGAATTTGCATCATTATCCAAGCTCTTTTTTATTCTTTGTGTTATAGCTTCCCTGATTCCCACGTATCACATTTCTTTTTAAAAGAGCGTAGCGAATAAAGAGTAATTGAACAATCTCTATCAGTAAACGAAATAGTTCTGCAAAATGAAAAGGAAAAATAAAATAAAGAAAAGAAAATATCTTTAAACAAATAAATAATAATAATAATAATAAAACATGTATTGCATTGCGGAATAAAATTTTAATTTCAAAACGTAGAACTTCATATGAACGAGTACCTTTTGAATAATAATATTACGAATTTTGTACTTATGCAAATAATTTTAGTGCAATTACATGTAAAATTGCAGTATTTTTTTTGTATAGTGTAACATGAAAATCTAAAGAGGCGATGCTTTACCGGAAAACTAAAAATACAAGGGCAAGTCTGCTTAACATTGATTAACTCACTTATCGCCAAACTGGCGATGGATTTGCCGACTAATTTTTGTCGCTAAACTTGGCGACCATTTGATGACATTTGGGTCCGCCCCTGTGTAACTATAATGGGTAATGTAATTGAATAACTGTAGTTGAGGCTATAAGTAGCTGTAATCGTATGCAGCCCTCATATGCCTTCCAGTAATTTCTAGAAATACAAGAAATTTTTCGGCAGCCAGGGAAACTATATAAAACCGGAGAAAGTATCAATTTCAGGATAGTAGTTCTTTAATTCAGCGTGAGTTCGGAGTATTGAGATATCTCCGTGTTAGCTTCGCCTTTTAGATGCGCTTTCCATTGCATTGTGTTGAACGTTACTTATTGTACTCTGTGATACAGTGAAGAGTTGTAAAAGTGCTTTTGTAGAAAGTTCCAGAACTATGAAGTATTCCTTTTTGGAAATATAAATTTTATCTAACTCTCATCAGTTCTGTGTGAATTCAATATCTTACGAATCCGTACGCACGCAACAATAAAACAAATTTATAAAGGCAACAATTGCACGTTTTACGAAATATTTACCGAGATTCAAATCAGTTAATCACCAGTGTCCCTGATAAAGTCCTTCACAAAGGCATTCTACCCCTATGTAGATAGCCGTTGTAGCTTTTACCGTATTTAATTAGAACAAAAAAAGTATAAATAATGCTATGAATTCTGCATATTTTAATTACCGAAGCAAGCATTTAAGTCTTTGAATTTCTTCTCTGGACAAAAACACTGTTCAGTTATACTGTAGGACCATATACTACATCCACTAAACTATTTTTATAACGTACAAAATAAAAGTTTTCTTTGAAACGAATGATGAACACGCAACTTTTCCATGCGTTATGTCTTAGGATATTCTGTTAGGTTTCTTCAGTCAGCAATTTTCAGTCCATGAGATAATTAAACTACATACCTACAATGAATTCTTAGTTTCGTCAATTACCTAATAGATTACAGAGTTCAGTCAAATGAGAATAATATCATTTCGTATGACATTACTATATGATTAATACACTTGCCAAGCTTCGAGTTAACAATCAGGAGACTTGCCGTGCCTGTGTAAGACAATCCTTACTTTTTAGGATAATAATAACGTTATGAGAGGATTAAACTAACAGATCGATATTGTAGCTAGCGGTTTCAGCTGCCTTATCGTTGGGCCAGTGTTGGAATTCCGAAAACAGCATGGATGTTTCTAAAAGTAACGATGACTTTGTGACATGAAGGCATAGCCGCTAGGTTCCGTCACTTTGCGCGTTAGCCATCGAAAATGGCCATGATGAATTCGTAGACCTGACCAAGATCCTCTCAGATCAGGAGGGTAAGTAATAACATTAAGAGATCTCGCTCAACATGATATAACTTTTACAACAGTGCTGATATTTACAATACGAAAAATTTTCTTTCCTCGAAGAAATCGGACTGAAACTTGTGGGATATTTAACGTGTCTGTAATTGGAATTATCTTTTAAAACAGCTCAAAAGCTAAAAATGAATGTTTACTAGAGGCGTTGTAAAATTTTAGCATTAAGCTTACCTTCTAATCTTCCATTCTCCTTGTTATGAAAATATGAGAGAATATTTCAAACAAAATCTTATTTTCATATAAAATTATCTGGAATTGAGGAAAAACACGTATATCAAACATCTAGTATTAGACCAAGAGTTCCCTACGGGGTCGATGAAATTTTAAAGGGAGTTAATGATAATCACGGAGTCGATAGATAAATATGCAGTATGCAGCGACAGTTGGGCAACATAATCGAGATCCCATTGATTACAAAAAGAATTCAGTTGTAAAACTGGTAATTAATCTTTTCTTGATATAAAGTTATATCATGCGGTAAGGAATAAAATTTATCACATAACAGTCAAAATTATTTAATATTTTATTATATCAATAGCATTTTTAATGTGTAAATTTTTATGCAATAATTGCAATATAAGAAAGCAAAAGGCATGAACACAAGAAAACGATCTGTTATCGAGCCAACATTATCTACTTTTCCCTCTTCTTAACAGAAGCAAGTCTATAATTTACTACGGAAAACAAAAAAACAGGTTGAATATTATTCAACGAAGTGATTGAAGAGTTAATGCCAAATTTTATACCAAATATTTTTTTAAAATGCATCAATAAATCCAAAGCAGCCATCACAATAATTAGAATCGAACTGTGCAAATAGAATCTGGGATTTCGTGCCTTAAACGGGTTTAAATTTGTAAAATGAATGATAATAAAACACAAATCTAACAAATAGTTTTTAAGCTAGTGTTCATATTCTAATTATCGCCTTTTTATTTATGCGCAATTATTTGTATTTTTATTATACTGTATGCCATATATTATAAAAAATATCTGATGTGGATACCACGTGACTTGTGCGGCTTATTAAATTGTACACATTTTTTGCCGCATTTCATTTAAATTTATTTCCTCGAATTTCATTAGAGATATTGCATTTCTCATTCAATTAATTCAGTTCTCACTTCGCGGCAAGGCAAAAATACACAAAAACTCAAAGCATCTTCATTGAAAATTTCAAAATGCAGAAAAACATAAAATACCAAATGCAGTTAAAACAGTTAAAAAGCAATTTTACAATTAAAATTAGAGTTTGTACGCAGAAACAAGTCATTCGGCCAGCGGGCAGGAAGACGGATTTTCGGTGCACAAAATTGAAACTTTACTTTTGATCTCACTCGGCTGAAAGACACAGAAGTTTGTTCACAAACTTACTTAATTCACTATTCTACTAAGAATTTTACAAATCTAAACACATGGCGGCCTCTTTAAGGTTAGCACCACCTTTAATTTTTGATAATTCTAAAACTATTGCATGCAGACTAACTAAAGGCATGAAAACCTTAACCGGAACATAAGAACAATATAATTCAATCACTTTTAAAGCTAAAAATTCACAGTTTAACAACATATAAGAATAAAAATCTGAAAACTGAGCTCACCGAGCTGGGTAAGAAAGTGAGTATATATATTTAATGCTGTCGATTGCAATCAGAAGGGGAGGTGCACAACCACATGTTATAGCAATCCCATACACAAAATTTCAAGATTCTAAGGCGAATCGGTTTTTATTTATGCGAGATATTTACGTATGTACGTACGTACTTGCAAGATAGCACAAAAAAATCTCGTCTGAATCCATTTTAAATCCATTTTACAATCTGTTTTGAAAAAAAAGAATCCTTTATTCTGTCCGTACCTACAGATGTCACGCAAAAACTTCAATCAAATGGATTCGAGTGCGGTTAAAATGAATAATTTCGTTGAAATATAATACAATATTTTATATATTTCCTTTACTTACCGATTATAATATATCCTTTACTTTGTACAAAGATGTAAAAATGTGATAAGTCGATGAAGAAAATCATTCGAACAAAGGGGAATGATGCATGAAAAAGTTTAGGAAACTTTAAATTAAACGAACAAGCGTGTAGAGCGCGAAGCGCTGCTGCAGTTTCATCATCTTGTAAACAAGTTTTTCATCCGATGTACAGAATGTATTCATGTAATTTTATATTTTAATTAATTTCATAGTTTTATATAGAAGTAGTTTCGAAGTTCATAGCTCTTCACTTGGCTCTAAGACAGCTACCAGAGCACAGATAGACTGTGCTTTCTTCCTTTCCTTTTTAACTTTTCCCCCCAAAATTTCAAAACATGTCTATTTTTACAAAATGGTAATGAATTACAATGGAACTAACAGCAGAATATGAAAGAATGATGAAATGTTGTTGCTATTTTTAGTTGAAGCGAAAGCACCTATCTTGGGCACCTATCTTGGGCCTATAATATTACTTTATTTTTTTTCTGTAGGAAAACCACTTTATACATCGTCCATTCATCCACAAAAACTAATTTCAGTCATGCTTAAAGAAAAAACACTCTCCCAAGCATCGCTGAAATTTAAAAGCTCTACCATTAGAAATAAAGCATATTTGCAGTTCTTTTTATTCCAAAATACCTGAGGTTTTTCAGCTTTTTTCAGATGGATAAATACAGAAACACTCCCAGATCCCCCAAAATTCCCTCCCAGATCAATGACGCCAAATATGCTGAAAAAATTGTAAAGACACGCATTTCAAAGTATCAAATTAGCACTACTTTGTTTGATCCAAGTGGAATTCTGACAAAAAAGATTTGAGAATTTTTTCCTCTCTGTTCTCACTGTTTCCGATTCCCATCTTTGAGTCTAGTATTCATTTTTTCCCCAATTAACGTGATCAAATATTTGCCTCAATCTCTGGAGATTCAATCTTTTTAAAACGCGACTGATTGAATTACCTTCGTCGAATTAGAAGATTACTGAGTTTTTAAGTAAAAAGTTTCCACAGAGGTAGAAATTTTTTATTGCATGTCTAAGTATGAGAAAAATTACTTCATTGTATAGTGGTATTCAGTTTTTATTAAAAAGCATTCGAAGTGAAAACTGAGCTCACCGAGCCGGGTAACAAAGTAAGTATATATATATATATATACAATATGTAAAATATAAATATATAATGAGTTATAAATTAATAATGACCCTTTAACACCCGTCTTCATTCTAAAAATAATAACATTTCTGGACTCCGCCCTTTCTAAAAGTAAAATCAAAAGTCATTTCTAAGTAAAATCACATACAGTCAGCGATTCATAAATATTTTACTTTAATTTTCGACTCGAAATTATGCCTTGCGCGTACGAAAAATTGCCCTTAATTTTTAGTTCTGTGATATGATAAAATGTAATGTCAGTCAGAGTGAAAAATGCTTGAGTATAAAACATTAATGTGGGAAATCATAAACGCCAGTGAGGTTACGTCATCTGCCGTCAGCCCAGCGCAGCGCAAAACAGCTCAGACGAGTACCAGAGGTGGTGTGGAGCAGACGAGTTCCAAACGTGGAAGAGAACAGGAGGGATGATGTCCCAATGGTCATACAGAACCCACCAGCATTTGTGAATCCTGATCTTGTTCCCGAGGTTTGACAAGATACCCCAAACTGTGAACTGTTGATTATTACATGAACAATACGTGGACTATTCTTAGTCTTGGGGTTACCGTTATCCTTAGTTATGTCAGTTTATCATGTTGCAGAAGGATTTCTTCATCCTATACCGAAGGAAAACGTTCCCTTAAGTACGTACCATGTCGACTTTATTGGACCACTTCCATCAACGAACAAAAAATACCAGCACATTTTAACCGTGATTGATGCTTTTACGAAATTTACTTGGTTCTACCCAGTGAAATCAACAACTGCGCAAGAAGTTATTTCAAAATTGAGGCAACAACAGACAGTGTTTGGAAATTCCGCTAGAATTATATCTGACCGAGGTAGTGCCTTTACGTCGAAAGAATTTGCAGCTTATTGTGCCGAGGAAAGAATAGATCATGTCAAAATTACTACCGGTATTCCAAGAGGCAACGGACAGATTGAGCGAATCCATAGGATTTTGATTCCTGTCTTGTCAAAATTATCACATGAAGATTCAACAAAATGGTTTAAATATGTTCCAGATGTCCAAAGAATAATCAATAGTACAACTACGAGAAGCACGAAGTATTCACCTTTTGAATTGCTCATAGGTACGAAAATGAAGAACAAGGAAGATCTGAGGATCAGCGAAATATTGAATGAAGAATATTTAAAGCAGTTGATGCAAGAACGTGATGAAATGAGGGAAGACGCAAAAAACAATATTTTGAAGCTACAACAAGAGAATCGTAAACAGTTTAACAGAAGACGGAAGAAACCGAGACTATACAAGATTGGCGACTTGGTAGCAATTCAACGAACTCAGTATGGGACTGGTTTGAAACTACGACCTAAATTTCACGGACCGTACAAAGTCATAGCCGTTAAATCGAATGACAGATACGAAGTCGAAAAAATAGGATGCCATGAAGGACCAAATATGACATCTACTGCGGCTGACCATATGAAGCCATGGTCAAATAATTGATGATTGTGTCAGCTGAAATTTAAGGACCTGATACTTTTTTTTCGTTTTTTTTATTATCTTTACAGGTACCCCATGATGATAGTGTTGTCCATACAGCAGACATCGGGGGCGATGTCTCCCAGGATGGCCGACTGTGGGAAATCATAAACGCCAGTGAGGTTACGTCATCTGCCGTCAGCCCAGCGCAGCGCAAAACAGCTCAGACGAGTACCAGAGGTGGTGTGGAGCAGACGAGTTCCAAACGTGGAAGAGAACAGACGTGTCCTCGAGGAGGGATGATGTCCCAATGGTCATACATAACCCACCAGCATTTGTGAATCCTGATCTTGTTCCCGAGGTTTGACAAGATACCCCAAACTGTGAACTGTTGATTATTACATGAACAATACGTGGACTATTCTTAGTCTTGGGGTTACCGTTATCCTTAGTTATGTCAGTTTATCATGTTATCATCCCATCTTTTATCATCTTTCATTCATACTAGTAATTTCGTAATAAATTCACTTTATACCCTTCTCGTGCTCTTGATCCTGTAATCCTATATTAATAATATATCAGTTTAAATTTTGAAGGAAGCTATGTTCTTAGCCATAAAATTGCTAATTTTGTTAAACTGCTTACTTAATTTAAATTTCAAAATAGAACTGCCAAAAGCTCACTTGCTCACATCATACTAGCTGGTCTACGGAAACCATTTCAATCTTCGGGTCCAATAAAAATTATCTGAAGCTAGCTGCTTATGTCGGGAGTTTAATAATTGCCAGCTCTTTCTCGCTCGAAATAAGAGGCTCTGATTTCTGCAGCTGGCCAGGGTCAAGATCTTTCCACTGACTCCTGTTTGATGTAAAACGTTTAGACAACTAGAATACTCCCTTCATTGACCGAAATAAGAGGTTCTGGTTTCTACTGTTAACGAAAGTCGAGATCTGTCCACTAGCACCCGTTTGAGGCAAACCGTTTAGAGAAGTAGAGTACTGCCTTCATTGACAGGAATAAGAGGTTATGGTTTCCACTGTTAACCAAAGTCGAGATCTCTCCACTAGCACCCGCTTGAGGTAAACCGTTTAGAGAAGTAGAGTACTCCCTTCATTGACCGGAATAAGAGGTTCTGGTTTCTACTGTTAGACAGAGTCGAGATCCTTCTACCAACTCCCGTTATGTAAAGCTTTGAGAAGAATAGACACTCATCCCAAAATAATAGTCTTTGTAGTTTTGTAGTACGGAAGGTAATGTAAGATATTTCGTCGAAGACTGCGTATTATTGCGACATGTTAGAAAAAAACATGATAGCATGAATGAATCCTACTGCCTCAATAAAGTTTAAATTTGCAAAGAATTTCATGAACTTTATAAATGGAATTCGAGCAATACTGGGAATTTTGATTTCACGTTTTTGCCTGTATTTTTGTTTTAATCTTTTCTTTTAATCCTTTAACGGTATTTTTGCATGTCTGTGTTGGGTGTGCTGCGTTAATCATGAGGCCGATTATTATCGGCCAGGAGGGTTACAGCACACTCGTATATTACATTAAATTACGTTACTCCCATCTTTGACGCTGTACATGGCTGAAACTCTTCCCATCCGAAACAGACGGGAGTAGCGTGAAGGGCGCTAACCTGCCAGCTGATAACTGTATGTTAGAGGTAAACACATTAACTGTAAGAACTACGTTAGAGATAAGTATATAAGTAACTACGATATTGAAGATACTAAAAAGCATCCCGTCTGCCTTTTAACTGCAGGTATTATAACTGAAAGTGACGGTTTAAAATAAAAACTGAACATGCCCTACCAAACCCTGGCTCGGCCACAAGTATTCACGAAATAAAAGCG
>KK120497.1:219312-272523 GCA_000611955.2 Stegodyphus mimosarum | reverse complement strand
AATAAGACTGGCGTTCAGCCTATGTTGCCAGAAACTCTCTCTCTCTAAATCCAAAACTACTGCGCTTATTTATCATTAACTAATTCGCCTTCTGGTGGGAGCTGACGAAAAAGGAAGTGAACGTACAACCAAATTAATGAGACGACTGAGTTGATCAGTATAAAACTTAATGCATTTAGTGTTTAGAAAATACTGACATTAATACCCTATTTCACTAATCGAAAGAAATTCAATGATGATTTTTCGCCTTCATGATAAAAGAGCAGAAAGAGAACGTAGCATTCAGAGTTTAATATTGGATGAATCATAGGTTGGCTAGATCTGCCAGATCTGTCGAGAGTTTATTAAAAATATAGCAACATGCTCGCTTAACGAATGCAAACGGCGAGGAAATGCTCCAACGACGATGAGAATAAATGACCCTCTTTCTACCTGTCGTCTATTCAGGTGTCTTGCATTTCGCATCAGCCCAAAATCCGAAGATACAGCCTAATGCCACCATCGCCATTATCGTTATCATTTCTCAGATTTCCAGGGTGTTTGTAATTTGTCTGATTATGGTTAAATGAAACTACACAGTAAAACATTATTTCTGCTTCATATATGTTGAATATTTAACATATGAATTTAGCATTTCCTATATGTTAATGCTAAGTTTTAGATGTTATGGGTTATTTGGCATAATTTAGTTGGTATTTCATGGATCTGGAAATTTTCAAAATTCTATTCCAACATAGCCCCATTATTGGCTGAGGGATTAAGACTGCTGAATGCTAGGAGTTTGCTGAATACTGGGTTCGAACCCAGTCGAATGAGCTGACTGTGTGGTTCTTGTTTCGTAGTTTGCTACATGTGTAACGTGAATGCGAGCTGGGTTGCTTTAGAAAATTCTTCGCAAAGGCATCCCCTCCCTTAGTATGATACCCCTCGTGTGTTTTGTCATGTTTAAATAACTTAACCTAACATTATTTCCACGTTAAATAATGGTACTTGCTTCTTCGCTTTATAGTACTTCGACTTTAGACAATTTTCACAATTAGCCTTTAAAAAAATAAATAGAAGAGAAATCTCGTATATTTTAGTTTGCCTGAGGTTCTGCATTTGAGTATTGTATAGAGTGTGCACCGAAAAAATGCGTCTGATTTAATATATGCCCCGAAAATATGTTATTTTTTAACTGGAAAGTATTTTATATACTTAAAACAAGCAAATGTTCCGATTTAAGACTGTAAAGTTTAATTTGATCTGGTACTCTTATTACACTGCTATTTTATCGCTCTCAGTTCATTTCGAAGCTTCGTTGCAGCTTAGTAGACATGGAGGGTTGCGCAAAAGAATAGCAAGTTTTGATTGCGAAACTTCAATACAAAAATGGAGAGTGATATGCACAGACTGTTAGAAAGTTTCATGCGATCTTTAGATATGAAAGTGCACCTAGAGAAACAGAAGTTAGCAGATTTGTAAAGAAATCTGGAGACCCAGGTTCGACAGCAGACATTAAATCACCAGGCTCTTGATCCAGCCGGTCTATTGAGAACATCGCTATTGTGCGAGACGGTGTTATTGCGAGTCTCTAAAAGTCATTATGTAGAAGACTAACAATGGAAGAACTTAAATAGGAAATTCAGTGTATGATTAGCCATACTCAAAAGATAAGTGAAAAAGTTATTATGAATTTCATCGGAAGAATACGGTGATGCAGAAAAAATCGTGGAGAGCACTATTTTTCATTCTTAAACTGAAACATTTACCTGTCGTAAGTATGTAAAAATAGTTTCCATTTTCTGCAAATAAAGTATTTTATTGGGCATATTAATTCCGGAGCTTTTATTGGGCACACTTTGTATCTGAATAGTTGCAAGGACAAATTTTCAAAGGCATTTTGTGCATTGGTAATAAAAAAAGTTCTGATGTGGACACCACGTGACTCCCTTATACGGCTTCTTAAATTACGCACATGTTTTCGCTGCACTCCATTTAAACTTATTTCCTCGAATTATTATAACTTAACTAACCGATCCTTCAAGGAAATTTGAAAATGACATCAAAAATATCCCGATCAAATTTTTCGTCCAGGAGTAAATTTCTTAGAATTTTACATTTTCATAACCAGTGTAAAACTTTCCCAAATATATGTGTAAGAACCAGGAGACTACATAAAAATTTAGATTTCGTTATTTGTAGAAAATAATTAAAAAAAAATTGTTATTGCTAAAACATGAATATTTTCGTCATTTAAAACACTTCGGTAACTGGAAGTAGACGACTACGACCAACGACTGGGGAAATAAAGGCTAGATAAGTACTTTTCAGCCAGTTAAAGGGTGTGTGTATGTATATATATATATATATATATATATATATATATATATACCAATGATATATATATATATATCTCAAATGTACCAATATATATATTAGTACATTTGAGATTCCCTTTTTTCGGTTTTGTATGAATTTTAATATAATAAAAATTTGTTTCTTTTTTTCTATTTTTGATCTCAAATGAACTAGGAGAACGAAACGCGTTTTCGAATCATATTAATAAACTTTCATGAAGCTTTATTTCATTTTCTCCTGATGAGTTCTGAATGGAAGTTTCATCAAAAGGCGATTAACTTTTATATTTCTATTGTATTGCATATTTTTTACACTTTTGAATTTTTAGTTTTCGAAATTGTACTACTTTAATTCTTTTTTTAATTTTGAATTGTTTAGATATTGTGTTAAACCTCTTTTACAAGGACGCAATTTTTAATACTGTAAAGGAATTGCCTTGCTTTGACTCCAATTTACTTTTACTTTAAATGCTTAAAGTTTATATATATTGTTGCTTGCGCATGGGTTCGTTATGGATTGAACTCACAAGTCGTTAAAAAGTTAACAAAAATTTATTCTTTCCACAAGAAATAAATCAAAATGCTGAAATGTTTCTTCAGAGATATTCGTACAATATCACAATATCTCAAACGTTTAGCAAATCCCAATTCAAAAACAGAGAAACTAATTCTATCTCACAGCGAAATCGCTACAATCAATAAGAGCAAACAGTTCGCTTAAAACAGCTACAATTACTTCTAAGATCAGGTGTTTTAAATTCGGCTTTTATAAGCTTTTTAATTATTTACCAGAATATTCTGGTAAAATCTCGATTTTCCTTGATATTTGTGGACGGCAACAGTAATTACGAGATATTTGTTTATTAAATATTTAATGCACGCGCTCTTTTATTTTTAGTTTTCCGACGTAGCTTTCTCTTCAAAAATCGCCTGCGTTGCATGGGAAAATAAAGCAATTTTTATTACAATTCTAAATAAATAGCTAAATAAATACGAAATCCGTAACAATACATGTATATATGCGTGTCTGTGTACGTAAATCCACACCCTTAGCCGATTGCAATGAAAAAGGGAGGAGCACAATTAGCTACTATTAAGAGTTCCATATGCAAACTTTCAGTGTTCTACAGCTAATCGTTTTTGAGTTATACAAGATACATATATACATACATCACAAAAAAATCCCATTTGAATTGATTTTAAATCCATTTTGCAATTCGTTTAAAAAAAAGAGTCCTTTATTCTGTCCGTATGTACAGACGTCATGAAAAAAATCCATTTTGAAACTATTTTACAGTTTGTTTTGGAATAAAGATTCTTTTATTCTTCCCGTACGAACAGATGTAACGCAAAAACGTAGTCAAAATAGATTCGGGAATGGTAAAAATGGATATTTCAGTTGAAATATGTTAACCAAAATTTGTCGTTATTACGATTTTCTACGATTACGATTTAAAGTTTTCGCGATTATCCGAAATTTTTCGCTTTTTGTTTCGTATGAGGAAGTAAAAATAGTTGCTTTGGAAATTAATAGAAGAAATTACATAAAACCAATACATGAACTGATAATTATATATCTTTACCTAGGATGTCTAATATCTGGCAGACTTCTGTTCAATGAAATGAAGTCGCTGACTAGTGCATTGAAGCCATTCGTTTTGTAGAGTTCATCTTTGGTATGCTCCAGCTCAGGAGGTAAGAAGAAGGCAGATCCTTCTTCTCCAGGTCCATGTGGAATAACAACGTTTTGTGCTTTGAACCAAGACTTCTTTTCTGGCGTCTAAAATAATAAAAATAGTTTTACAAAATTAAGTAAATTAGTAATGGTTCTGAAAAAAAAACGTCAGAATTTATATCGATTGCTATCCTTTTTAGATCCAGTAAAAGTAAGTTTGTTATTGATTTTTAATTTAATATTTTCGTTGATTTAAATAACGTGAAAAAGATATTTAATGGCCGTGAAATTTTAAATGCTTACAAATTACGTGAATGTATGCGACATGCTTACAATGTTCAGCGTATGTGTAGGTTATATAAATTAGCGGAAAAGCAATTACATGCTATGTTTCTTCTCTTGCTTTTTCCTTATTTTTTGAGGGATTGCTTGCTAAAAAAACACCTTTTCTAAAACATATTCTGTAAACAGGTTGTGTTTTATTTTACTTAGATAAATGTTTTTGTCATAAAGAGAATAAAAGAAAGGTTATTTGTTTAGGTTTAATCCTATATATGTAAAAATTAATTTCATTGCTTTATTTTAGTCGAAATGAGATTACTGCACAATTAGAAAGACATTGCTTAATTTTATGGAAAAAGGTGCATTGCCTGTTACCTTGTTTTAAGAAAATAAATGTAATTTTTTTAAAAAATACAGGACGCGTATCCCCACATTTGTACCATAATATAAATGCTTAGCCTCAGGAGGAAAAGCCCTATTATCCAGAATCTCAGAATATCCGGATGAGCCGTGATTTCTGTTAATCCGAATGTTTGGAGTTTTAATGCGTGGTACTGTATTGCATTAGAAAAGAAACAAGATGTAAATAAACAAGCAACTGAGTGTAAAAAGGAGGTTCGAGTTAAATATAGATTGCAAAACTATTAATTCTCGACTCACCTGCAGCCAGCAATATTTTCTTAAATATTCATACGGTAATAAACTTGGATGCAACAAAAGATTTATTTTCATATTTTGTTCTAGTGAAAGCACTGCTCGTTATTTTTAACCGCAAGCGCAAATAATTATTTTTCGGTGCACGTTATAAACTACATCAATTAAGCTTAAACGAGGTTCGCTGTTAAAAACATACCTCTTAAGATTTTTAAAGCAGATCTGTGGAAGCTTTTGGAAATGGCTTAATTGCTCAGTGAAACAAAATCAGCGAGTAGCAAAAATTCTTTTTCGACAGAATAATCTTTAATTTTAAATGATAAGAAGAAATATTTGCATGTGAAAGGACTGCTGTATAGCTTCAAAATACCACAGCGTACTGCGTGCTGCATAGAGTGCATTCAACTTAATGAGATTCTTTTTAAAAAATCCAGGAGCAGTAAATCATTTTGATAACTTCGGAATTCTTGAATAAGTACTTTCACTTACAATTAACATTTCCTGAACTGTAAAATCCTCAAAAATTAGGCCACATTTCTGTGTTAATAAAAGACCATATATACGCCATGCGCCTTTGTTGGTATTTGGCAAAATTCTCTATTATATTTATTATACTTAATGATATCTTTTTTCTCTATGACAGCGTTTCTCAATCGTTTTACAAGTTTAGACAACTTTTATAAATTAGGATTTCCTTTTACAAGCTTAGACCACTTTTATAAATTAGGATGTTCTTTTATAAATTAGGATGTTCTTTTATAAATTAGGATGTTCTTTTATAAATCAGGATGTTCCATCTTACTCTTATCTCCTTCGAAAATAATTATTTTAGCGTGTGTTGCTACAAGTATGCTTAATTCTTTTAAATACAGTTAATTAAAATTCATTTAATTTTATTTTGGTATTAAGTTAATATAGAAAAGTTGCATTTGTTTTTAATTATTAAAACCCATTAAAATTTAGATGATCTTTATTGTATTAAATCACAAATAAATAAATGTTGGTACTCATATTAATGAGGTGGATGAGCCCACCGGTTCTTGCATGCCTGTACTATATTTGGATTATGCTGACAACAAGCATCACAGTCACAGTGCTTTAAATTCGAGGCTTCTTAATTCGTCTTTTTTTTATTTTTATTTTTACGAAGACTATACTGGAAAGTCCGTAAGTAAGATAACAAGTAAATTTCGTTAAATATCAGTCTTGGAAGAAAACTTCGAAGACAATTGCAATGTGTAATTTCCAAACTCTGTGATTTTCAGCTATATGCAATTAATTAGATTTTCATTTTATTTTTTTGGAAACCTGGCGGTACCGCAATGGCAGGCTTTCAGGACAACAGATGGAAAAAAGCCTCTTTAAACCGTAAACTAGAATAAGAAAGGAGAAATCGTAAGAGCTTTAATACGAAAAGGAGATAAAATCATACTCATGTGAAGTATAATAATTTTTATTTTTTATTTCTGGAACTCGTTAGATAGTTTCAGTGAAACTGCATTCATTTTGAATTATTTCAGAAGTGTTTTTAAATTTCATCTTTCATTTTAACAATATAAGCATGTGAAGCAAAATCATAGCTACACATATACAGTCAAAAGAAATTGTCAGTTTGTCAAACGTAATATTAAACTGTAATATTACTCCCGTTCCTGCACAGCCTATAATTAGTTATCATAGGACTTTTATTTCCATCAATAAGATTGAAATAAATTATACGTTCTCTAAGACATAAAACTTTCATCCAAACTTAACACAATTTTTTTAAACAAGTTTTCTTATTTCTCGATGCTTATTTTAAAGAAGATTATTTGCTCGTTTATGTGATCAATAATTTATAATAATAGTTGTACAGAAGAAGTTACCCTTCTGTAGCTTTAATGAATAACAATTACATTCGTTTTATCTTGTAATTGTAATTCATCCGTTTGCTCTCGTATTTCTGGTCCTGATTTCCTTAATGTCGTTTAGATTTTAAATTACCTTGAATTCAAATTAAATATTTCTTCTACAGTATTTAGACAGCATTGACAAAAATAAGTGTGTGTAGACAAATGTATGTAATAGAATATAAAAATACAATTGTATGCAAAAATAATATACGAACATAATTAAAAATAAGGTTCGTGTACAAATGTAAAGTGACAGCATAGACCTGATTTAATAATTAGGGAAGCTGAGTTTACTCCGAAAGTTAATTTTAACACTAATATGCAAAACGGAGGGATAAACTAGAAAAGCCTGCGATATAAAAAAGAACGTTCCTTAATTTCTACTTAGACTTTAATAGTGAGATATTGCATTATCTACACATCTCTGTGTTTAATATTCAAACGTGTAGAAGAAATATATTCATGGTTTCATAGTAAGGCAAAACAATAACGTTTTGGAGCAGATGTTGAGCAAAAATCTGTCAATCTCGAGGGCGATCAAACACGGGTACCTCTTTTTCAGGAGTAGAGAAAAATGCAAGAAATGAAAACGGACAAAGATTTTATACCGAGAGTGTAGAGTAAAGCGAAAACGAACGTAAGGCCTTCTGTTGAAAAAAAACTAACAAAGCATTTTGAAATTTTGAAAGTGTTAGGGAGATTTGGATTGAAATTAATGCCTTTAAATAAAGAAGAATATCTTTTGTAAATGTTGAAAGCTTCAATGAAATCCAATTCACTAGCTGAAGAAGCTTTAGAGACAATTTTCGTAGAACCCAAGTTAAAATTATGATTAGGTTTGAAACTATGATTAACTACCGAAGATTTGTTTATTTTGCGTTTTCGGACATAACAGACGCGAAAATTAAACTCTTCTAGTTTGGCTTATATTTCTCAAACTACACTAACAAGATATGCTATAAATTCCTCAAGAATTAAAAAATCAGGGATGGAATCTTTAAGATTTGAACAACGAATTTTACTGATATGTGAAATATGACCTAAACGCTGAAGTTCTCGAGAATCCGAGGAATTTCGTTACTCGTAGAAAAAGGAAATGAAATGACGCTAATATTATTAAAATTATTTATAACAGCCGAATGTCTTCTTCAAAATGAAAATAATTTAAACGTTTGTAAGGCATTTTCTGCCTCCTTGATGTAACAGTAGCACACTCGGTGCGTATTCAAAAATCTAGAGTTCGAGTCCCGGCGAGGGCACTGAACATTTTCCCCACGACCAACAACCATATTTTAAATAAATAAAACCTAATGACTCTGTGGGCTTTATCAATGAACATGGGAGGAAATCCTCTGTCGCGATGGCAATAGATTTCAAATACGAGCTCATGGAAAAGAAAATATTCTGAAAAATGAACTTTCAGATCTCAATACACATTTGAGTAAAAAAAAAGGGATTTTTTGCCTAGAGGTTGACAGGATTTCGTATGGAAAAGCAAAAAACAGGAAAAGGTTTACGGTAAATAGTAGTGCTAAAATACAGCTCATTACGAATAATTAAAACATAAGGAAAATAATACAATTGTCAAATTCTGTTTGAAAGTTGAACTGGATCAATCGAATTCATATCAGACAAAATCTCGATTGAATTCTCTTAATTACTTAATTACTATCACTATGTGGTCAAGACTATATCACCTATATTGCAAACTCAGAGCCGAAAAAATAATTTTTCAAATGATTTGATCTCAAAATAGTACATGTAAATATGAGTAAGTACTACACTGAGGGGATTTATTTGGAGATAACGATTATTTTGAAAAGCGAAAGAAACGAAGTACCGTTTGACTCGAACAAACTTTAGTGACAGAAATCAACTCCTCAATTTCAGTATACGTGAAATGGAATTCTCGAAATCTGATTTGTTCCTCAATTCAATGTTCCCTCAACTCGATCGTTAGTAAAGATTAGTTTAACATCAAAAGAAACCATAGCTAACTCCTGGGAAGAAATATTTTTATCAACAGTTTTAAAAGACTCCTTGACATTTTTTGGAGGAGTTAACAAAACCTTAAAAGTATAGGGCAGATTTTAAGGTGATAAAAATGAATGTGTTAATTAAATGTACCTAGCAATTCAACATTCATTTTCTGAACTTCCAGAAACTTCAGAACTTCCTTTTGCCACCAGAAAACTTAAAAGCCATGGGTGATAAGTATGCAGGATTTTCTTCAAGATAAATGAATAAAAGACGCACTTTATGAAGGAAAATGCAATTCTAAAATTCTAATTGACTGCTACTAGACTTCAAAAACGAATGTTCTCATGTGCTAGGGGCAAAGTACCAAAGACAATTGATTAAAGTTATTGAATTAGAAATGAGTTACGAAATAGTATTAAATTTCAGTATTTTGAAATATCTATAGCACAAAATCTCTGCAGTTTTGTCATTTATAATCACTGAAGTTACTGAATTAGTAGAAATTGTTTTGTATTTTTAGAACCATCATTTCGCACTTGAAAAAAGAGGATTAGGCTTTTAATTAAGAAGAGTAGATTATATAAAAGCTTTTAATAATATGACTAGTCTTTTAAGGTGACGTGATAGGCTGGTAACTTTCCTCTTATCGACCGACTTATCGCATGAATACAGTTGTACTTTGAATGAGGTCCTTGTACTTGAGTCTCATGTTTTACAGTTTCGTATATGCTACCAGAACTCATTAGTATATTAGCAATGTATGATGTTTTGACTGACACGTTTGAGCATGATAAGACGGAGTACTTCGAGATTCAAAGTTTGTTTTTTTTGAGAAATGACTTGATGTTTTACGCACTTGTCAGTTTATTTGAATTTTTTATTGCAGCTATCAGTAGTTTGTCGTTTTCGTATTTATAAAATTTTAATTTTAAAACAGCAGCATTTCGTGACCGTTACATTTTTAACTTCCCTCTTATTTGGAAGTTAACTAATACTAGTTTTCAAACTTTAGATTAAATTGCGACGTTTTATTATACTTCTAAAGCTCGTATTATACTTTTAATTTACTGGGACTAAATTGATTTTCTTGTTCTTCAGGAACAGACAGACATACAACGCATGTTACTCAAAATTATGTCTCAAGGCAATATGCATCAGCATCCAGCACCCTTTGCAAATCTTCCTACAGCTATGCAAGGCCATGGCGATAAAACTTAGGGGCCTTGGGCACAAATAAATCGGTGAATGCATGCCGCGTTTCCGAATCATTATCGAAGAATTTCTCATTAAGTTGATTGTCTCGGGAAAGGTACGTGTAGTATTGTTTGTGCTAGATCTGGCATGAGCGGTAGCTCCAAGTCAAGTCGCTGAAAGGTATCCCTCGTCATCTTTGACCCGTCTTATCTCTCATTTTCGGGCAGGTACAGTACACCCTTGCTATTAACCAATCCTGGTTTCTGCTTGTTGCTGTTATTAATCCTACTTGCCTGATAATGATCAGCACAAGCCCACAGCATTCATCATAGCAAGGAGTCAAATACATCTGTTATTGGCATGAGCTCTGAGCATCATATAGGTGACAGTCTGATTTTAGCTCAGTTACGACCCCAGTTTTGAGGGAGAGTACCCTGAGATGACAGGTCCGAGGATCTCACCTCTCTTCCCTACCACAAGCTCTCGAAAGGACATTCCGCCCCCCGCAAGTTTAAAGTGCCCTTATGCCGCATAGGCACTATGTATTTATAAACATCCAGGTCTTCTCTGGGATTCGAGCTTGGGTCCTTCAGTACGAAGTAGTCAGAGTCGCTAATCACTATTCGGGCTGGACGGCGCGCTGGCTGCTTTTGCTGCATTGCATGTTGCAGCCGTTGCACTTGCTGCGAGAGTAGGAGTTCAGTGGTGGTGTGGTCTGCTGGTAGTAGCTCGAAATGCATTATTTGGTCACTAGTTAGCCATACACACAGCATGATCTTGCGTGGGTGTAGAAAGGTCTTGAGAAGTGAGGCATAGGCTCACGTAGTGACAACCAATGCCTGATACGCTTAGCAGTATCATATCGGACCCACTGTACGTCAATCATGAGCGCTCGACCAAATATTGGTGTGTTGCGGTAACAGCACAATCACAACAAACAGTCTACCACTCGTTGTTCCTTGTTGGCTGCCGACAATGTGTCTATTACTAATTACCAAATATAATTATCTAATGAAAAAATAATAATATTAAGTTATTGCAAATATGTTACATTTTTGCAAGTAATGAATTTTGTCTCTTTACACTGGCAACTAGCGATATCTTTAAATCTAGGGTGAGCAAATATTTGCTTTTACTGAATAAATAATTCTAAATTCTTCTTTTATTCGAACTTAGTTCCCTGAAAAGTATTTTACATAATATTTCAGTTACGTAGAAAAAGTATTAATGAATAAAAGAATACATCCTCTATGCTTTCCTTTCTTACTTCGCTGTAGACACAAACAATTGTCAACTTCGCTCCAGTGCCTTGCATTTTGTGTAAAAGAATAAAGCAAATTCAACAAGAATATTTAATGTTCGTCACTATACAAAAGTATAACAAATAGTCCTATGTTAAAAATTTTTAAAGATATGAAATTGTAATAGAATCCTTTCTTGTCAAGAAAGCTAAAATATTCCATGGATAAACTCAGATATTCCAAAACTTTTCAAATCTTTTTTTTTCAATTTTTTGTATTCAGAGTTCAACCTAAATAAGAACAATACGAAAGTCAGCTATTTTAGGGTCGGAAGATTTAGAACTAAAAATGAGCATAGTTTTTATTTCAAAGCAAGAAGAAAGAATTTGGAAATCTTGCCAGCTGCATTTCCTGAAAAAGAAAAGCTTTCAGCTTTATCATTCAGCTCGCAGGATATGCTTGCGCATTTTAAATAGACAATAACTTTATTTCTTTCCAACAAAAGAAGAAGGAGCAAAGAGTAAGCAGTATTTTGAAAGCTTTTGTTTCGGATTAGTAATAATACAAACACTCCTTCAGAAACTCGAGACAAATAAAAAATAAATAAAAGAAAAACATTTTCTTAAGAAGATTTCATTGCAGAATTTATATTAGTAAATTCTTTACTGGGGAAAAGGAATCCATTACCAGTACTAATTTACTTACTCTGTTAGGGGGAAGGTTATTTAACTATGAGCCGCAAAGTATTTTTGGTGCCATTAGAGTCAAAATCTATACTTTAGATCAATGTTTCACAGCCTATACATCTTCCTTATTTCTCGAATTACACTTTTGTAGCACTATTTCATTTCTAGTCGAGTGTAATGAAGTTAAACATTTTAAATCTTTAAAAGGAATTTTTAATGACCTGAGATATATTTTCTAAAATGAGAGAAGTTCGTTAAAAATTGAATCATTCTAAACATTTAAATGCTCTCGAAAACAGTAATTTTGATAAAATTGCTCAGACGTGTAGCGTGAAGAACTAAATTCAAGCTGCATTGAATGTAATTAAATTTTAACTGTTATAACAATTAGAAAAAATATACGTCATTGATTTACTTTAATTACGGACTTGATACTAATGGAATGCTTTATTAGTAACCGGGAGAAAAGTTATGTTTAATTTAATTAAAATTCAGTGCCATCAAAAATACCTGTAGTATTTGTGGTTAATGAAACAACGTGCATGAGCAGACTAATTTGTTATTGAAGAAAAAAGTTCTTTTGTCTATACACATTTAAATTTTTCATTTGAACTCAACTGCAAATTACACAGATTATAATCTGTTTGAAAATGCACAGAAAGAACTAAAAATATCACTTGACATACTACTTAAGAAAGCTTTCATGTCTTTGAATTATAATGTTTTAAAAAATTTATGAAATTTAATGAAAATATAACCAAATTTATATGGAATTAATGCCGCTTTTAATATTATCCCACTGCATTTTGTATCTATTGTACAGGCAATAGGATTTTCGGAAGCAGAAGACCTGAAAAGTGTGCAATGCCCTCGCCGGTACTTGAACCGTGAACCTCTCGAATACGCGCCAGCATGCTTGAAATTACACTACGAAGGCATGCCGAAAGGAAGGAGAAAATACCTTATACTATAACTATTTATGTAACAGGTGAGGAAATTTAGTGATATTTTGGTTACATTATTATGCATTTATTACATGACACTTAGAAAAATATCAAAACGTACTTAGTGATTCTCAGCCTGTTATTTAAGTTAATATGCTAAAGTTTATGACTTTTCCTTTCAACTTTAGATAACAAGCTTTTTAAACAACTTGAAAATAGTCTGATATCTTGACAATATTATTACAGAATATTTGCTGATGAGAATACTATGCAAATATGAATGAAATTATATTAATAACTGTAATGTATTAAAATTATTTGTAAAATATGTAATAAAAAGTTCACTATCTTAGTCGAATCATAATTAGCTCAGTATAGTATTGGGAAAGCAGAATTTATTCTAATAAATTACATTTACACAAAAAATGTCAAGGACAGAGAAATTTGATATAATATTCATAAAAAAGGCTGCCAGAAACTTAAGCCATTTTTAAATAAAATCTTTATATGAAAAATAGTTATAAGCAACTTAGAAGTTACTTCTCGAAAACAGAAATTTTATTTTAAGAATATATTAGGTATTTCTTCAAACTCCCTTTAAGTCAAATATTTCTTTTAAATGCTTTTCTGAACATTCACGTTTTCCTTCCTATCTATACAAATTTTCATAAATTATAAAGCAAATAAAACCGCAGAGCTGTGTCTTAAAACTTCAAAAATCGTAGCGTTATCAAAAAATTGAGGCAGAGTGAGTAGCTTTATATGTGAATAAGCTATAACCTAAGATCATTGAAAAATGTTTCAAAACTAAAATTTCACAAGGATTCAAAACAATTCAAAGGAAGATCTGGAATGTTGTATTGCAATTAAATTCCAGTTCCCGCGGAACTGATATCCAGTTAAAATTTATCTACAGAAAATTTATTAAAAAGCGGAATGAAGTTCTTTCTCTTCCTCCCCCCTGCATCACTTTTCTTTTCTTTTCTTTCCTTTTTTTCATATCTTTTCCGGCAGGGTCGCATCTATGATTGTTAGCGATGATGTCAGAGGAAAATGAAATTTCCTCAAACGGAAATGCATAGCATCAGAATTATAGAGTAATGCACATAGAGGGTGGAAAAAAATGTACATCAAGTTTAGAAAAATATTTTTAAGTAGTCGGAGACAAGAAAATTACCATCTATTTCAAAAGCAGTTAAGACTGTAAGGAAGTTTTTGTACATCGAAGGTGTATTACATATGCCATTTACGGTTACTTTATAAGGTATATCTCCCACGTTCTTAGCGTGCCTTCGTGGTGTAATGGTCAGCACACTGAGCCGGTATTTCAGAGATCCGTGGTTCGATTCCCGGCGAAGGCGATGCATATTTTTCATGGTTCCTGCTTCCAAAAATGCCTAATGTCTCTACAGTGGCGCTCGAACTAAAAGGGTTGTGGATGATGACTCTCCACACCCAGGATTTGGCGACTAGGTCCCCTAAAACCCTAGTCGCCCTTTAAAAAGGGGGGTATATAAGGTATATCTCCCACGTTCTTAGCGTGCCTTCGTGGTGTAATGGTCAGCACACTGAGCCGGTATTTCAGAGATCCGTGGTTCAATTCCCGGCGAAGGCGATGCATATTTTTCATGGTTCCTGCTTCCAAAAATGCCTAATGTCTCTACAACTTTTAATACAGTATCTGAGGATTCCCGGCTTTGTTTTCTCCAAAGAAAAGTCACTTAGCATCCTCGAAACGCATTCATCTTTTACGTTTAAATAAACGAAAAATCACGCATTTTAAAATGATTTGAAAGTTTGATCAGTGTATTAAGTTATTCATTATTACATGAAATGAGTTAAATTTAAAGCAGATCAAGTAACGCTGCCTTTCATGTTTCAATATTTCAGTTTACTTTTACCACAACCGTGCTTATTTTCATTGCAAGAAATCACTAAAAATGTTGCTGCACGTGCATGCAGTTTCCGAGGGTACTATTGAATTTAGCTCATAAGACAGAGGGATAGAAAAACTCCAAAACACGTTTGCGAGTTCACTATGGTCTTTATTTCCCTCTATGTATTGACTGAAATAAACATCCTTATCCTTTCTTTTCTTAAACAGCCTAAGTCAACAATCCAATATTTGTCATTTGCACGCTGAAATGTCCAAACACTTGTTTAGTTTTTAAACGCCATGACATCTCATCACATATTCAAAACTAATTCATGAAATGCTGAAAGGCCGACCCTGGGCTTGCTGCTTCCAGTACCATATGAAAGCAACTCGAGTCAAAGGAACTACTGTAAACAGGTAGTTGGAACAACAAAAATCTCGTAATGAAAGTTTTCTCTTTTCCTTTCAGATTAAAAGCATCTGCTAAACAGAATTTCTAAGTATATCTCTAAGTATTATCTGCTTTATTCTCAACCCCTAATTTTAAACATGAGTTTAATAAATTTAAGAATTTTACGCAAGAAAACACAAAAGGTTACATTTGATAGCATTTCTAAAAAGAAAATTTTAACCCAAAACTATTATTATTCAAATGCATATGTGACGTTACAGCTAGGAAATCAACATTCTCATTCTTTCAGCACACACTGCATGTAATAATCTTACATATTTTAATTTTAATTAAAGGAAACTCAGTGTCAAGTTTAATTCAGTAATAGCCCTTAAATTAGCCTTCATGTGGGAAAATAACTGCATAATGAGAAAGAAACTGAAATTTGCTAATTACATATACATAATCGTAACAATTAACAAAATAAGGCATTTAGAATTAATTTCACTGAGAGAAAACGCCATTATTATTGTTTTCAGAGCACTAGAACAGAACATTTTTTCTAAAATAAATTTTTATATTTATTGAGGCTGCAAAATGCATAGATAAGCATTCTTCTATCACAGAATAATTCGGGAAATTTTCACATTGTACTTCATATTTATATGCATAATGTTTCATTCCTTGTGATGTTCATTAAATTTGAAGAACTAGTAATTTTATGTTTTGAATCTGTACTGTCACTTCTCTCTTTTGTTTTCCTGCCAGGATGCAAATTAGCTCGCATGTTTATTAGTGAGGTATTGACACTCTTAAGACAGAGAGTGTTCTGCCACTCGGCGGCCATGTTGTTAAATTTTAACTTTAAACCTAATTTTATCACTTTAATTTTACATTAGAGTTCGTGTCTTCGGCTTGCATTATAATTGCCAATAGCTAAATCCGTGCCAGTGAAGCTGTGAGCCAACTTTGTAGTAAATTGCACTCTGTAGCCTTTGGCTATTAATTTACTTAAATTTAAGTTTTACGGTTGACTAACTGATTTTGAATTTCTTGCCGTAAAAGCTGATTGTAAGCACCAGGACTGCCTTCTGTTCATCTCAATTAGTTTTAAATAAAGGTTCTTTTATACCCTTCCCCAGTTTCTGTTATACTTAGGGCTAAATCGCTTAACATATACGTAGAGTTTAACTGGGAATGTCTTCAAATTTATTCTAAGAAAAAAAATTCTGGGGACTCCAAAATGTCTCAGGTTATTTAATGTTAAAGAATATACTTTTAAAGATTGCTTAAGATTTAACAATTTGTAGATTAAAGTATGATAATTAGTAACTAAAATAACTTGATTTGGCTATTACATCATTTAACAAACATAGGTGAAACATAATAATAATAATAAATTAGAAGTGACAAATGGAGATTAGACTTATTTCCGACATAAAATATAAACCCATTTCGCGAGGAATAAGTGTTCTCTCTTCTTCAGTAGCAATAATACCGATTAATAAATGTTACATAACATTAAAACATCGAAATCAAAGTTTGCTGAAATATCCCCAACATAGTAGGTCAAAGAATACAGCACATTTATTATTTAATTCATATTAAGCTCTCGTTAAATTTTAGTTTCAAAATTATTGAGATTAAATTATTTGATATAGTTACGTTAGTTATGAAAAAAGTGAAGATTTTCGGGTTCAATAAATTGTTTACCGTAAAATAAATAATACAGAGATATATTTTTTACTTCATATTAGTTATATAATTTTAAGTGATTTATTAAGCCTTAAATAATGCAGAGGATTCTAATGATTTGTTTAAAATACATAATGGTTTAGTTTAAACAGTTTCAGTAAAAACATTATATTTACTTCTAAATTTAAAAATTTAAAAATGTAGAAGAAATTCTATAATTTTTTTCTGCATCCTAATTTCAATACATTAGCACTAAGCTAGTTTTTATTCATTTATTTACATAAAATAAAAATGATGTTGTTGTATGAATAAATACAATGGGTTCCTTTAAAATTTATTGGAACGGCGCTTGACTCTACTAGAAAAAAACTAGAAAATTTTATTGCTCAAACAAACATATTCTCAGATTTTATAAGAATTTTATGCTCTAAATTATATGTGTATAACCAAACAAAAGGTAATTTTTATTTAAGTATTTATATGTATATATACTTATAAAGTATTATTACTATTGTTGTAGTTTAAGTACGTTTTACTTAATTACATAAAATCATTCACATTTTAATCTACTTACCTCATGATTTCAAAACTAACAGAGAGTTTAGAGCTAAACAGAAATTACATATCCATAGACATTACTTACCTTTTTATGGTGATATGCAGACATGCTGGATAAGACTGAACCACTTCCCAGTGAATGTCTGCCGTCGACCATAATAAAAGGTCGAATCTCAAATGTTGTCACTGCAGCTTTAAGTAGTACTCCGGCACAAAATACTGTAACACAAATTGTCAAAATAAGTCTACAAAGTCTCTTTCTTTTACGACGAACCATTATGCTAGATAGAGGAGGTCACAACGTTCCAGTTATTGATATTACCATATTTCGGAGGCGGACGAGATCTCATTAATCGACCTCACCAAATACCAAGTGCTTTGAAGTCGAGTATTCGTAGCCTTGTCATGAGATTTTTGTAGGGAACGGGGAGCAATTTGGCGCAAGGCTTCTTTTCATTTATTCTTCAATTTCTTGGGGTTTCATATTAAGAACAGTTCGCTTAGTAGTGAAAAGAATTTAATGTTTCTATTCAAGGGAGTCATTTACCTTTACTGCGGCATTTAGGAACTCGCAAATGTCGGAGCACATCTCTGGAAATATGGGAAAACGGGATTTTCTATGCTCTGGAAACTCTTTACCAAAAAATTCGTCAAATGTCAGTCATAAGAAATTATTTTTCGAAACATAGAACGTGAATTTGAGTGCAATGTCTCTTCATCTGTAGGCATTCATTCCATCCAGGTTTAAATAAGTTCTTAGCTGAAGCATACTCATATTTTCTAATGATCTGAAAAAAAGAAAGTTTTAAATTAATCTGCGTTTAGTAAAAGAGGCCGAGCATACACTGCTACAAATGCTCATTATATTAAGCTAGCAGTACGCTTGAATAATAGATATATAAGGTTTCTAAGTGGTAAAACATTAGAACACGTGTAAGTGAATGTCACGCGATAATATGTCCTTATCATAAATAATAAACTTAAATTTTCAAATTCGAAAAATCAGGGAATCAATCGATGATACTAAAACTTTCCTCAAAGTGGGTGTGTAGTGGCCATTCATTTCAAATTTAGCCTTGATCTTCTCTGATGTTATGGGAGAACAACAGGTTCGTGACATCACGCATCGAGGAATGACTATGTAATAATGTGATTACCTTAATTAATAATATGATGTTAGCACTGTTTCGTCTTCACTTAGATGATAGGCGTATTTGATTAATGTATGGCTTGAAAACTACGTTCTACCTAGGAAATTTACTCTACGATCTTCCATCAGACATTCATCCACTTGTTTCATGAGATTAAGTATAATGATTAACTTTGACTACCTTGGTTTTATACCTTTTTATCAAAACCTTGATGGAAATTCGTGTTACATTCACGGTCTGTTTTTATGAAATAAAATCTGCTTTTATAATGTCGCATCCTTTTATATATGTGGATAGGCTTGTTGACTTCGACAAATACACCTATTAATACATCATTCATCCGGCTGCATTGCTACACACCAACACAAATCTGCTGCTCATTATTGCTTGTTGTTGCATGACGTTATGAAATATGTTTGATTCCTGTAACATCGAGGAAGTTCAAGGCTACATTTGGATCCAAATCATTTCAGGAGGAATCTTAAGCGTCGTCGTCTCATTTCGCCTAACTAAAAGATATAAAAATGAATTTGTTTTTCCGTCGCATTCTACAAAATCAGAATGACTATGAAAACAGAAATTTCCCACATAAAGTCAGCGCCGCGAATAACAGACTCAAACTTTTTCTTCAATTTTTCACTAAAAACATTTCGAGATTTTTTGATTTATGTTTTATATTATGCCAAAGAGAGATACAGATATCTCAATAGTTTAACAAAATTTAATATAAAAAATCCTATCGTGATTTTTTGTCACGATCCGAAACCTTTAAAGGCTTTCCTCACGAAATAACGATTTAGCATATTCATCATTTCAAAGTGTTGATGATTATATGCATATTCCTTACACTGTAATATAGCAAAATTAATACTGTAGTGTCGTTGGATTAGGTCATACGAATTTAAGAAAAGTTGTAATTAATTCTCTCTCCGATATACTTTTGTACATTGTTCAGAAGTGCGTTCCTATTGTTTTATGCAGATACAGTAATATGTTTTGACAATCATTATAAACAAACACTTCTGCTGTGAAAAATAGTCTGGAAATTTGTATGGTAAAGCAAAAGATAAAAGGAATTATGAAAAGGCACGAGTTGAATCAATAATCTAATTTCGATGTTATTCATTATTGTATAAGTGCATTATAATTTTTGCATTCCATTTGTGTCTGAATTAAATACAAAGAACGGATCCACCTCTTCACACATCTCATATAGATGATTTATTAAGCATGGAGGATTATCAAAGAGATATGAAGGTGTTGTCGATATTTTATACCAACTACAAACTAGATTTTAGCCCTTACCTGTATTTGGCGAGTTTTCGGCTTTGGCCCAAGAACTCAAATCATATGTAATCTAAAATAACATAAAATTTTCTAAAGCACATAAATTACTTTCATTCAAACCTCGTTTTCATAAACTGGAGTAAAAGAGCAATTACGTGAAATTACAGTCTGAAAAAATGATAAATAATGTTGTAAGAGTCATTAAGTTTTTTCAAGGTAAGAAACAAGAAAAACGTGCAGTGCTCTCGCCGGGGTTCAAACTTCAGACCTCCTGATTGCTAAGCGGACGCGCTTTCCAATTACGCCACGAAGACAATCGAAAAGGAGGGAAAAAGTCTAAACTATTTCTGCAGCCTCAACTATATCTGTTTATACTATAACACCTTGAGGGAAGTGCTCTGTAGAGTCATTAGGTTATTTTAAAGCAGGGGATGTGAAACATGTGCAGTGTCCTCGCCGGGACTGGAACCTGGACCTCTCGATTGCCCGCCGAGTGCGTAACCGTTGCACCACGAAGGCATGCTGGAAGGAGGGAGAAAATACACATCTTACTAAAGTAAACTAAACTTACCCCAAGTAAGCCATGTTTTCAGGGCGCCTATTAATTTCTCACAGCAACTAAGTAAGCAATGCCGGTAAGATATGAAGGAAAAGTGTATTAAGGAGACGTATAATTCCTAATAATCTTCCTAAGCAAGCAGTTAGTTCAACGCACTCAATAACTATTTCTCTCCGTTGCATAATTCCATCTTTCATTTACGCATTACTGCAGCAAGAGATTAGAGATGATGACTTTCAGAGGAAGCTGTTGCTACCTGCTTAAAGGTAAACTAATGTTAGAAGAACATTTTCAAAGGGAAACTGTTTCATATTCACTTTAAGCTTGGGAAAAACAACGTTTAGAGAGAAAATTAGGGGGTGAAATTGTTAGCAAAAGAAATAAACAGACGCAGAAAAAATTTATTTACAGTTACTTACATTTTGCTTTGCAATCCCTGAAGTATAAGAAACTGTGTATTAAAATATATATAAAAACAGTAAATAAAGGAAGTTCGTAGCTAGAAATATTGTTTTTATCGTCCTCAGTGTATTTTAAAAAGAATAGGAAAACTATTTGTTTTTAAATTTTTGTCATCTCCTTCTAAGAAAAAGGCAAATGAATTAAAATTGTGACAAAAACTTATGTTTTCGTGATCATTAAGAGAATTATTATCATTAAGAGAATTATTGAGTCATATTTGCTTACTTTTGTATTAGTTGCTGTCTTTTTATGCCTATATGCCATGTACAATTTAAATCGATAAACATTAGTAAATACTGCGAAAAAAATAAAATTTATTGGCATATTGTACGGTAAACAGGGCAATACACCACAAATTTGAACATACTACAGTCAAACAGAAGCTGACAACAACTAAATATTATCGACTTAATGACAGTCTAACTTTATAATACCCGAAGTCATCTTGTATGTTGTTTCATTGCTGGTTGCTGGACATCTCTGAAACCTTCTGTAAACTGTCTTTTTCTCTGACAGTACAGAAATGGACGTTATTTCTATGGATTATTCAGGTCACGACGAAGTGCCAGTATTTTCACAAGAGCTTCTGTCCCCCCTGCATTCGTTATCTGTAATGCTATGGAATGTGTGCAAAAATCATTTGAGGATTCAAATCTATTTAACGTTGCCAAGTTGGAAATATTGTGACTTTCATACTTCAGACAGGCATAAGGGCTGCAATATTTGAAGTCTGCCGTATGGTTGCAATTTGGTTTTGCGTAGCTTATTGCCAGACTGGTGCCATTCTCTTCGTTTTGAGACTCTGCTGTGCATGAATGAGCCTAAACCTATATTCATCTCAACAAAATATCTTTTATTTTGTTGCTGTGACCTTTACTGGTCCATATATTTTAAACTATGTGTAATGAAAGTTGTCAATTCAACATTTTAGATTTTTCTATTATTCTAATGCTACCTGAAATGTAAAGGCTTTCACGGGAACTCTTTCAAAATCTGAAATTTAGATTTAGAGAAATCCTTGAAGTCGCAATAATATCTCTTAGTACATTGACTATCTTTTCTATATTTAAAAGTCTTAATTAATTCCTATGTCCACACGAACAAAATTCATTTTTTGAAGACAATGATTTACTATGCAAATCACTTAGGTATATGGACATACTCCATACTATAATTAGCAATTTCAAGTGGTCAAGAGAGGGAAAAGTGTGTTTACTTTCTGATTTTTAAGAACTATAATTACAATTCCTGCGAATATTGTACAGACTGATGAATCACTAGCTTCTATGATGTTATAAATTTTAATTTATCCTCCTCATTTCTTAAGCATCAAAAGGTACACAATCATTCCGCAATATGACTACTCAGTTTCCGTGACAGGATGGGGAAAATGAAGATTTTTCATCATATTCAAAATTAGAGCCTAAATTTCGAGAGAATGTTAGGAGTCAAAACTAATAGAAAAACAGTCGCGCTTACCTTCGGAGTCAAGCTTGGAGCTTGTGAATAAATTATTGAATTCGTGTGCTCACCTTTATACTAGAGCACAGGGGAGGAATGCCTTTACTATCTTAAATTTTTCCTGTATATGTAGGTTACTGTGGGGGACTCTGTGCATTAGCAGAATAGTTTAAGTCTAATGACGAATCTTCTGCCACCAGTTTAAATAGTTGCCCCTTTTGGAAAAAGAAACGAATGTAGCGCAAGGAATATGTAAATACATTACGATTTTTTAATGCTGAGAGACGTGAAAAGTGTGCAATGCCCTCACCAGGGCTCGAACCTCGGATCTCTTGAATACGTACCGAGTACGCTGGCCATTACAAAACGAAGGCATGATAAGAAGGCAGGAGAAATACCTTACATAAACCCCTTTTAAAGGCGACTAGGATAGGGGACCCAATCGCCAAATCCTGGTAGTGGGGAATCATCATCCACCACCTTCTTTAGCCACTGTAGAGATATTAGGTATTTTTTGAAAACAGGGGATGTAAAAAATGAGCAGTGTCCTCTCCGGAACTTGAACCTCGGACCTTTCGAATACAGTCCTAGTGTGTTAGCCATTACAACGCGAAGACATGCTACGAAGGCGGGAGAAATACCTTATATACTTCCCCTTTTAAAGCGCGACTGGAGATTAGGGGACCCATTCGCCAAATCCTGGTAATGGAGAATTATTTCCAGCATGTTCTTTTTAGTTTGGGTGCCACTGTAAAGACATTAGGTTATTTCGAAGCAGGAGACAAGAAAAATGAGCAATGTCCTCGCTGGGACTCGAACCTTGGATCTCTCTAATACACGCCGACTGTTCTGACCATTACACCACGAAGGCATGCTAAGAATGCGGGACAAATGCTTTCATTTGCTTCCGCTTTCCGTATTTGTTCGAAAACCACAGTAAAAGCGATTAGTTGGAACAATAATTAATAAAATCCGAAATTCGTATTCGTATTATAATTTAGACAGTTTTGTTTCCTCAGCATGGAAATTCAGTTTCATTTTATATCATCATTTAAAGATAGAAATAAAAAAAAATTTCATGTCATTTCTTCGTATTTCTGACTCTGACTGAGCCTGGTTTAAGCATGTTTACCATATTATGACATATATCTGAGATTCTTCACTTAGAATGAGCAAATGTCGTCAGATATTCTGGTATTGTCAAAAAATATGTGTCTCTGTATACGTATTATTTTTTGGAAAAAAAAGGAGGGGGGAATTTATATGCAAGTTTTGACTGAAGGTTATAGTCCCGGCGAAGGCGTTGCTCATTGTTCACATCTCCTGCTTCCAAAAATATACATAATGTCTCTACAAGTGTTCATCTGAAAATTCTCAAAAATCTGCATACAGGAATTTTGTCGTAATTTGAAGTCTTTCATTATATTTTAGTACAAATTAGTTAGAAGAAAAGTCGGTCTAGTTTGAAATAAAAGTAATTTAAGATTTCCTGAATTTAAATTACTGGACTAGCCCAATCTCCATTGGGATAACATTCTGGAAATAGTTGCGCCGTGAGATTCTTTCCCAGATTTCAGAACTTGAATTTCGTTGTCAGAATCAAATAACGGAAACTTCTCCCCTCACAGAAAATGAGTTCAGTTTGAAATTTAAAATGAGTAACGCTCGTGACGGAGGTGAAAGAAGACCCGCGCTTCCAACAGCATCAGATTCCTTACTTTTCTTATCTAAAAGTAGATGAAAAAGAGTAATCACTTCAAACTTTGAGATAGAATTTAGACGGAACATATTTCAGAACCCCAGAATATTATTTCTTCGAGTTTTGAAGAAACTCCGTTTCAATGCATATATGAATATATGAATAGGCTCATGTATGGCCATAACAAATAACGAATTACAAAATTTTATTCAGGAGTGATTAATTCTTGTACGATTTGGAACGCTGACAAAGGTCAGTAGTAAAGAAACTGCAACGAAAGCGAACAAGATTTTAAATGTTATGCTTCATTTCACCCGATTAAGAGTTACAAAATTAAAATTTCGTTTTCAGATTATAAACATGTACGAAAAAATAGAGGTTTCATATTTATGTCACTAATTAACTATTAAATGAGGCATTAGGCTGATAAAGCGAAGAGATAACGAGATAGATGCAATTAAAAAGATAATGTATTCCCAGTTTATGTTAATTGTTAGCATTCTGTTTATGTCAAGTAATAGAACGAATAAAATACCCCATTTAAATATTTAACATTTCTTTCCATTAAATATCCTTTTATATCAAGAATTAGTACAAATTCTTGATTTTCGTATAAATTCAAAAGGTACAGAAACTGTTGAGGCAACATAGCAGAAGACTTTCAATAAAATTAAACCTGTAAATTTAAACTCACTTGTGCTACACTGAAATTTATCTAACCTTCAGTCATGAAGGATAAACTTTTGTCTTTTATGACTTAAACTTCTGCTTGAAGTACAAAACCAATTTAGCATAAATTTATTTCGATTTCTAGCAATGATCACATGCAATTCATATATTAAATCTATCCTAGCACCTGGCTCGATGAATTTCAGGAGGCCGATGCCATTCCTTTTCTTAACTAAGAGTTTAACACTTCTGTCATTTAAGTAGTCTAGTAGAAGCAGTCGGAACTAAAGACGTATATGGCAGATTTTTAACATAAGAAACACCGCGGTAATTAAACTGAAAAGCTAATTGCAAAACTAGCATGAAATCAAATTAAGAGCCGTGCCCGAAGCCTTAAACTGAAAACTTCATCTAACAAGAAGTGTTTAAAGTTGTCCGGTACATATGTGATTTTTTTTAAAGTACGTACAAATAAATGATTTTATGCATCTCATTTTCTTGTAAAATTAGCGATTTATGTATGTTGCCTCGCACTTTTATTTTAATATATGTCAACATGCCTTAAATGAGTAATTTTTGTTACCACTAAGTTATTATAACATAGTGTTATTATTTATTTTAACTTATAATAATTTAAATCAGTTATCCATGCTATTGCTGTTAGGATAGTCTTTTAATCAGAATAACATATTAGAATTTTGTGTGTCCCAGTCTATTTTGTTATTTCCCAACTTTCGTAACATTTCCAGCAATAAACGCTTTATATAACTAACTTTGTTATATTTCTCAATATATTTCGTCTTCTTAAGCGCGCAGTTTCCAAACGATGATTTCAAATATTATCTCTTAAAGGACTGTCCTAAAAACCGCAAATACAGTTTAAGAAATCAATCAAATAAGGCAGACTTTCAGAATACCAAACTTTTGGTCCTTTATTAAAAACTATATGAAAGTGAAAATTTTGTATTGGCCCCTCAGAAAATAAACTTTCAAACATAAAAATATTTCTTCAGACAAAAAGGAAATATAAAGTAGCTTTAATTTTTAAAATCAAAATATCTTTGATCTATCAACAGTTAAAGCTTATGGGACATAAAAACAGCAATGCATATTAAGTGTTCAAATTTCTAAACGATACCATCAAAGTCAGAAAATATTGATATAGATAGTTGGGTTTATAGATAGTTGGGATAATTCCAATTTGTAAAAATGATTCAAATTCGCAATTCTTTACCGACCAAAATTCTGATTTTAATTACTTCTAAGCAGACTTTAATTAACCATTATCTATATTCAAGAAAAAAAGGCACAGGTCACATAATTATTTTCAGGGTCACATTTGCATGTTAAAGAATCAGTTTTTCGCTCAAAAGCACATAATAAGGTAAGACGTAGGTTATCTTTCAGAGAGCAAATATAAAAAATCGGAATTTTCCTTGTAGAGGGTAGTCATAAAAATAAATTTCCTGTAGTTTTAATGAATGCCAGTTGACGAAAATGCAAAGAAAGTCTACTTCCTGTGAATAATTTTTAAAATTAGAAGTATGGTTCTGTAACTAGTTGATTAGGAGATACTTAATTGTACAATCATTTTAAAAACCTTGCACAAGTCCAATTGCCTTTTACATGTACCTGAATATTTATATTCAGTTATGCAAATAGGCTTATAATTTTTTACTGTTTTTAAAGATAATAATATTTATAAAAAGCCATAATTAAAAAAACACACATATTGATGACGAAATAAATTAATTAGTTAACTTTGGTACCTAAATGCACTAAATGTAATACCCGCCTATGATTTGTTTTGTGAAAATAACAAATCCAATGAAATTAATCACACGTTTAGAAATTGTACTATTCAAAATTATGCATACATAAGACATAATATGTAATTACTACTATTTGGAATTACATATATATAATACAGTATTGATTGCAATTCAGCAGAAATTGGCAATGTAAATTTTTAAAAATAAATTTTATATTTTCATCTAAGAAATATCGCAATAAAAGATTAAGGAAGAACATACCTTATGTTATTAGAAATTTATTTTCGTTGACGAAGTCACAAGATATTAATAAAGAAAAATGACTGAGCAAATAATTTTATCATTGTACCAAAATACAATTTTAACAATCCATGGTTTATTTCAGGACTTCTACAACTCAAAAGTTATCTTTAGTTCCCTTAACAATGAACTTCATTTATAATATAATGATTTGTTCTTCGGTACTTTTCGCGGCTTCTTCAGATTTAGTTTGGTTGATATAAAAACAGATTATTATCTTCATCACATTTACAACGAAAAGAAAACTCTTTTTAAATCGAATTGAACAGTTCCCCCTTAAACATTACACTTTTTTATTTTAAAACATAAGAGCAAATTCGCTTCTACAAAGCATACTCGTTGTTTGATTTTATTTGTTATGAAGACTGCATATTTTTTACTGTAACAATGATGTTGATTTTTTTAATTTCAAAAAGCAAACTGAAGTTTTAAGAAAACTCTAACAAATCCTTTGGATTTAGAAATTATTTGTTTGATTCCTTTTCCCTTATGTAAGCGAATTTTAATGATGCGGAGTTCTAGATCTATGGATCTCACAAGAAATACTACTTGACTGTAAAATATTGTTCTTACGTTTCCACAAAATGGCCTGAAGCGTTATCTAAATTCTGTTGTACATTAAATGTGAAACTGCTTTCTTTGCAATATTTTACAACAGTTAGATAAAAACAGCACGGAACAGGCACTGAGTATCAGGTACCTAAGCTTTCTTATTGGACCAAGGAACTGGAAGTGATCCGATGTTGTAACCGAGGATTTGGAGACCAATAAATAAGAACCGGTTTCAATTTAGCACCGCCTTGAGCACTACCATCAGTAAAAGCGTTAGGTGACCTTTAGATCTTTTAAATCGAGGATCAGGTTCTTTCTTTCTTAAAAGACATGACGTTTGGGAAGGCAACTTTACTGGAATAAAATTACAATTTCCTACACAAACACACACTTTAAGTATTTGTTGATCAGTATTTTTTCATAAATATAAGAAAAATGAATATAATTCGATACTTGAGGCGGGGATTACTGCTATTTACATTGCATTAAACGAAAGAAAAAGATTCCTAAAAATCGGGAATACACTCAATATATATATATATATATATATATAAAATGACAGTTTATCAACTTTACAGGCACTCTTCTGCCTGGTCCTCACAAATGAACTGCAATTAGATATGAAAGAAGTTTACTTTAAACTCCTGGGGATTCATAAAATTAAGGGCACATAGAACATAAAATGGTTCAAATTTTCGAATTTCCAATTATAGTCCTAAAAATGGAGCAGACTCAGACGATTCCATAAATATATAATTTGTACTGGTTTGTACTGAATTTATGAGCACCTAAAATACGGTATTTAAAAATGTAAATGAACAATGTCATGCCCGTCTCGCGTAAGGGAAGTAAGTTTTTCACTTTTTTCAGCATTCTTACTCACTGAAAAGAACATCTCCTCGTTTTAGTTTACCATAAGATTTATTCCTCTTCTTTCTAGAGTAGCCAAACTACATTTTCTCTATATATTTCTCCATTTTTCTGATATAAAACTTTTGTTCAAATGCACACATGATAGAACTCAGAATCCAAATGAGAGTTTTAACCATTGTTTATGGAAACTCTTACCTAAAATTGTTTTAGCCTCAATAACGACTTTGATAATAACTGTTTTGGATATTGTAATTTGTTTTAACAATGGAGCTTACTACCGCACAAACGTTCTAAAACATTTGGGAATTGAACCGGGCCATAATAATGAAATATTCATTACAAAAAATAGATGAGGATCGAGTTCGAGAAGCATCCTTAAGTTTTCAAAATCTCTCTGAATCAGCCAGAGTGAAAAATAAAATGATAAAACAGAGAAAACGTGATGCAAAAATGTTAAAATAAAATGATTATGGTGCTGGAACTTTTTAAAATAGTACATTTGGAGCATTGTGGGTATGCATACAGTTTTTTGATTTTTCTCAAAATGTGTTTTTTTAATGCTTTGGTACATTTTTCAAAAATATATTTAAGGTAGAGTATTTAAACTTTCCCAAATTGTACAAATAGCTTGTTTCTTTAAAAATGCCTAATATTATAGATCTGAGTGGAAAACCTTTGAAGATGATGAAAAAAAAAATTTTCTTAAAATTTCGGGGGATTTCCAAGATTTTTAGCAAAATATTTTTAACTTAATTTTTTTAGCCAAAATGAAAATTGCTTGTTATTAATCTCAAATAGTATGTTTTCTGCTAGGGTACCCAATGGTCAAATCCTGGTGGTGGAGAATCATCATCCACCACCTTGTTTAGTTCGGTCGCCACTGTAGAGACTTTAGGTGATTTAGAAGCAGGAGAGATGGAAAATTGAGCCTCGCCAGGACTCAAACCACAGACCTCTCGAATACGCGCCGAGTGTGCTGACCACTTCACCACGAAGGCATTCAAAGAAGGCGGGAAAAATACCTTATAATTTAACACACATTTTGGCAGAGAAAAAATAACAGCTTTGCAACCAACTTAAACCTACGACTATAGAAACAAGTATACATAAATTTTAGCAGACAACTAGAAAATCAGTTCAAATGCAAATTCAATTTTCGTACAATTTTGCGTTCAATTTGTAACATTAATACATAAATATGCATACTTAAATTCAACGAAAATTGAGAATTAATAGGAAAAACTTTTAAATTCAATATTCATGACGGTTTATTAATATGATATATAAGCATATATTATTTATGTTAAAGGGAAATAAAAATAATTTTAATTACTTACTGAGCTTTAGAAAAGGTAGTCTAGGTAATATTTCAATGAAGGTATTAATATCGGAAAATTTTTAAAATATTAATTAAAATTGGAACGATCTCTTTACGGACTAAGAATATGCTTAGAAGTTTTCTGATCGATTTTAATTAAAAGCATTTTTAGCTAGCTACGACGGAAATTTTAATTTCATTGCATGGCTATTAAAGAAATTTAAAACTATTGCTTCAAAGGCTAACTTCTCTGTTAAAGGAAATAGGTTTTTGTTGCAGTCTTCAACGCTCACAGATAAAAAGGCGCTCCATCTTTTTAGCACTTCTTGACGTCTCGGTTATATTTACAACTTTTAAAAAATCTGAGGCAGTGTTATCATTTATTTCTCTACCTCTCCTCTTGCATTATAAAAAATATTCTACATTATACATTCAAACATTCCTCAAGCTCTCCTTATTTCACAAGAACTAAAATCATGCTCATTATTTTAAATTAAATTAATTTTTTTCTCGTATATGGTAGCGAAGTTCATTTTCCCCCATGGTCAATGATTTTATGCAACAGATTCCTTATTTCAGCTGCTCTTGGGAAAATCACTTATTGAAGCCATAGAAACGAATTCATGAAAATTAACATTTACTGTGTGAACAGTAGCCCGTGTACAAGCGAAGCTGTTTTACTACTGTTTACCTCTCGATTACGCGTCGAGCATGCTGACCACTACACCACGAAGGCATGCGAAAGAAGCGGGAGAAATACCTTATATACTCCCTTTTAAAGGGCGACTGGGGATTAGGGGACCCAATCACCAAATTCCGATAGTGCAGAATCATCATCCACCATCATTTCAAGTTCGGGAGCCACTTATAGAGCCATCAGGTACTTTTTTAAAGCAGGAAAGATGAAAAATGAGCAATGCCCTCGCCGGGACTCGAACCACGGACCTCTCGAATACGCGTCGAGAGTGCTGACCCCTACACCACGAAGGCATGTCAAGAATGTGGGAGAAATATCTTACAACCTAATTATATTTCGGTAACTTCCGCTACGTATTCGAATGCTCCCTGTCCAAGGAAGCGGATAATTCGGATAATTTTGATGCCTGTAAACGGAGCCGGTATTGCTATTCGATTTGCAGTACATCGAGTATTGTATTAATTGCGACCTAGATGCTATACTTTTTACTAGTAGATTTTTATTATTTAAATTAAGCATGAGCATATACCTGATGGGAGGGTTATCTCCATGGAGCACTTTTTAACGGGAACAAGTTCGAACTCACTTTACACATGGAAAAACCTTGCAAACTCTCATGCAGCCAACCCGTTCTTTGACCCGTTCTTACTTGCGTCTAATTACCAGTGTTAAATGGTTCTACTGCAAGGGCGCTGGTAGGTTTCATACAATTAGAGGATATATAAAGCTTCGCTGAAGTTATTGTTATGCAACATTAGGCTAACTTCAAACACTTTCGTTTTATAATACTTTGCTAGAATTTTGGTTATTTGAACATCGCAGAACACATGAGAGCTACCTGCTTAAGGGAAGGAATGCCTTAGTGGAGAGCTTTCTAAGGAAAACTGACTAGCATTCGCCTTACACATGGTATAATCCACGAAAACCAACCCTGCGTCAAGCCCGTTGGCCTGTGAGTTCGAGTTCGCAGCAAACTACCAGTATTCAGTTGTTTTTAACCACTGGGTCACTAGTGGGACCTTTTTTGCTAGACAAGGACGTAATACAGACTTATAATATGCTTTTCGCAATATTTTTTCTGCTAAAATATCCCACATATTTTTCAATAAGAATAAATTGTCTTAGAATTTACAGTTATTTTTTAGCATTGGTTATTTCCCAACCAGATCGTACAAAATTATAAGGCGAAACTTAAGGTTTTAGTGCGGTGAAATGGCTAATTTTGTTAAAACAGTAATGTGTAAAGTCTAAATCTGATTTAAAATCTCCAAAAATTTTATTAACATTAGAAAAAGAACTTATGGCATTAAGAGAATCGTTTTTGCTATGCAAAAACATTTTTTAATAGAATTTCTCTTGTTTTCTTTATACTGTAAGGATTTTAAGTTCACTAACGTTTATTTTATTTTAAAACTTTACTATCATCTCTTATTTTCTACTTCCGGCCAGAAGTAACGCATGAATATGTTTATGTAAATTGTACTTAGATGTTATTGTACTTTATGCAAATTGTACTATATTAGAAACAAATTCTTCCAATTAAAACTTTAAATAAATAATAAAATATAAATTACCGGTATAATTAATCATCACTATAATGTCACGTTAATGTGGCGAACTACCGATACATTTCTGAAGAGTTTTTAGTTCATTTTGAAAATGGTTATAGTCGGCACTTCATGTTTAAATTGTTGAATAAAGTAGAAAAACTTCTACAGTGTCGCAAAACTAACACTGAGTATAACTTAAGTTGAACAAAATTACAAATCACAATTTCAAGGAAATATTTAGCAGTCAACCAATCTGTTCAGATAAGCCTAACTATAAGCGTGACAATTTTCTTGAACAGTGTTATTCTGTTCAAATTTTCGTAAGAAGAGATCACGCACTTTTCCTTTCTTTTTTTCATTTTCCGTTAACAGTTTTGTTTTACAATAGTTTGTGATAGAAATTTTTCTATCCCTCCGCAATACTAAATATTTCTTTCACACAGGTTCTGTTAACCTGAAACACGCTTCACCCACCTCCGGTTAACCTGTACGAAGAGAAACCAAGCCCAGAGCAAAGTATTATAGGAAAAGCGGACTGTTTCTTTAGCCAGAATCTGTTTTAGGAACTTTTCTTGATGGGAAAAATATACTATCCGTTACTCTACGAAAACAACGTCAAAAGAGTGCATCGAAAGATTTAATTTCTTAAATGAAATGTACATAAAAAACATATAGTCAAAAGTCATCCACAAATTACCTTTTTGTAGTGATAATTATGAATAATTTTTTTTGTAAACTGTTAAAATGACCATAAAAGATAATTTTTCAATTCATATTGAAACTGTTATTCTTAAGTTTTACAGTTAGATTTAAGTTAAACTCTGTCCTATCCTTCTTCTCTAGCCAAAATATTCGCTCAGACCAGAAACTTACAAGTAGGAGGTTAATTTTAATCCTAAGGCTACCGGAGTTTCCTCCACATTATAGACTTTTGACTAAGTATTATTCCCTCTGTGGTGGTAAGCGCTGTAGAAAATTTGATACTGTGCAGGCGATTTGATATTTAGTTTTTAATTGATAATATTGTGTAAATAATTAGATTATTGATGACAAGAGTAAGTAGCTTTATCTTGTAATACTTGTTCTTTCGATTTTTCAGTCCTTTTAGTTTATATTTTAGTCGTAAACCACCAAGAGAATATCAAGAATTATTTATTTTCAACTGAAAGAGAAACGCGACGATGTAAAATTCAAAATTAGAAAAAAAAGAACAACCTTATTCTGGGACTGAGTTTGAGCAAAACTCTGTGGATTTCTAGGGTGATCAAGACACAGATCCCCCTTCTTCAATAAAATATTTTATTACTGATTATTTATTTGTAATGTGAAGGATAGTACATTTACTTTGATCTTGAAAAAGAGGAATTTATGCTGATCGCTCTTATAATTATTAGAGTGTTATTCAAAATCGACGCCAAACTAAACATGTTCTCCCCCTAATTTTAAGCATTTATTTGATTTTAAGCTGACTTGAGTTGGCATTGACAGCTATTTAGTTAGGCTAAGATAACTCTCTGGTCAACCGTTAGGTTGAACACTTCTAAGTTCAGTTTCTCTCCACAGGAGTTGTATCATGAAACAATCGAAACATTAAATATAACTTTCTTTTATACTCTCTGAAATATATTCATATTATTCTTTGACACGTGAAAAGTATTTTTAAGAGAAAGTGGCCGCTTATAAATTCCATTTGACTGAATAAACATAAAAGATTGCGTCTTTCACAGAGATCTGCTTCGCAAATATATGTTCCTCTTTCACGGGTTTTTCCACTGTGATTTCAATTTATTTAAGCAATTCAGCAAAGAAAAGGAAATTTGAAAGTGCAAAACTGACAGAATTTTGATCTCTATCTGAAATATAGGACGACAGATAAAAATCAAGAAGCGGCAAAGTGATGAATAAAGAATTAGATGATAATTTTGAAGAGCATCTACCAGACTGCAAAAGAAACATTATTTGAAAGAGGAGGGACTTTTGCTTTTTCTTCGTCAGGAGTATTATTGAAAATGCACTAAAGCTTCGATTTTAGAACAGGCAATATTTTCGGAGTATCCGATTTAAGTTCAAAGTTCTCATTGTGATGGTGACCTTAAACTAAAGAAGATAATCAGCTGTCTCAGTTAGTAACTTATTAGGACTGTTTGTAACTTAATAAAATTTATGAAAACAATTTTGAGACATCCATTTATGCGGTGACAGACAACATTAATGTGAACGAAAAGCTACATTTTTGAAAAGCCAGTTTTTGTAAACTTTCGGTACCATATTTTGCAAATTTTTAAGAATTCTTCGCTGCATTATTTTTTTTTTTCAAAACTGAGCGCATTTAAAATATTTCCTTTATTTGATTTACATCGCCCTACAGCTACGACGCTAAAAGATGTAGCGATATTTTGTTGTTGTTACTTATGCTGACTTGTCTGACCGTAACATCAGCCCAAGCCCACGAAATACCTCGTTGCAAGGAGCGCTAGTTTACGCCTGTTGTTGGTAACAGCCTTGAGCAGCTTACAGATCACAGTGCGATTTTGCTCAGCTCCATCCCCACTTTTGATGGAGAGCACCCCCGGGGGGAAGGGTCTCCCACACCTCTCCGCTTCCAAAAAACCACTTTAGATGCCGCCTCGACACTAAACATTTACAATGTAACCATACCTTTTCCAGGATTTAAACCCGGGCCGTTCGGCACGGCAGTCAACGACAATAACCACTATACTGGTTCCGCGACGACGATATTTTGCTACTGGTTACGTTGTTTATTTTATATCTCCGAATGTCACGAGATGCAATGATTAATGCGATTTCCTTTTCTTTATTAGCTTATGTTCGGAGCTTTAAAATGACGTAATCTGTGTTTTGAGCAATCTGCCAACTTTAAGCTCTGAACTTTAGTTGTACAGTCGTTGTAATGTTGATCGCTGCTGTGTGTATGAAAAACTTAGCTTTCCAGTCTCCTAATAAACGCTTGTTATCCCTGCGATGAAGTTATAATTCAATTTATTATAACAGATTATTCCTTTCAAGCATCATATTTTTGTAAAAAAATGCAGGATCATATAGGATTATCTTGAAGTGAGACCATCTCAGGCACTTATCGAAGAAGATGATCCTTCATTTTTGAAGATTTCTTACAGTGAATAAAGGGCCTTACATATGAGTAGAATTACATCAATGAGACTGAGTTTTTGAAGATATTCTATGGGAGGAATATAAAGGAATTTAAATTAGTACATAAATACATCTTTTTTAATTAATGTTACATAAATAACTTTCATTTATTTTAAAGGAAAAGAAGTAAGAAATAAAATATCTTAACATGTTTTAAAATACTTTAATGTGTTAATGTGTGTTTAAATTTTAGTCTGCTCATGTGAGACCAGCATGAGATTTAGAAAAGAATTCTAAGGAAAAAAATAATTTTATATTCGGTTCCGCCCGAAACATATCGGTAAATAAATCGTAGACGAAAACGTCGAGAATAAAACAACGCAAGTTGAAAGCGTCGTTGCAAAAAACATCCTGGGAGAAAAGAAAGCAAAGAGAAATCATCGCAATTTAAAACATCGTGGTATAAAACGTAGTCATAAAAAAGTTGTTCAGAACCTTCACAGTTTAAAAAAATCGTCAGTGAAAATACTTTGGTAAAAAAATTAAAGCACCTAAAAATCATCGTGTGATGATAATATCGCAGACATTCAAGTGTGGGTTTTCAGGCTTTAAAACTTCGCATATTTACACAATAATTTGTGAGCGTAGGAAGGATTGAGTAATATTTTTACCTTTATAATCGATATTTTTTAATTAACTAACAAATTTTTCCTGAAAAAATAAGAAGGAAATTTAAGCATTAAAAAATTGAAAATAAGTAGAAAAATAATTCTAGGTGAAGCAGTTAATAGAATTGTGATAATTTTAATATAATTAACTAATAAAGGTAATTAAGTAATGAATCTCATTTTAAAATTTTATTGGTAATTTTTCATAAAAAACATAGTCTAAAAAAAGATTAGAAGAAGGAAGATGAGTAACTGCTTGTGGTTACCTCTATTAAAACTCTTCGACTAATTATTCAATCATTAAAAACTGTTAACTGCTATAAACGTCATTGATTTTCTACTCATTTTCAGTTTCTGAATGTTTAAGTGTCCTCTTTAATTTATTAGCAAAAATTTATTAGTTAATTCAAAAGTATGAAAGTAAAATTATTCCTCATTCATTCTTGCGCTCACAAATCATTACGAAAGTAAGGCAAAGGTTTTTTAAAGCCTGAAAAGGCATGTCTTCCATATTATCATTATGCTATGATTTGCCGGGGCTTTATTTTTTACCATCATGATCTCGACGACGATGTGCTTAAACGGCAAAATGTTTGAACCGCTTTGGTTTCAACGACGATGTTTCGTACAACGATGTTTTAGAACTGCGTTGTTTTCTCTTTGCTTTGTTTTCTTCCGCGATATACGACGGCGTTTTCTTCTTACGCTGTTTTCTCGCTATGTTTTCGTCCGAGATATTCCGTGATATTTCGCGTGTAACCTTATATTCTGGCCGGTATGGTAGTTGGCTTATATCTTTAGCCTGTCACTCAAACTGCAGATCTAATGTAATTTATGAAGGGTATATCCTCTCAGGTTGCAAAAGTTAAAAATTAATTATACCAATGTATCACGTAGCGAAGATCACAGTTTTGAGTTTTATCAGTAAGCCGAAAATACTATCTGACCCGATTTCACACAGTGCGTGTTTAACAAACGCCATTATGTGGAATACCAAATTTCTGGATTCATATCCAAGATGGAGTTCAGGTTTTTAAAAATTAACTCAGAGAAAATTATGCTGCCACTGAAATGAGTAATATTTGATGCCGAAAAGCGCTGGAGGCTATCTCTACGTTAAGAATCGAAAGGCATTTGTGACTCGAAAGTAATATTATCTGCTAAGCTCAATTACTTTAAATACTTCATCTCTGTTGAATTTCACTTCTGGTATCTTCCCTCTCGTACCCTTTATACGTGACGCAATCAGCTTCCCACCGTTCCAAAAATAATTCCGTTCTGAGTAACATCGTAACAGTTCGTGACTAAGCCTTACAGAGTTTGACTTTCTTTGGTAGTATAAGTTAGAATCAAACTCTTTATAGACATTTAGCGAATTATCGCTGTCTCTGAAATGAATTGCAGAGACTTGAAAAGTCTAAAACAACCTTTTTATAAAATCAGAACTTGAACATAAATGCACGTATTGCGCTCACAATATCACATCACCACTTGTGGCTACGCAAATTAAAGTAACAGCATATTTCAAAATTTAAACTAGTTTTTAGCTTAGTTTAATATTTTAGCAACAATTTAATTCTAAATTAGCTCAGAATTTCTCGTCGGCATAACAATTTAAATGACGGCAACTATAGCGAAAAGCCAAATAATTTTAATCTTATCAGCACTTGTGGAACCAAGTAACGTGGCCTCGAGAGGCAGAAACACGCTCTGTCTCACAGTCCCAAAACCTCAATTTAAATACTGTCTAACTCATTTTCATTTCTGGTGAGGAAGCGGAAAGAGAAGTTATAACAAAAGCTGAAATTATAAATAACTGATTAGTTCAAAATAATAGTAACCTTATAAGCGTACCATGTAAAGAATTTTGACATCATTTATTTAGAATTATAAGGGAATTTTGTTTCATAAACTATGTTTGGATCTTTAACAAAATACCTGTTTAAAAGAGTAAAATTAGCTTTAATTGTTAAGCTCTTCGGAAACAGGATGTATTACTGAGAGAGAAATACTTTTCTTCAATTCTAACTTGCTTTTTAAAATATTTATGCATTAATGCTAATAGAGGGCATTAATGCTGCGGTCCTAGGATAACCATGAAAAGACTATATCAGAAAAGAAATCGAATCAGAACAGTGTACTACGGAGCAAATTAAAGTTCGTGAGAAGGTTTCTAGAATATATTCCGATGAAAAGGCCTTAGAGGACTCTAAATTATATGTATAGGCGAAATACGACTCACGAGATAGTTTCCCGTTAAAGTTTTGAAACTATGTCAAAACTAACTATCAGTCTTCTAACTCACGCATGCATCTAATCTACTTCGAAAGCCTGAGACTTGTGATGTCAGTTAAAGATAATGATTTATTGTTGTTACGAATTTTGTACATATATAAATAACTTTAGCGAAATTATATGTGAAATTGTTCCATATTTCCGTATAAGGTAACATGAAAATCTAAAGAAGAGAAGCTTTGTCCGGAAAGTAAGAATAAAGGGGCAAATTTATTTAACACTGAGTAAATGGGTACGTCGTTAAATAGGCGAGACATCGCCAAGCTGGCGACGGTTTTGAAAAAGAATTTTTGTCGCTAAAATTGGCGATAAAACAGCCCAAAGTTGCCAAACTTGGCGACCATTTGGCAACATTTTATTTCAGTCCCTGTATAACCGTAATAGGTATTGTAACTGAATAACTGCCATTGATTTCAAATTTAACTGTAACCGTATCCAGCCCTCATATGCCTTCCAGTAATTTCGAGAAGTGGAAGATACTAAAGATTTCTCGGGAACCGCGGCAAAACTACATAATACTGGGAAGAGCATCCGTTTCTGAGTAGTAGTTGCTTAGTTCAACGGGAGTTCGGAATATTGAGATAGCTCTTTAGATGCGTTTTGTATTGCGTTGTGTTTAAGGTTCGTAATAGTTTGATATGTAACTACCGATTATATTCTGAGATACTGTGGAAAGTCGCATGAGAATGTTTGCGGAAAGTTCCATAACCGTGAAATGTTTCTTTTGGTAAAATAAATTTTATCAAGCTATCATCAGTTCTGCGTGCATTCAATCTTACACGTCCGTACGCATGCAACCTTACGTACGCATTAAAAGGATTAACAGCATCCCGTTAGGATTAAAAATGGGCGACATTTCATCATGTCAACGGAAGTAAATACTACAGATAATCAAATACTGCAATAATAAATAATACAGTATAAAATACTAATAGTAAATACTACAGATAATAAGTAATACTACAGATAATCCCTTAGCAAGGGAAAAGTATTACGGCTGTCTACCTAGAGGAAGTACGTCATTGAATGACAAGCATTGCCTGCCATACCGCAATAAGCTGTTTCTCCCTTTAATTACTACACTACAATAATAAATACTAATAATAAATACTACAGATAATAAGTAATACTACAGATAATCCCTTAGCAAGGGAGAAGTATTACGGCTGTCTGCCTAGAGAAAGTAAGTTATCGAATAACAAGCATTGCCTGCCATACCACAATCTCCCTTTATTATTCACCAATATTTTAAACGTTTTAGACTCTCAATCTCAAGTCAGTACGTTCGAAAGACATTCAAATTTTTGTCTTCCTTCTGTTCGTCGTATTGTCTTTACACTATGAAATAGAGCCCTATTTCTATAAAAGGAACAGTGTTTTTTTATGTTTGATTATCTGTTTCATTATGTAATTTTTTATAATCTGTTTCATCTTCATCAGCGTAACTCAAAACTAGTAGGCAATTTAGCTTTAAAAAGCGAAGTTTAGAAGCTAGAAACTTCGAAACATTTGCTGTCTTTTGTCTGAAGTAGAAAGCGGAATCTTTGGTGAGCTAGACCAAGATACTAACCGTTGCTCTGCAAGAATACTGGGCAGAAGTATTGTTAACGCTATACATTAGCTCTGCTCTAAAAGTAGTTGAGGGAAGACCGTATGACTCCCAGCAAACAAATCCTATTCAGTTAAGGACTATCATCCGCCAGTTAGCACAGTATCGAACTTAATAACAACTCATAGGTTCCAATGTAGTTTAAAAGAACGGTACATACACAGATAGATACAAACTATGATTCAAAACCAGATACCCAATATTTTAATTGAAAGTGTCTAGACCTTAACTAAATAGATAAAGAGTTAAATTAGAGCTCTTTTATGCCATTTATGCAACAATTAGTAAATTTAATGTAACTTTCTAATATAGGCGCGACGCAGTCTTGAAGCTTGAGTACTTACTAAATCAACCAGACCAGACTGGCGAGAGCAGGTACTTCACACAATGGTCCAGTTTTTGTTACTAAATACTATACCTCCACAACTTCTGTCCTTAAGAACGTGTAATTTAGTTGTTACATTTAGTTTCCTGAATCTCTTTAGAAGAGTAAAAACAAATCAAGTTTGCGATACCTGAAAGAGCTAACAATGTCATATGTGTTAATTTTAGACAAAGTGCTTATCTGTTCAATAACCGAAAGAGGTTACGTATAAAAACTACATGTAATGTTAATCCCCTTATCTTGACTGCATACTTCTGCAAGTGGCTTCTGTTACTGAGATGGGAAATAAATATCGGTGTTGAACATTTCTTCTTTAGATTTCCATCTCCACAGAAAGCCAAAATCATTTGGAAGTATGGAGATGTGCTTTAGGGATTGTTCAGCGTATTTATAGCCGAATTAAACTAAGCTGCTAAATTTTCCCTTAACAACTTTTTGTTAAGCTCTGCTATGATTGTAATTATTCTATCTCTAAAATTTTCATAGGAATTATTACTATATTACTTTGCTTTCTATTACTTCATGAACAGCTTCTTGCTGATTTATTATTATACATTATAATTTTATTTAATTGACATAAAAAGATTTAATACCTCTCATTATTACTATATTAAAGGTTTCATGCTTTACCAAGTTTTAAGGAAAATTTTGTATCAGTTTTTAACGTTACCGTAATTACGTTTTCGTGGAAAGGTTTGCAATTTGATTCAACCACATAAAATAGAAATACTGTTATCTCAACATATTTGTTAAAATCGAGATGATAATTATTATTTATTAAGTAGTTTGTTCAGTCATTCTTAAGGTTCATCGATTCCCCACGTGCATATGTGGATTAATTTCTGTCTTCGAGGTATGGTGAGACAAGAGAGCGATTCATTAGTCTTTAGTTTGCAATTCTTTTTAAGAATTGTCGCACATCATTTGCAACTCTTGCCCAAAGGGAATGGCTTTCACGGGCAACGTTGTATTCAGGGGGTTGCTGCCTAATGTTGGGAAATCTATCATCAAGCAAATTCCAATCGATTTTCCTTTGGCAAATGGAAGTAATTACACAGATTATCGCTTACATTATTTTTCGAAGAGAACTTATGAATGATAATTCTCTATTAAATTATGTGGTTTGTTTTACTAAAAACTGGTGTTCTGTAGATTACATGGTGTTATAAATAATAGTAACATTTCTGATTAGCTTTCAGAAAGGTAGTTTCTAACTTCTAGTAACTAAAATTAATTCACGTAATTTAAAGTGCAATTTGAATGTGATATTTTGAGAGCAATGACGATTATTTACTCTTTCACTAACCATCGCAGAAGATGAAACTATGCAACACATTTTTCTGAATTAAAGAATTTTCTTGACAAATTTAAATGAAAGACCGAGCAAATACGTAACAAACATACTTAACAAACAAAGTAAAAAACATTTGTTATTAAAGTCCTTTTATACTGTAGCCCGTAACGTGAAATGATGCAACCCAAATTTAATATCATTAAGCACTCTGAAGCTTGCGCAGCGGTATTTGGAAAACAAGAGCAATTAAAATTAGAATATGCGAGTATGAAATATTAAAATGGAAAACTTACAGAAAGTTACATTTTGCTGAAATATTTTTAGTCTCTCTAGCAAATGCATTTAATAAAAAAATAAATAAATAATTTTAGCTTTCATAGGTCTAAAATAAAGCATGTTTTTTCTTCTGTATAAAATGAGACTTTCTTTATTTCAATACTTTTAGAAAGCAACAAAAAAAAGGGCTTTTTATAAAACGTCTTGTTTAACATATAATTTTTATCTAAGCGCGTAGTTTCTGTTGTCTCACAGATATTTCTAAAATATGTTTATTCAATACATGTTTAGAATTCAAAAGCTTAGATACGCCTCTGGAAAGGTTAAGCATTCTTTTGAAAGGGTTCTATAATTAAATTGACTAGTGAAATATTTTGTTATAAAAGTTTCAGCCCGAGTAGAAGTAATAAGGCTTTTCACAAAGTCCCAGTTTTTCTTTAGAAGTGAAGCTCGCATTTTGTTTTCGTATTTTAAACATGGGTTGAGTTTATTGCTAGCTGAAGATAAGGAAATCTAGAAAATTTACGTTTATACAGAAGATTTATAATATTTATCTTATTTGTGTAAAAAGGTATAAAATGCGAATAGTGAACGTTCAGCGCATCGTAAACTTTATACAAATTTTTAGAAGCATCATTTTCTTGGAAAATATTTCTCGAACTGACAGGGTGATTATAAAATACGAACTTCCGTTTTCTCTCTTTCTCTCTTATGCTTTCCCCTTCGATATGCATATTTTTCCAACTATCTGTTAAGCTCTATGTTTACCTTCCTGTTTGCTGAGTTTTAAATTTGCAATATTATTATTTAAATTAAAGAGTTATTTCTAATTTCTACCTTTACTATAAGTTCTTCTTTCCGTTTCCTCACCAGAATATAAATGAGTTAGCTCGTATTTAAACTCAAGTCTTTCTGGATTTTAAGACAGTGCGTGTTTTTGGACTGCCCCTGCATGCATTTAGTTCCTGCCACATCTGATAGTTGTAATTATTCGGCTTTGCGTTCGATCGCTGCCGACACCTTCATGTGGACGCTCCAGTTCGAAGTACTGAGCCAAATTAGAGTATATTTAAATTGTGAAGTCTTTGAGTAATATTTTACGTTTAATTTTGAATGAGACCATTCCTTTAGCTGTATCATCATGAGCTCTAGTTGACTTTATTAGTAAAGGAAAGTGCCTTTGTGCCCTAAAGTCCATTTAAATAGAAAGGCTGTTTAAACCTTTCCCAAGATTATGTAGTTAATCTCAGACATAGCGATAATTAGCTTTATGTATGTTAGTGGTTCTGGACTCATTACTAGTTCCAATTCAAACAAAACATCATATATTTCTCAATCATTTTAAGTTTTATAATCTTATCTCCTTCTCCTGCTAATACTTTTCCTATTATTTTCTGGAACAATGTTACTTTTTTAATTTGTTATAACTTCCATCTTGTGTACGTACTTCCACTCGCACAGAAAACAAAACTGCATATTTTTTCCCTAAATTAATATTTTAAGTTAAGTGTACTGTAAGCTTCTGTTTATCAGAGGATCTTGACTAAATGTTCGTTGAAGAAAATTCATCACGGCTTCTGCGGTTTGATACGACACTTTTATCTTATAGCTCATAGCTTCTGGTGCATGAAGTTCTTCCATTGCTTGTAGGACTTCATTATGTTGATCAAAGAAGCGCTCTTTAATAATTTTTGAAATTTCAAAACATTCATCGTGATCGATCGTTATCAGAAAGTAATAATCGATAAAAATAAATATATCCCAGTGCAGGAAAGAAGGGTTTAATTTAGTCTTGACAAGAGGGTTGGCTGCATGGGCGTTTTCGAGATTTTACCTCCCGACCACCTATATACATAGGTAAGGGAGATAGATAATGTTTTCGGTCCAAAAATTCGATAGTAAATTTTCAGTAAATAAGCAAGAGTTAAAGTTCAGAAAATGAGTTTTTTAGAATCTGTCTGTATATCTGTATGTGTGTGACGATTTTTTTGGCAACGATAGTTCTTATATCAAATTTAGAAAAAGTCCTAATTTCCGCATTAAGCTTTCTGCATTTACGTAAAGTACTGATTTGATTTTTTGTAAAACTGGACAAACCCAAGTGGTATTTTACAGGAAGCCTATAACCATCTTTAAAGGGCAACCAGAAATGGTACTTTACTTATAGCTCATAACTGGTTTTAATGAAAGACTACATTAAAATATAATCCAAACCTTGCTGCGTGCAACGTGATTAAAGAAGATCGACATGTGACTTACAGACAGATACAGGCATCTCATGGCATATCGCAGACTGCAATACAATGTACGAACATTTAGGTGGGAGAAAGATTTGTTCCAGATGGATTCCGTATAAATTCACAGAAAAGCGAAAAAATGCTCATGTTGAGCGGTGTCACAAAATGTTGAAAACATTCGACTGAGAACGCTCAAAATCCGTATACAACATTGTTACAGGAGACGAAACTTGGATTTATTCGTATGAACCTGAAAGCAAACAATAGTCTACTGTTTGGTTGTTTGACGATGAACCCCAGCCCACTAAAGTTGTTCGTTCGCGGAGCACTTCCAAGAAAATGATCGCTTGTTTTATTACTGGACACTCGCAACAATTCCTTTAGAAAATCGAAGAACTTTTAATGCTGAATCGTATACAACAATTCGTGTGCCAAGGATTTTTGATGAAATAGGAAAAAACAACAAAAATGTCACATCATTCTTCATCACGACAATGCCAGCTCCCATACCGCACGTGAAACAGCTGAATATTTAAAGGAGAAAAACATCAAATTAATGTCTCATTGCCGTATTCATCCGATTTATCGCACAATGACGTTTTCTTGTTCCCAACTGTCAAAAACATGCGTGTACAGCGATTTTCATCACCTCAAGAAGCTGTTGAAAACTTTCAATATCATGTTTCTACGATTTCAGCTTCAGCGTGGAGAAAATGTTTCCAGCATTGGTTTGAGCGTATACAAAAATGTATAGACCTTAAAGGCGAATATTTCGAAAAGCAATAAAACACGTTGTTTCCAATTTGTTCGTTTCTATTTCACCTTTCGTAAAAATTTAAAAGGCAGCCTCTAGTCTAGAGAATTTAAAAGATTATGAGGAGTTTATAAAACTTTGTTATTGTTAATTTACGAATCCGAAGTACTGTATGACCAGATGATGGTTAATGGATAGGGCCAATGGGATATTTTCAGATCAAAGCTTGAGAACGAATGTGTACATGAACACTCATAGTTATTGTCCATTATAGTAGTGTTTGTAATTAAAATTGAGCCACAAAGTTTATAAAGAAATAAGATTTTATTTACAGATGATCAACCGGTGGAAGGCAGTGGAAGCTTACTATAAGCTCGTTGCTATTCCACCAGCCCCGTGCTAAGACATGGCCAAATGTTTTAATATGTAGGGTGCAGTTTTCCTTGGAAAGCCCTATATAAATAAATCCTCTCCCCAGACAGTGCTTTGCCATAATCAGTTAAAAAATCTTGCAGTTGCATTACCTTCTAGGAGTAATGCTTGCTAAGTCAACACATGCAGCCGAAACGTTTAACTGCTACCGTACTGAACTCCTCGATGTTAATGATATTGTTGCATAAGGTAGAAGACTCAGGTTTTTCCATTTAAGTTGAACGCCTTTTGCTTCTTGGATCATTTTCTAACTATCCCTTTCCTCAGATCTTCGAAATACTCTGTTAAAGGTAAGATGGCATAGCATTCATTTGCTCCTTGTGTATTTAATGCTGCGTGTTAAAGAAATGCTGCAATAGCTAATTCTTTTATCTTGTAAAAGAGTTTTAGTAAGAGCGCTTCGTTTTACAGAAACAATATAATCTCACGATTCGTAAATTAAACCATTATTGCACATAACTTATGCATTCTGTTGTGATTCTGACATTATATGAGCTAAAGCGCTCTCTAGCGCAACATTTTAGAACTACGTTTTACCTCCTCTAGACAAAATTCAAGTTGATATTGAGTTGACGGCAACTTTCTATTGTAAAGCGGTTAGTGAGCTTTAATTTTAAGATTCATTCCAAGCTTTTGTACTGTAATGTTAATCATGTTTAGGAGAGTTGCCAGAGTTCATACGCTGATTTTAACAGAGAGCAAACTTTTGATTAAAAAAAGTAAGGAGACATTTAAAATATCTCATCTGTGTCTTTAGCTTTCCAAATAGTAATGGCATAAGGTATTCTCTTCCAGGAGAAACAGTCTTAAGCGATTTAACCTTGCAACGGGCCTAAGAGAATTAAAAAAGTATGCGGGCAAGTGTGTAAATAAAGTGTTAAGTAGTTAAGTAAGCAAATTAAGTGACGTATGTTGTATTCATACATTTTGTAAGAATTCATGATTCTTTAGTAGACTGTACAATTACATCGGTAAATCAGTTGTTGTATGCCGTATCCATGTGACTAGATTATGAGTAAGTAAAATACATCCTATATCACGGCATTAAAACAGTTTCCTAGACTTCTGATCTTCTAAATTTAAATGAAATAGATTTCATACTTAAAAACTTTTTATTATAAAATTACTACATTTGCAAAATTCTCCTGTCTCTCTGCAAGAAGAAGTAACCTAAATTTGTTGCAGAATAACATATATTTATTTAATATCCCACAACTCACGAAATTCAGTAAAAGGGTAATATAGTAAGCCCAAGTGTATTAAAGAACTTCAAGCGATTTAAAGTTGTAATGTATTTACGTGTGTTAGAGAAATAAAGAAAACGAAATTTTTTACCATTCACCGCTGTCAATATAAATAGAAACCAGCATCTTATTTCCAGAATTCCAAGTCAGCCGGTAATGAAGCCAGGTTCAGAAATTTAGATTTCAACAAGAATGTTAATCTTCTAGCCTGCAGTCAAACCGTTCATTATGCCCAGACGGATAATTACTGTTCCATTTCGGGGCCTAAATAGGAATGATTGTCAACTGAGGTTTCTGAAATGACCAGACAAAAGGGTGCATTTCTCATATAGAACCTAAGAACGATATGTCACATATTCCGCTGTAAGGAATAAGCGAAGCCAATCTAATTGTAGTCCCATCCAAAAGAGAAACCATTACGCGGTTCTCCAAGCGAATATCATTAAACTCGTGGAATAGCTTCTAACTTCCGCGTGATATGTGCACAGCACTTCTTGATTAATAACAAGGAACGTTGCTGCACCACTTTTCAAAGGGGCATTACAATCCGTGTCGGAATGTTGGGAATGAATGTAGGACATTAGTCTGAAACAATTGCAGCGTGATAATTTACTGAGACATTCTCAGATATTTCCTAGATACTTTATTCTACTGATAGATTTATATCCAATTAACGTTGTTCAAGCAAACAAATATATTTATACACTCATTTAACAGCGCTAAGCATTATCGATGTATTTCTATAAAATTAGTTTGATAAGTATTATTAAAACACAATAGGAAATTTTTAATTGCTTTTCAGTTCAGTGTTTGTTGATGCCATGAGCAGTTAGGATATTTTGTATGATATGAATACTTGATGCACGTAGTTCACATTATGTTTGCTTTCAAACAGAAGTTTTCATTCTATTTGGAGCGAGTTGTACATTTATAGTTTACAAAATTATAAGGAAGCATGTGTGGTAAATTAAAATTTTTAACATGAATGTTATTCTGTACGAAATAATTAACATTAAATTCTCATCATCAATTTAGTCTAAGTTTTGAACTTACTCCTTTTGCAGTAAATATGTGCGAATGCGAAAGAAAATAACTTATTCTCAAAATTAGAGTAATCCTGTTTTATCTTGTGTAATATAAAACAAGCGCAGTAAACTTATTCTGAACTTCGTATAACTAAACAAGTATTCAACAAACGTAGAACTAAACAAACAACTAAGCAAACAAACAATGCGAAAGAAAATAACTTATTCTCAAAATTAGAGTAATCCTGTTTTATCTTGTGTAATATAAAACAAGCGCAGTAAACTTATTCTGAACTTCGTATAACTAAACAAGTGTTCAACAAACGTAGAACTAAACAAACAACTAAGCAAACAAACAATGCGAAAGAAAATAACTTATTCTCAAAATTAGAGTAATCCTGTTTTATCTTGTGTAATATAAAACAAGCGCAGTAAACTTATTCTGAACTTCGTATAACTAAACAAGTGTTCAACAAACGTAGAACTAAACAAACTTTCTGTTGCACTTCAAAGTTGCAACAGAAAGTTGCAACTTTGAAGTGCAACAGTTTTTTAAAAATATGCTATAAATTAGGCTATAAGAAATACTTAGCCTTCTCCAAATAATTCCGATCTTCTTCCTGATTATATACAGAATTTTAAATGAGTTGCTTACCATAGAAAGCTAACAAAATGCTCTGTACGCTCGTATTTTAGTCTAACTAGTATTTATTTCTATAGGTACTTGCTCTAATATTTAAAAATTATGGTCAAATCAAAGCTGAAAGTCGAAAGAAAGGAATTATATTCAAATTAAAAGAAATTGTAAAGTTTACTATTATTTACATTAACCAATTATATCATGTTTTGAAACTTTGCTGTGACTTCCTTCCGTTTCCTCGCCAGGATGCAAATTAGACTGGAGTATTAAAACTGCGGTTTTTAGATTCTAAGACAGAGCGTGTTCAGATTTTGCGCGCACTTGGCTTTTCTCCCGAGAGCCAAATTTCTCAGCTTTGCATTATTTCGTGCCGATATTTGAATATCGATACCGGTTAGGTTTATGAGCCAACTTCGCGTTAAATTGAATTGTATTATCTGTGAAAACTAGGTCATTTAATTTAAGTTTACATTTGACTTTTATTTTAAGTTATCTCGCCTTAAGTGTTGCCTAAGTGTGTGAGCACCATGTGTACTATTTTAGTCATAATAAAGGATTCTTTACACTCTTCTCGTGGCTCAGTTGTTATTTTAGACTTAGCGATAATTCGCTTTCAGTCTACATAGAGTTTGGATAAATTTTATGATTGCTAAAAGGGCCAAACTTTGCAAAATTTTAAATTTTGTCTGTGATAGCTAGTGTCTTATTAGAGTCTTCCACTTTCAAAAAGCAAACAAATGCTACGCTCAGATGCAATATTTAAAGTAAAAAAATAAATAAGTTTCACTTTGCTATTCATCAATGATCACGTTTTAACTGGTAATGAAAACAAAATGCATTTAACGTTTAGCAGCATTCTGAAAAAAATTCTTAAAATAACTGAAAAATCTGATAATACTTTTTGCGAGAAAATGCGAATTTTTTAATGCTCATGCATCATTATATTAATAAAACAGAACTCGAAACTAAACGACTTAATTGAAACTTTATTTAATAGTCGAAAATAATATTTAAAGGATTGATTTTAATATGACTTTGTATTTTACTGAAGTGGATCGCAGGTAGTCAGATACCAGGGTTGTGTTTTCGTATCCGGATTTCCAAATCATTCGGATAGTCAGCGAGGATATCGCAATATCGGGTCGGCATAGACTCTTATACATGGACATCACATCCATCTCTTAAGAAAAAAAAAGCCTTTGCATAGTTTATCCACACCGCCTCGTCTTTGTTGTTATAGAGTACTGTCTCGTAGCTGTAGCTAGTTTGTTTAGTTTATTTGATTGTGGCGAAATACTCTAGGTCTATATGCCTAAGGGGAAGGACGCCTTCGTGAAGAACTTTCTAAGGAAAACTGGCTCGTATACACATTACACATGGGAAAAACACAAAAACGTCCTTGCAGCAAGCCCATTTGCAGGATTCGAATCTCCGATCGAACTACTAGTGTTCAGCGACTTTACCGCTAAGCCGCTGCTGGTCCCAGTACCTTCAGCTTAATGAGAGGTTGAGAAATTGTTTTCTTTTAAAGATAATTTCTTCAACGGATGCAGTTCAAAAGAGTTGTTATTGAGATGATGTAAAGAATAAATTTTACAAAAAATTCCTTAAAATTTGTAGGCAGTGAAACACAGTTTTGATCAACTGAAATTGAATTTAAGTACCTTGTTTGACAAAACAGATATTAACAAAGATAGGGTAACTATAATTAAAATAAAAAATTCAGACTTTGAGATTATTAATCATTTTTTTTATTTCTTCAAAGCATTTTAAAATGGCAAATGTTTTGTAATCGTTATATCTGCGCTCTATCATCTCCATTAAGACTTCTACCAACAAATCTACCTTCACTTACTATAAATTTTTACATTTTGTTTGTCAAATGAGTCAAAACAATGTTAAACTGACGTTAGTTTATCTGGTAAGCTCAAATACGTCATCAGAAATTTAATATCACTCGAGGTTTTGTGACGCATGCTTTAAATTTATATAAGAATACAGAAATTTAATATCACTCGAGGTTTTGAGACGCATGTTTTAAATTTATATAAGAATACATAACTTTACAATCGCATGTAGAAAAGAAAAACAGCTGTAAGAAGATAACAGTATACGATTTTCCGATGCACTTTTCCTGCATATTTTCGTATGCATATCTAGAGAAATAAATACTAGTTAGGCTAAAATACTAGCGTACAGAGCATTTTGTAAGCTTTCTACGGTAAGCAACTCATCTAAAATTCTGTATATAATCAGGAAGAAGAACGGAATTATTTGGAGAAGGCTAAGTGTTTCTTATAGCCTAATTTATAACATATTTAAAAAAATTTATGTTGCATTTCAGAGCTTGCAAAAGGAAAAATTAAGTTGTTGTAGTCTTTAAGCATGTTGCTTGTTTAGTTCTATGTTCGTTGAAAGGCTTGTTTAGTTATACGAAGTTCAGAATAAGTTTACTGCGCTTGTTTTATATTTCACAAGATAAAACAGGATTACTCTAATTTTGCGAATAAGTTATTATCTTTTGCATTTGCACATATTTACTGCAAAAGAAGTAAGTTCAAAACTTAGACTAAATTGATGAGAATTTAATGTTAATTATTTCGTACAGAATAATATTCATGTTAAAAATTTTAATTTACCACACATGCTTCCTTATGATTTTGTAAAATATAAATGTAGAACTCACTTCAAACAGAGTGAAAACTTCTGTTTGAAGCCAAACATAATGTGAACTACGTGCATCAAGTATTCATGTCATACGAAATATCCTAATTACTGATGGGCACCAACAAACACTGAACTGAAAAGCAATTAAAAATTTCCTATTGTGTTTTAATGATACTTATCTAATCTAAATTTATAGAAATACAGCGATAATGCTTACCGCTCGTAAATGAGTGTATATATATATTTGTTTGCATATATCTTGTATAAATTATATTTTCATGTGTATGCAGGATTTATATGTAAAGAAATATGCATAAATAGTTCTACGAAAATAAAAATATTATTCGTAAAATTTTAGAAGCCAAGATAACTTGATTTTTCCACACAATACAATATAACATTTCGATAAAACTCCAAATGGACTGTTAGATAACGTTAAAATTAAACCAAAACTTAACGAATGAACGTACTTGCGAATGTAATACTTAACTATTCAGCTTCTTTCGTAAGAGAGATTTTAAATAAAAGAAATCTATTCTCTCCTTTTCCGACTTTATCGACATAAAATATTTCCTAAGTTAAAAGCATTGCAAGGCGAGAAGTAAACAAAGATTTTCAATCAGACTGAGTTGAAAGCACTTGAAAATGAAACTAGGAGCTCCTCTTTCTTGTCTTCGATCTAAGAACAGGGAATATTTTGAATGTAAAACACAGTAAATCTAGATCAGCAGAAAAGGTTCATTTTTAACACAACCGAGCGTACTAGAATAGAGAAAGGATCATTTTCAGCCCAACTGACAAATAAATTTTTCGCAGCTATTTATATTAAATACAAAATAGCTAATACATAGCACATGCCACTTTAGGTAAAACTATATTTATATTGCACGACGGCACCTGCTTTAAACAGTTCTAAAACTATTCAAATTATGCGTGAGATTTAGGCTAGCGTAGACCTGAAATGATAGTCGTCATTACGATGTCCGGGTGTATAAGCTTCGCGATCGCAATTTGGCTGGCATGTTCAGAGACGAGAACTATTATTTCATAATTAGTACCACCACACCAAACTCAGCTTATTAAAATAAGATTTTAAATTCCACTATAGGATGATGTTTCCTAGTATACATTTCGAAATGTGGAGAATTTTGCCTTGATATGGAAACACCTGTATTCCTCAATGTCAACAGTTTTCAGAGTCACATCTATGTAATAGTTAGTATTGATTAAACGGGCTTATTTATATTTATTAAGGGTAGAAATTCGGTTTAACTTCGTGACATGGAAAACACAGTTTGAAACTATGTTCGATTTTGGATCCAGTTGGACCTTTCAGAGTTTTTTAAAAGTCAAGAATGTGGATGAACCTGTGGTAGTAAATTACTTTAGCGAATATTTTTAAATAATCAGTTCTAGGTGACGCGTTACGGCCTATAATGCTGTTAACATTTTAGTCACCTTATTATACGTGAAAAGGGGCTTGCATAAATATACTAAATAATAAAGGTTTTTCAGTTACGTTATTGAATCTGATGCCCTTAATAATACATTTGGTTGTTTATGTGATTACGGTAAAGCCTCGAGGGCTATCTGCGTAAGCTGAGGGATGCCTTCGCGGAGGACTTTCTAAGAGAAACTGGCTCGTATGCACGTTACACATGGCGAAGCCCCGCAAACGCCCATGTAGCGAGCCCGTTCGAGGATTCAAGCCTCGGACCGAACGATCAGTGTTTAGCGACTTTACCGCTCGGCCGCTTTTGGGCCCTTTAATAAAACGCCTGTAAATTATACGGAACTACTGACATTTACAATACCTCAAGTACGAATGATTTTACTATTTCTTTGACACAATATGATTATTTTTCATCCATTTTCGCAAATATTTGATATCTGCTCCGAATTATTTCGTAATCGGGCGATAGCCAAAATAAATGAATAAATGCAATACGACTTTATAATTCCCAATAATTCCCAATAATTTTCAGATTTCTGGTTTATTAATAAGTTTGTAATAATAGGTTAGGTTTGTAAGAAATTTCTTTCCAGAATAAAGGCCTCATTCTGTAACTTATTTTCTCTTTTCCTTAAAATAATTATGTGAATTATTAAAGAAGAGATAACAAAGGAATAGGAGGACGCTATTAATTTGCTTAAATTCTTTTTTGAATAGATGAAACTTCATCCCACAGAAAAGAAATTTAATAGTATTTCCTTTTTTCTTAAAAATATTTAACTCATTTTCTCTTAAGATTCTTCAAAGTTTCTAAGCATTGAAAATACTAATATAAAAGTTAATTAAAACGTTTTAACTGGCTTAGTTCTCAGTTCTTGCATTAGTTCGTAAGTTCAAACAAAAACAATGCATTATGGTTTAGGTTCAAAAATAAAAATTATGAAAAGGAAAAAGTATCGTTGAGAACATTTAATGAAGGCACCATCTGTTGTAGCTTTCATCTCTAATGCTACACTAGGAAGAGAACGTTGTTCCAAATGTAGGATTTTTTAAATTTTAAATATATTTTTCTGCTGAAAATGGAGCAAAATATTTAAAATAGGTGGGTTTTGTTATGAGTTTAATGAAAACAGGAAACTATTAAACATATACTTTCTATATTTAGTTAAAAACTAATCTTGCAGTTAGACTTTGAGAAAATACTGTATGCAGCAAATTCATTTATATGCATAAAAAGACTATAAGGTATTTCTCCCGCTTTCTTATACACTTTATTCTTTAACATGTTTTTTACTAGTGATTTTAACTCAGTTTAAGAGCATATTACAAATCAAAACTATTCTGACTTATAATAAATTACACTC